>JARHVA010001651.1:145000-745000 GCA_037957365.1 Torreya grandis
TTATCATTTTATTATGTTTTATGAAATGGGTATGAAGTTTTTATAATATTACAAGAGGTTTCAGGTTGTGTTCATAGTCTAAGTAGGACTGGCAATTCAAGGCATAGTGTGCATATAGACCTAGTGTGGCCTAATGAAGGGTCAAGATCATTTATCAAGGTAAAAAATATCTTGGGAGAATTTAAATAGGTGTTAGGGGTTATATTAATCATTTTTACCAATTTTTATGTCATGTCCTATAGGATAAATCATGAAACTTGGAGATAAGGTTGATTATGTGCACAGAATGGGGTGTTGTAAACCTAATAAGACATTCTTCATGCTTGTTGGCATGTGAAACATTTGAATTATATTGTGATAAATTCATGGAAATTTTTTAATGCCATATATTTAATTTCCTTTCATTTTTTTTGGATTTAATATGCAATCCTTTATGAATGATTGCTAAGAAGGTAAGGTAGTCAAAACCCTCCTAAATCCCTAACAAAGACCCGATGTTGAATATTTGGTTTTTGAGTACCCATAATGGTTTGTTAATTCCAATATGATGATTATATATTTTAATTGACTCTCCAAATTACATCAAATTGGTTTTGGTTTGTCATGATAGTGAGTGAAAGCTATAGAAAACTCCTTGTTTCTATGAGTTTATATATTACAAGAAGGGTTGACGAGGTCAAAGCATGAAAATGTCTGGAGATTTAAGATTAATAATTTTAATTTTATTACATGATGTTATTTTTATATGTTATATCCTTTGTTTAAATCATTTTATCCACTTAATTTGACCTATAGCTAAACTAGGCTAATAGTGAAATAATGAAAAAAACTAGTCAAAGGGAAAAAGTAATTAGGGAAGGTTTAATAGGTGAAAATTATGTAAATTTTATTATGAAGTGTTTTTATATTAATTTTATCTCCTCAACATATATTTTTAGTTATTTTTAATCAACCTTAATGGGTGTAAATATTGATCACAAGTTGACATGACAAGTTCAAGTGAGACAATGAAACCTAGGAGAGTGAGATTGGCTTGTAAGACAATTTTTGGTATTGAAAATTAAAATATAGTTATTATAAGATGATATAATCATGTTTAATTATCACATAAACCTGTTTTAATGTCATTAAAATACTGATATATGTGTTCTAATATTTGAATAAGTTTACTATGTATTTGGAGCTATAGGCAACTTTATGTGTATAAGTGAAAATGTTATTACTAAGCCTTATTACTTATATTTGATGAGTCCAATGCATATTATTTTGTTATATAGGTATAATAGGTTAATTTTAATACATTATTATGAATTAGATACTCCTATTAAGGTATCCAAATTTTAATGATCTTGATAGTGTTTTTGAAGCCTATATGTAGTTTTGAGTGGTCTTGTTACAGGTGTGTTCTTGAGGCCTTTTGGCCTGAGTGATAAAGTATAAAGTACTTTGAGATGAACATAATTTAATGTATTATATATTAATGTGATGTTTTTTTGGGTTATGTGTGAAATTTTAATGGTTTAGTCATATTTAGTTGATAAACGTTTTGGCAGTGAGAAGGCCTAAAAGGTGAGTAAGCCTAATTGGTTGGTCTAAGTAGTGAAATGGAGAAAATGGTGTTGGGGACCCAAGGTGAGATTATAATGGGTATATATTATATTAATTTATGAATTGATTCATATATTTTTTAGACAATAATTTTTCCTAAGGGTCAGAATTGTAACATGTGTTTGAGACAAACCTAATTGCATAAGGTCTCCATTAGGCCTAATGGTGGATTTGGTCCTTATGGACTATGACCAACTTATGTAATGGTTCATTAGCTTGTGAAACATATGTTTTTATCAATTAAAAATTTAATCCATGTGTTTTAATTTTAATTTCAAACCAATATGGGTGAGAGAAAGAATCAAGTACATAATAAGGCATAGTAGGCCTAAATTGACTAGTTGAGATATTGAGCATATGTGCAAATAAGATAGGTGTTTGGAAACTAGGTAAAGGTGTTTAATACCATTAAATAGGTACCTTTTATATTTCATTAAGATTTAATTATGTTTTTATATGTATTTAACAAGGTCATTTGACCTAATACTACCAAGGAAAGGGCTAGTTGAGCGAGAAGGCCTAAGAGGCTATTTGAGTGAGATTCAAGAGTAAAGAGTGAAAAAGAAGGTTGTCATCTAAATTTGAGTTATAAACAGGTGTATAAAGTGATTAGAGATCAAATGTGACTTATTTTTTTCTAATTTATTGAGGGGATTAGAGACTTCTTACAATATAGATCTTGCAAAAGAGTAGTTGAGAGGGTGAATGACTAGGTAGGGGTTGGAACTCCTTGTGAAGTTGGTGATTCAATAAAATTTAGATATTTAAATTATAAGAATATAGTACATATATATGGTTCATATAATTTTATCCACCAAGATTTTTTCCTACATATATCTTGTGTTCTCTCATGATATGCTTGTGTGATTGTTTGCTAATATATTGATCATTCTTATATGTGAATGAATGATAAATTGGAATTGAATAAGAGATTATTAATTAACTAATTCACCCTCCATCTTAGTATTTGTTATTACAACATACTTGTGTATTTATTTTTCACTTGTATTATTATGTCTAAAACCATTATGCATAAATCAAATAAATTCATACACATTTGTACCAAGAAGCGTTATACTACCCAAATTGTTTAAAACCATTTTCCCTAGTCCAAAGGATTGAAAAAAAAAATTAATGATTTAGTTTCTTAAAGGTGTTGTTATCATGTTTCATCCTTTATTAAAATTTGAGTGCCTCTCAACCCAATTTTGAAATCCACCTTCAAGTTTTGCTCTAAATATAATTAGTTTATGCTTGAATCTTACTTACTACTTGGGATTGAATGGTTTATTTTTTTGTATTTATATTATATTACTTGTATTGGATTTTAGATTGGTTTAATATATTCACCTAGACAAAAACTGAGTTTGACCTTGTTTATAGCTTCACCTAAACCAAGTGTACCTTTTGTTTTCATTCAAAACCCTTAGACTTATGAGTAGTTTCCATTTCATGCTAGACCAAGTCCATTTTCCAAGACCAATATCATGTTCCTAGACTAAGTTCAAGTTTTCATTTCAAGATTCAAGTTCAATTAGACCTAGATTGAGATGTCAACATTTGCCAAAAAAAATTCCAAGTTTTATTATTTTCTATTTTCTTGAAATAACTAAGAGTGTTTTCATGTTAGTTTATATCACATCCCAATTTTTAGTTATTAAAGGAAATATCTTCTTAAACCAAGTTCCAAAAAGTTCTAAACATTAGATGAACCTTTCCCAAGATAAAGAGCATTGATTTAACCATGCCTCAATATACACATAGTAGTTCCATGTTTAATATTTTGTATGAGGACATCATTATAAGTGACCCTTTTGATTATGACCCCTATGATGATAATGCAACATATAAGATATATATGTATCACTCATATGCATCCCATAACATAGGGAAGGGACAAGACCAATTCATACAATACCTCACAAACACACCCCCTTATATAGGGTATAAATAAGACCCCTTTATTAATTACCTTAATAATGTACCACCTAGTATGGAAATGGTCCAATAAAAATAACCATATTTTGTGACCATACCATCTAGTTTTAGTTATGATATGTACTTGTTTGATAACCATATTTTAGACAATAAAGATGATATTATTGTTAGATCAGTTAAATTTGGTGTCAAATTCACATCAGATTTCCCATAGGAAAGTCCACCTTGTTTGGTTAGAGCACTAATGCATGCACCTATCATCCAACCATTCAATTAGGCCTTCTCTAGTTAAACTTTAGACTTTGTACCAATTTATAACTAAGAGTTTATCACATTGATAAAGAAAAATATTAAAGTAATAAATAATTTACAAGTGCAACAAGTGTATCAAAATTACCTTGATCTACCTAATAAATTTAATTTTAATGACCATTATTTGTATGCCACCTATAGAGTTAGCTCCATCAAGTAGACTAAAAACTACTTTGGTAAGCTCTTCAAATGTACATGTGGATCTATTTATTCAAACCATGCTAATTGTTGACATGTTAAATGTTCTTATAATTGAATAATAATTAATGGAATATTTAGGAGACCATGTCCAAAATGCGGTTGATAACACACAAATGTTCCCTAATCCACACAAGGTTAAGTCCACTATATAAAGGAACCCTCCTTAAAAGACATCAACTTGATCACAATAACAAGGAGCAGGTATATATATCTCACAATTTCAACATGTGACTATCCCTCCTTAACCATCTACTTCTTCAAACATATAATAAGAAGTAAGTAATTAACCACCATTGAATACCCTATCGTAGTATGCGGCAACAAACATGTCACCTCAACAAGTGACAACTAATACTCCACTGTAGGAGGTGGTAAAAAACACTCCACCATGGTAAGTATTGACAAATACTCCAATACAAAAAGTTTAGACCAACATGCCACCATAACAAGTGGTAAATAAACCACCTCAAATGTTTTTTATTAGCATTTTACCCTTATTAATTAATCACCTCTTTATTTTCCATCACCCTCTTACCTTCTCCCTCCCTTTTCCCTCTAAATTTTAGGTTTAGATTAGTGGTAAATGTACCTTTATGCTATTTAAGTCTACAATTTGGTCTTAAACTAGGTGCACTTAGAATAGAAATAATCTAGCCTACTTTGAAGGCTCTTCGCAAGGAGTGCAAGGGTCTAATGCCTTAGGGACATTCCCATCATTGCGATGAGATAAACAATGTTCATTGCATGTAGGTGAGTCATAATAATTTTCACCAAGTGTCAAACACCCTTATGCCCTACACAAGGCATTCATACTTAGCTCCACACTACAAAATATCCCTATGCATCATAACATCCATGGGTGCACATTTTGAATGACAATACTTTATGGCACACTCAATGGGACCAGTTTAAATAAAAGATAATGAATTTGTGATACCATTAGCTAGCAAATGTAATAAACACCTAGTAAATATCACTTGGAAACTTTAAATATTTCTAGTTCATCAAGATCAATCCCCTATCTATATGCCAAGAAGAATAGATCATCTGTGAAAGGTTTTAACTTCCATTTTATTGAGGTTCTAGCACCATCTAGAAAAATAAGAGTAAGAGCATATTTTTCCCCTATGAGAAGGAGTAGTTTAATCAAGTCATCTCCTAGAACTCAATCCAAAACTCCATTCGAAAGGTTATTCATGCCAAGAAGAGGCCTATTTCCTATCCCATTTATGGTTGTACCAAGCAATCAAGTGTTTGTACATGTCAATAGAGGTAGCCCACTAGTGTTTGCCCAATATGATGACATTTTGGTGTAAGCCCTCAAAATATTATCCTATTTTATGGGTGAGAATGTAAATTCCCCTATGGAATCTATTTAATATATCATGAATATTTTCTCAGTGCAACATGTCACTAAAGATAACATCATAGTCATGATATTTACTTCTTCCTTCAAAGGCAAAGCCCTTTAATGGTATCAAGGCTTGAGACCAAATTTTATTCACAACTAGGATGAACTTGGCAAAGAATTATGCAAGAATTTTGAGGATTAAAGTGACCACTTATCCTTAATAGAGAAGATCACCATAATAAAATAAGCATCACACAAGATGATGGCTGAATTTAACTTCAGATTCTAAAGAGTTGGGATAGAATCCCACCTTTGTGTAAGTTGTCTCCTAACACTACACTTTTATTTTTTCTAAAAGATATTAATAGTGATATATTTGTGATGATTCAATCCATAAAATCCTCCTCAATTCCTATAAATTCATGATACGCATAAATAATTGTTTGATCCAAGTAGAAAAGATTGAGCCTAGTCCCCCTATGCCTCTATTCATAGATCCTCTTCCTATATAACCCACTACATAACCTATGTTGGCACCTGTCCCTAATATATTAAGCCCACCCACTTCATCTTCTATTTATCCTAATGAATTACATGAAGTAAAAATGATACTACAAAGTTTTGGGAATGATTTCATTTCTCTCAAAAGGAAACAAATGAAGTATCCTATACCTTATCAACCTTTCACTCTAAAATACCAATCAAATAGACCTCCTTACCAAGGTGATGCACAAGTGAAAAATCAGATCACATATAATAGAGTGCCTTATTCATATAAGTTTGATGCTACTAGTGCCTTTAGAGCTCTTACCCTAGTGCAAAATAATATAGTGTAGGATTCTAAATGGTGATTTCCATGCAACCAATGCATAATCAAGCTATGTGTGCAAACAGAGTTATGAACCAAGAACTCATGTTCCAATTTTTACCAAAGTCTCAAGAGCAAATGAATATCATAACTCTGCATGAAGGATAAATCCAAGTACCAACTCAATAATAAGATGAGTTTACTCTCATCAATTGGTAAGAAGATGACTTTAGTTATGTAAAAAAAAATGTCATGCCTAGTGGAGGAGGTACTCCATTTTTTTCAATATGAGATTAAAAAAGAGAGATACAAAATAAGCCATACTAACTTTATCACCTTTGTTTTTAGCACCACAATTCATTCACAAAATTATACAAGCTAAGGTGCCTATGCAATCCTTATGCCTATAAAAGGCTATGCAAAAATAAGGATTGTCTCAAACCAGTGCACTGACATCAAGAGAGGCTACTATCCCAAAGTCATATTTGAATGGGCCTCAAGCTCCTTTTAACATAATATAAAAAATTAATAATATGAGCCTCAATGTAACTATGTGGGATGTGCTTATTATTCCCTCTCAATAAAATTTACTGTAGGATGCTTGAAAAGGTTTTTAGAAGTGTCAAAAACCCCAAATATTACTTGTCACCTCTCTCATCATATGCCAACCAAAAATAGAAGAAACATAGGTGTATAATAGCAACAAGTTTCCCTATTCTACATTTACTTAATATTTTTCCAACTTATGGTACATATTTGCATGATTGATTCAGGCATGAACAACTCGATGATGCCAAAAAAGGTCACAAATATGCTCAAAATTGCATATTCCCCTCTTTCAAAATGAGTGATCCTTCTAAATGGCATGATGGTTAGAACTATGGGAGTCATCAAAGATTTGAATCTTATGTTGCATGTATACCCAATCCTCTCCATCATGTAGGATATCATAGTTATTGATCTTCCCCCTACTTTGCCATCTGCCTCTCTCAAGACTTCATGGAAAAGATTAGTGGATATTTATCTTTAGATTGGTCATATATGTTACTAAAAACTAAGTATAGGAATAAATTAGCCATCAAGTTAGAGCCTATATTCAAAATCCATGTTGAGCCATACTCTCCCAACCCATTTGAGTTAAATTGTGTAATGTTCGATCAAGAGGAGAATTCAATTCTCTATGAGGTCATGACACCACTTTAAGAAATTCTAGATGACTTGTTATATGAATGGGAACATGAGCATTTGGATTATGATCCATATGAAAAATTAGAGATGGGAATAGGTACATAATGTATCATAGAGGAGAATTTTTTACTACCTAAACTCATGAAGGTACATAAGAACCCTTAGGGTATATGGTAGTTGTACTTTAATGGATCCCAAAGTAATAATGGCATAAGATCTAGAGTTATGTTAGTCTCAGCTGAAAAGGAAAAATATTAGAGTTTGAACAGTGGGTCAAATTTAGGGTTAGGCTAGTAGTCCTTGACAACATGGATAATTGGCAAGTGTTTGAAATTGATGATACATGATGAGGTAGATTTTTGCACCAAGAACCAAGTGTAGCTACAAGACTAGTATGAATACCAAGTCATCCAACTAAAGGGTAATAAGATTCCAAAATGACTAGTCACCCTAGAACTCATCTTTAATCTTGATGACCAATTTAAGGGAGAGAAGCAAAGCATGATAGCAAAAGAGGAGATCTCTATGCACATCCCCATTTTAGAAGGAAAGACTCTAAAAGCTAGAAAGAGATCTTCCCCATCAAAAATTGAAAGTTTCATTCAACTCAACAAGATATATGATGATATATTCACATAGAGATATAAGGACCTTAGGCGATTTGATCTAGGCTTAGTGAAGCACACAATTGACCTAAATCCTAATGCACATCCAATCCACCAAAAGTAGAGGCATGTTAATCCAAATATAGAGCCATTAATTATAAAGGAACTCTCAAAGCTCATTAAATCCAATATAATACTTCCAATCAATCATTCTTCATGGGTCACTAACTTAGTTCTAGTGTGAAAGAAGAATGAATAAATACGTGTATGTGTGGATTTCAAAGACCTAAACAAGGCAACCCTCAAATACCACTATCCCCTCCTACTAGTGGAGCAAATATACAAATGGTCATAGGTATAGAAAGATTATCATTATTGGATGGTTACTTAGGTTACAACCAAATCCTTGAGTAGGAGTGTGATCATTATAAAACCACATTCACCACTAAATGGGGAACCTTTGCATAACAATAAATGTTATTCAATTTGATAAACATAGGTGTGACTTTCCAAAGAGATATGGATATAAAATTTAAATAACTCATCAATAAGGTCATATTGGTTTACCTCGATGACATAACTATTTTCTCTCAGCATGCAAAAGATCATTTAGGTCATCTAGATCAGGTCTTTTAAAGATTTTGGGAGTTCAAATTTTACCTGAACACTAAAAAATGCATCTTTTTGGTCCATAAAGGTGATCTGTTAGGGCACATCATTTCTAAATAAGGACTCATAATTGATCTAGAGTAAGTTATGGATATCTTATCTCTCTATCTTCCAAGTCACAAGAAGAATCTCCAAAGGTTCTTATTAAGAATAAACTTTATTAGGAGATTCATTTCTAGTTTCACCATCTTAACTAAACCCCTTACTATGATGCTAAAGAATAATTTTACATTAAACTAGACTTTTGAGGGTAGATAAATTTTTAAGGCCATCAAGTACACCATTTCATAGGCTCCCACTTTGATCAACCCAAAATACAAGGATTTTATCCTTTATACATTTAATGAAGTGGAAGGCATCTCAGCTATCCTTATGTAGCAAAAATAAGAACACTCCCATAGTTGTGAGAGTGCTCAATAAATTTAGATATATGCTCTCCAAAAACAAAATCTAAATCATGATTACATATGCAATAATTAAATATTTTTTTCTCAGTAAAGACATCAGTGATAAAAGAGCTAGTTGGGTCACAACGCTGATGGAATATGACATAGACATCTACGTCACTAATCTAGTGCAAGGAAAGGGATTCTATGAGCAATTATCTAAATTAGTAAATTTGGAGAGTGGTAAAGTCTTAGTGTTTCATGAAGGAGAACAAATGATCCAAAAATCCACAACTAAATAGATGCAAGATATGAAGGCCTTCCTTTAGCATAGTATATATCCTTCTAGCCTCGATAAATCCAAGTGTAGAAATTTTAGACTATAATCCATTCCCTACATGCTCATAAGTAGTGCACTTTTATGAAATGACCTTGATGGAGTCCTATTGACGTATGTGTAATTAGAGAAAGTGGTTATAATTCCTTAAGAGTTCCATGATGGCCCTGTAGGAGGCCATTATTTACCCAAAACCACTACTGCAAAAATCATGTGAGCTAGTTATTATTAGCCAAATCTATTCAAATATACACATGTATATGTGATAAATTGTAGGAAATGTGCCTTATTCATAGGTAAATAAAGGAAATCATCCTTACCATTTTTCCCAATACAAGATAATCAACTCTTTATGTAATGTGGCCTAGATTTCATAGGCATGACCAACCTGCCATCAAGTGATGGAAACAAATGGATTTTCATAGCCATGGATTATTTTACAATGTGGATGTAAGTGGTTTTACTCAAGGAGGATAATGAGACATCCATATTGAACTTATACAAAGGCATCATAACTAGGTTTGGTATTCTAACCACCATTATCTTTGATAATGCATTGGCTTTCCTTAGAATTAGGATCAATTAGTAGGCCATCAAGCATAACATCTCTCTGAGAGCCTCATAAAATTATTAACCTTAAGGTAATGGTCTAGCTAAGTTTATTAATAAGAATATGATCCACATCATAAAGAGGACCTTGAAGGATAATCAATGAATTTGGCATACTAAGCTCAGAACTTCCATTTGGATTGATTAAGTCATGCCTAAGAAAGTGTTGGGAAACTTACCCTTCATGTTAGTCTATAAAAGGGAGCTAAGATTGCCTACATCCCTCAATTTTCCTTCATTAGAACTTATACATCAATTAGAATTACTTGAAATTAATCCCATCATAGTAATATTATTAGATCTAATGGATCTTAAAGAAACTAGGGTGCAAGTTGCATGCACCATGGAGCTCTAATAGGCCTAGACCAAAGAGGTTTTTTAAAAGATAGCAAGTAATAGGAGTTTCCAAGAAGGAGATCTAGTACTCAAATGGGATGCAAATGAAGCAAATGCTAGAAGGTACACTAAGTTTAATGTAATATGGAGTGATATATACACTGTAACCATCTGTAATTAATCCAATGCTTTCTAACTAGCTAAATTTAATGGAAAAAATTTGCATATCATATTAAATTGGATCCACCTCAAGCACTATCCCTGTTAAATCTTGTATAAATTATAAATAAGTTAGATTAGGTGTTTTTCATTTGCCTAAGTGCTTTGTGTGCCTTGGTTTAGGCTAGTTTTAATTCCTTTGAGCACTCATACACAATGTTTATCTTATCTTAGGTATTTTTCCTTTAAGTGCCTTTGGCACAATTATTTTTTTTCCAGGAGGAAATTAATTCACTAAAAATCTAGATATGTAGCTAATACATCTACAGGTGAAAGGATTAGAAGTTTTAAAGACTCTATGCCCAAATGATCATCTCAAAGGCTACCAATTTCTCACTTAGTAAGCAAGTGGACTATAGAGGTTTCAAAAAGTGTTGAGTTTGTAAGCCACCCCCAGATAGTGCAAGGCTCACCCATGTCCTACAAAATATTTACACACCTGTGAGGTTTCAGGCACTCTAAACAAAATGTGTGTAGATGTCTCATATTCATGCCCATACCTAAAGCAATCAAGTGTAAGACTACACAACAATAAAATAATGATCATGCCCACTAGGATTATTTGATGCATGACTATGTAAATGATCCTTTAGTGTATAAATTAAGAGGCACACTAGTTCAATAAGGTAGGCTTCCAAGTTCTATAAGGCCAAGTAAGTAGAGTACACAAGGAGTGATTACAAAGTAGGGAAAATTATGCTTAAGACCTTCAATCTTTGTGTGTGTTCTTATTCAAATCCTCTTAGGCTTATCTAATTTACTTCCACACCAGTGCGCATGATCCTACATCTATGCCTTAGAATATCATAGGGTAAAACCTCAAGCCACATGCTTCCCCTTATAGATATTCACATCTTTCTAATACTCTCATGTTCACCTTGGTGCAGGAGTATTTCCAAATCAAGGGAGTGTACATGACTTATTTTGCACATATCATATAAGGAAAAAATCATGAGCTAAGTCTTCCATCATATACAATGATGACATGGAAAGCCAAAATGGATCCTACATAATAATTACCAAGTGGTGGCAAGATATAAATAGATAATTGGAGAAGTATTTGAGCAAAGCTCAAGGCTTTATCAGAACAAGAAAATGTAGAATCATCTATTAGATGATAGAATAGGAGTACACACCACCCCTCTAACTATTTTAGGGAAATCATCCACCCTTTGATACACACATGTATTCTAATATAATCCTACTATAAACTCCCAAATTTAAATCACTAAATAGAATTCAAGAAGCATGGACATGTCACTGCAAAATAATTAAAATCTATAGTTGCCACTCTAAGTGGTACATTAATTGTAAAAGGCTTGTTCGTTATAAAATCCTAGTTCTTTATTATAAAATGGTTGACACATTTTAGCAACCTCATGTTGTTGAAATTTTCCCTCCAAGAGCACTTATGTTGGTTGAATCTTGTAAATTAGTGAGAATTAAATTCACCTCTCTATGTTTATATACTCTATGTGTTATTTGTGTTTTCTGATCTTTATCTATGGCTAATATTATCCCCTCTAATCATTATCCATTCCCAACACCTTTGTGTGGAACTCAAAACTCACATATAGGTCACATCCTATATGGATTCAAATCTATGTAGACATTGTCTTTGGACCATTTGTTGTCCCTCCCAGTATCACACTATGTTCCCACACCTTAGAGTGACCTTAGTGGAGTTTGTGTGGAAACATATTGTTCTCAAAGGCTTATAATGTGTTTATGGTAGTAGGATCAATCGTTCTATTCTCAGTATATCACCTCTTTATTTTCTATCACTCTCTTACCTTTTCCCTCCCTTTTCCCTCTAAATTTTTGATTTAGATTAGTTATAGTTATACCTTTATAATTTTTAGGTCTATGCATTGGCCTTGAACTAGGTGTGCTTCAAATAGAAGTAATCTGGCCTACTTTCGAGGCTCATCCTAAAGAGAGTAAGGGCCTCATACCTTGGGGATATTCCCATCATTGTAATGAGACAACTAATGTTTAGCACATGCAGGTGAGTCATAATACTTTTATGCCCAATTGCAAAAACCATTATGTCTTACGCAAGGCATTCGAACTCAATTCCCCACTACAAATTATCCTTGTGTAGAAAAACATCCATAGGTACACACTTTGAATGAAAACAATTACTATTCAAGGTCCACAACCTTATTATGCCAAGGAACCCATCTAAACACCCATACCAACAAGGAGCAAACTAATTACCAATGCCAAGGTTAAAATGTATGATATTATGGAGTAATTATAAATGACAACTCATAAATATCTATCTTATAATTTTTGCATACCTCCATTATCCATAAGAACATCCTTATAGAACTTATGTGCCAATCCCAAGTGTCGAATGATATTATGCTAGATAATTTCCAAGCTTTGGTGGGACTCTTAGCTCCTGGGCAAAAACTTACCTTCAACCAAAGTGACATGCCATCCCTTGGCCCTCTCCACAATAACTTATTATATATTAAATTTGTTATAGCTTGACATAAATTAAAACATGTCCTCATAGACAATGGATTAGGACTCAACATTATATCTTTGAGGTTAGTCAAGCATCTTGGATACATGATAGATGATCTTCAGTCAAAGATAATTAATATCAAGTCTTTTACTAACAAAAAATGCAATCATAAGGAATAATTTTTTTACCAATTATCCTTAGACCTCTAATCCATGACACACTTTGTCATGTTTTGGATCTAGATTTACATATAACTTGATTTTGGGCTGACCATGGATACAGAAAATTCATGTAATACCTTATACATTGCACTAGTGTATCAAATTTCACCATTGTAGGATGGAAGTTATGTTCATATAGACCTACATCCATATGAATTATACAAGCATCTAGAACCTAAATATGAGAGATAAAATTACCATTTTTGGCTTAAACCTTACACCTAAAAAATATAAATATGTATTTGCTGAATTTTTAAAATCCAACTATATAGACCCAAATAGCCTTACTTATACTTCATATTTGCCCCCTCCTTATATAGATAATCACTTTTATAAATCTAATAAACATCCAGGTGAATATGTCATGCATAATGTGTTTCACATATCCAAACTTCCATATACCCCTAAATCCTTTGGATGATCCAAAGCCAAAGTAGTTCATATGGAATGGCATGAGAAAGGAAATGTTAATGCCCAAGAGCCTATTGTTTTCATACTAGCCACTATTCAAGAATAACACACACTTGTTGAGGATGATTCATGGATGTATAATGATGATCTAGCTAATTATTATTAGAGAAAAACAAATCCCATCCCTAAGCGGATCATATATAATCAATCTTATAAATATAAGGGCTTGAGATCAAATCAACAAGGTACTCTTGAGATTGTCTCCATGATCAGATACGAATTAACTCATGGTATCAAATTTAAACCACTTGGGGGTAACCTCATGTATCTTATCTATGATCTTACACCAATGACTAACAATGATGATGTTGACAGTGACATAGAGTTCAATTATAATATATATGGGAAATTATACACTGCTAATCTATATATCCATTGTGACATGTGTACCATTACACTTGTAATTTGTCATTCTCCACTTTTCCTCCATCATCCTCAAATAATAAACTAGGACCAACAAGAATCCACAATATCACTCGATGAGTTTGAAAATGATGAGGCCATTTTCATTTTCATGGGCCTAAGAGACAATATTCCTCTAGGAGATCATAAGCCAAAGTTTTCTATCACATTAGATCTTATTACCTAAAAAATTATATCTTACTTCATATTTTAGAGATTGGGTGAACTTATTTAGCAAAAAATAAAAATAAAATCAAATATTGAGGTCTTGAAGTGAAAACCTCTTTGAGGTACTTTTGGACTAGGTTAATAGAAAATAAAAAGAATAGTCTCTTGGTGAAAACATGTTTCAAGCACCATTAGATGGGGATGTTCACCTTTCTTCTAATGAAGCTTAGGATGCCACCAATACCATGATCATATTTAGGTCTAAGATTAATGCATAAGAATAGTAGGCCTTTGAATAAAATGTTTATGAGTGTCTAGAAGTATTTGTTACATGGCCTTTACCATCATTCAGTGATTCTAATTCATCCTATATGGGTGAACTTGATGAACTAGTTAGGCCAATGGACTATGGTGTTTCCAATTAGTTTACTTTTTTCTTGACTCTCCCTAAATATGGTTATACACTCCTTATAGAAGACACTTCTAAAGTAAATATTAGAACACTAGTTGATCCAAAGTGTATAAAACTAGGCATGTCACTCACTGAGGAGTAACGCGAAGTTATTACTACTATCGTAAGGGATTTCATCAATATTTTTGCATGAGCATATTTAAATATGCCAAGTTTGGATCCTTACTTGGTTTTACATCATCTTGTAGTAAATCTTAATGCCAAGATAATTAACCAAAATACGAGGAAAATACATCCTCATATTTCCATTTTGGTCAAGAAACAATTAAAATAACTCCTAGAGATGAGATTCATCCATCCCATCAACTATTTTGAGTGAATCTCAAACATCATGTTGGCTATCAAAAACCCAGAGGGCAACAAATTATGTATCGATTCCCATGACATTAACAAGGCTTGACTCAAAGATGAATTTCATTTTCCAAATATTGACATGATCACGGAATCCACATCTAGATATTAGATGTTTATTCTCATGGATGGATTTTCATGGTATAATAAAATCAAGATTGCACTATAATAATAACACAAGATAGTGTTCACCACTCTTGGGGTAACATTTTTTTAATTAGGTAAGACTGTTTGGTCTCAAAAATGTCAGGGTAACATACTAATAAGACATGATAGTTATTTTTGATGATATGATGAATGACATTATTGAGGATTATGTTAATAATATATTGGGTAAATCTAAGACCCTTGTAGACCATCCTTTAGTCTTTGGATAATTTTTAAAAGGCTCAACAATTACAAAGTTAGGCCTAACCCTAAAAACTACATCTTTGGTGTCACTTCAAGAAATTTTCTAGGCTTCATTATCTCTCAAAAGAGCATTGAATTCAATCTAACCAATGTTAATTTCATTACTAATATGTCACCTCCATCTAATTTGAATAAACTCTACAGTTTACATGGTAAAATATAGTCCATTAAGCACTTCATTTCACAACTAGCTAATAAATGTCATCCATTTACCCAATTGTTGAAAAAAGGCACCACATTTTCATGGAATTTATATTATCATCATTTCCTTTGAAGACTTGAAATAATACTTGGATAATCCACCTATTTTATTACCACCCATAGTAGAAAATTCATTACTACTCTATCTATTTATAACTGAACAGGTTTTAGGTGCACTTTTGTCCCAACATGATGAGTACATAAAAGAACATGAAGTATATTATTTTATCCTAACATTGGTTTCATATGAGAATAATTATAAACCAATAGATAAATCATGTTTATCCATGGTATTCACAACCCATAAGTTATGAAAATACATGCTTAACAATAAGATCATCGTCATAGCCAAAGTAGATCCACTCAAGTGTCTAATCTCAAAAACAACTTTACAAGGGTGCATGGCTAAATGGATAATTATTTTAATTGAATTTGATATTGAATATTTTAATCAAAATTACATTAAGGTATAGGTACCTATAAACTATCTTGTCAAATATCCCCTTCTGAACACGTAAATGTTTATTTTTGGGTTTATATATGAGTCCATCATGACTGTAGCAAAATTAGATCCTAAAACATAGTAGTGGACACTTTATTTTCATGGTTCCTTAATGTCTCATAGATCAGGAGTAGGATTTTTGTTCATAACACCATAAGGGAACCTTATTCCTAAGTCCTTTTGTATCAATTTTCTATGTACCAATAACATGGTTGAATATGAAGCACACATTATAGGACTTCACCTAATGGTACAATGTAATATCCAACATTTACTAGTTCATGAGCATTCTTATCTTGTTATCAAGCAGGTCACATACCAATTTCAAACTAAATATGAGAAACTTGTGCCTTACAAATTCATGGTAGATACTCTCAAATAACAAATTACCCATCTCCAATTTGAGCAAATACTTTGGGATAATAACATAATAGTGGATGTTATGGCCATCATTATTTCTATGATCTAGATCATAGATAAGGCTAGAGATTATTAGTTCTTTTCTAAAAATATTTTATCACTAACCCATGCATCATCAACTTTCAAAATGATGTGTGATATTATTAGTCCCAATTCCTCTTTGTATTCTAAACTGTATGATTACATTCATGTCCAAATCATCCCACTTAACCTTTCTCATGAAAATAAAAACTCCATCTATAAAACCTCTTATTACACATTACTTGGACCCACACTTTATCTTAGAATATTTTATGGAACTTTACTTTGATGTCCCTGAAAAATAACTCCTCCCTTTTTTAGACAACATATGACTATTTTGGTCCTGCATGGCCAAAATTGTCCCTCCCCTTTCCAAAAATTTGTTCTAAACATTCAATTTTGCCATTGTCTCGACTTTTTGGTAAAAGGATTAGTAGGTTTAACCAGTTCATCAAAGGGTCTGTCGGCAAGCATCAAAACAAAAGCTTGAACCATTAAACCATTAAACCTTGAACCATTTTGGTTCATCGGTTCAATGGGTTCAATGACCAATTGGTTTAATGTGCTTGGTTCAAAGGTATCAAAGAGACTCAATGAAATTAAAAGGATGAACCAATGAACTGATTGAACCTTGAACCGAAAGAGTTCAAAGTTCAATGGTTCATGGGTTCAAAGGTTCAAAGGCAGCCTCTGTCAAAGAGAGAAGTAGCAAACAAGTGGTTCAATGGATGGTTCAACCAAGGAACATGAAAGTGATTGAACTAGGAAGTGATGGAACAAAAGAGATAGAATGAACTGATGAACCAATGAACCAATGTACTTTCAATGGGTTTAAAGGTTTAAGGTTCAACATGGTTCAAGCAGCTAGCGACTATTGACAGCCCCGCGGATGTCAAATTTAAAGTAAGGGAATATCCATTGAAATTAAAATAAAGCACAGAACTCAAAGGAAGAACCAAGTGACTGACCAAAAAGATAAAATTCCTTCGGGTTTGTTCAAAGGTTGATAGAGACAGAGCAAGAGAAAATGACTTTTTGTCTGAAGGAAATTATTAAGAGAAAGAGCCGTTAGAATTCTTTCAGAGGTATTTTCTATGGGAAAATGACTAAGGAAGAACCCAAAGCAATTCCTTAGAACTTTTTTCCAAAGGAAAACCCTGACTGAGGAGAAAATCCTAGAAAAAATGCCTGATGGAAAAAGACAAAGTGCAGCAAAAGCCGCCACGTGTCCATTATAAAGCAGAGGGGAAGCCGCCACGTGTCATCTTTTGCATGACCCCCAAAGGTTTCTAAAGCTTCTATAAGTTTAGTGGAATACATAACATGTCCTATTATGACTCAGCAAAATGTGACAAGGTTTGCATATGTGTTCCCCTTTTGGAGTTGCTTGGGCAAAACGTGTCATGGACCCCATTTTTTGTAAGTTTCTAATGAGTTTCATAATAACAGAACTTGCCACTTGTCAAAGACACATAAAGGACCCCCCTAAAGACTTAGGAAAGAAGGGATATAAAGAGAAAAGAAGCACTTAAGTAGTGAAGAGAAGAGCGAGACCAAAGGATCAAAAATATCTTTGAAAGAGTTATTTCTAGTAGGTGAAACAGTGGATCGAGTAGACTTCTGAGCGCACCAAACCAAGGATGCGGCCTATTTTCTTCCATGAAGTAAAGACAAATATGCAAAGGACAATATGGTCAATATTAATGAGGAGACATATTAGATGAAGGGACACACCATAGTTATGGTAGTGCACTATTCTCAGCAAGGTCTCTCCAGACAAAACTAGAGACGCATTGAAGATGCTGACTGCAACATGGGCTGTCTCATGGAAAAAGGTGTCAATCCTTGGGTAGTTGCTATAAGTTTTTATTTTCTCTCATTTGTAAAGGATATCTTCCCCTTACTAGAAGTGAAACTCTACCTGAATTGAAATGCATTATTGAGACTTTGAGCTCAGATTGTAATTCATATTTCTTTGATTGAATGAGAATGCAAGTTATTTGCAGACTTTATGCTATTATAGCTTGTGCTACTTTAGGAGATTATTCTTATGTCTATATTATAAAAGCATTCTTATTTATTTGATTTAACAAGCAAGACTAGTGGAGGTGATAAGGAAGGTGTCTGAAAGCCAACTATTTTCAGACTTTGTGCTGTCATAGTTGTCTTCAGTGTGTGTTTATTTTCTATTTCTGTGTAAAGGACATTAGGATAACTTTGTGCCCCCATTGTTCTTCATATTTCACTCTTGGGAAATCTAGGTGGAGACTTTGCACTATATTTTAGGCTATTGGTTACTCTGCACCCTTTTTTCACCTATTACCAGAAAGATTTCTATTGCTTGCAAGAACAAGTACTTCTAAGAGAAGAGAAGTGCCTTCTGTCGCTTCACCAGGATTTCTACTATCCAAGAAGGGATCTGGCTCTTGGTTGAATGTTACTTTTGAAAGAAGAGAAGTACCTTCACCAATCACCCAATATTTCTCCTCTATCTGTGAGCATCATCTCTAAAAGAAGAGAGATGGATGATGTATTCTACCCCCGTGTCTTACTTTCTGCTTATATATATAGTATATAGCCTCTACATATTTAATAGGGAACCTCCCCTTGATGAGAGGAGAGATTTTTCCCCTTTGGATGTGGTAAACCTAAAACATTAGATGACCAATGTCCCTATGCTATGGTGATAGGAACTATTTTGGTCACCAGTTAGTTGGCTGACAAAATATTCACCCAACAATTTTTGGCGACTCCACTGGGGACATAGTAATTTTGTGCAATTTGGAACCTCAAGTTTCAGATTGAAACATCACCTGTGTCTTACCCATTATAATTATAACCCTTACCCATTATAGACTCTGAAAAATCCATTCTATGTCTTACCCATTATCATTATAGCCTTACCATCTTCCTCCATCTCTGTTATATTATCTAGTCTGCGAACCAGAGCTGCTGGGAAAGAAAGTGCAGTTTGAAGCCTCAAGATTTAAGCTAAAGCAGGGACAATTTATTTTCCATTTTTTCCTATAATCTAGAAACTCCACTCAGATGTGTTATCCCTATTTTTCATAATCTAATCATGGCAGTTCGAGGCCCCTAGGGTAACTCATTTGGCCCACTTAATCTAACTCCACCCCTGCATGAGCTACCACTTAGTTTAAGGAAGATTTTCCTCAAATTCTTTGGTGATGGAAGAGTCCACCCTGATGAACACATTGCAGCCTTCACCATATCCTATGGTGTGATAGGGGTGGAATTTGAAGACGTGGCAATTAGGCTTTTCATGGAGACACTACAAGGTGCCACTGCAGACTGGTTTTACCATCTGCAAACTAGACCAGTGACTGGCTGGGGCACTATCAAAGCCAAGTTTGAAGCAAGGTTCAAACCTATAGAATACACTCATGCTTTTCTATCCTAATTTATGTAGATGAAGAAGGAATCTCATGAGCCCATGAGGGATTTTATTGCAAAATTTGTTAAGCTGAGAAACAAGATTCCTGCAGTTGCTCAGCCTGCACCTGAAACCTCAAATGCTTCTTCATAAACTCACAGCTACCTGAAGTGAGTTTTTTACTAAGACGTGCTGGCCACATAGATCTTGAAGCTGCTCAAGACTTAGCCACTGATTTAGAAGATGACCTTATCTTGGCTAGAAAGATAAGAAGGGATTTAAATAGAGGCACATCTTCCTCATCTTTTGATAACTCACCTGCAGCCACCACTGATCCAATGGTGCAAAAGCTAGAAAATGAAGTGCTGGCCCTCTAAAGACAAATGGCACAAGGGATGCCATCTACTCCTTCATATAGAGATGTACCAAAGAGGACATTCCCTAATCAGGTACATCAAGGGTAACCCAATCGTCTTCCTCCCCCACAGAGGAACCTTGCCATTGAAGTACCTCCAGCCAACTCAGTAGTTAGGTATTTGGAAATAGAGCATGATTTCTCTTTCCAACCTGAGTTTAATCAAGAAAATGACGTTGGTCTCTTCATAGAGGATCAAGAAGAGTCAGCTGGTGACTCCCACATCAGTTTCCTAGATTACCAAGATGAACCCAGAAGTAAAGGTGAAGCATCCAAGGGATCATATGATGTGATCACCCAATCCTAAAATTAGTCAGCTCAATAAGCTGATAAAGGAGAAATAGAGGAGCAACCTCAACTTGCAATTTTGATTGCTAAGTGTGGGGTCACTCTGCCTATCTAGCCAAAGGACCCAGTGATTGATAAGAAAGTAAGTATCCCAAACATTTTTTCACCTTCTACTTCAAATTCACAGGCCAGTCCTCCCACCCCTCCCATAAAGCAAAAGGAAGAACTCCCATCCCCTGTGCCTAGTCCAACCCAACCATTTGACATAATTGATCATGTCAATGTGTTAAGACCCAAACAACAGCCCCTACAGCCCAAATTTTGTTTAAGTCTTCAGGCAGGGATGAAATAGCAAAAGAATTGGTGGAGTGTGGCATAAGTGTAGAATAACCCTCCCCTCCAAATGAAGAAGAATCTGAGATATTTGAGGGGGACAATCAAGACATGTGCTAGGCTAAGCTATAAAAATAGAAAATTATGGTACTAGGCTATGTTTCTTCCCATCAAAATTAGGGAAAGGAATTATTTGCCAGGAGAGCAAAGATTTGTGGTTTTTGGACCAAAAGTCAAGTCTTGCTTTGGGGCAAAAAGAGAAGAAAACCAAGGGGAAGACATAAAAAAGTGGTTTCTTGGTGGAGAGTTCCATTCTCTTGTCACTGATTCTAGGGACAAAATGGTTTCCTACTAGTTTATTAGGATGGAACACCATTATCATTGTCTCACAATGGGTGGCATCTGAAGCGCTTCAAATCTTGAGGCATCAATTAAGTTCATTTGTACATATGTATATTTGTATAGTCTTTAGTTCTATTTTTTGCCTTTTGTCTTCATTTTTGTTGCCTTTCTTTTTGGGTAGCATGACTCTGTAGCCTAATGGCACACTTCAAGGCACTGGAGATTCTAGTTTCTACTCCCCTCAGCTATTTTGAGTTGTTATCTAAAGGAAGTTCCCCAACAAGAGCCAGTTGTTGTCCCTAAAAAATAACTCCTCATTTTTTTAGACAACATATGACTATTTTGGTCTTGCATGGCCAAAATTGTCCCTCCCCTTTCCAAAAATTTGTTTTGAACATTCAATTTTGTCATCTTCTCAACTTTTTGGTAAAAGGATTATCAGGTTCAACTGGTTCATCATAGGGTTTGTCGACAAGCATCAAAACAAAAGCTTGAACTGTTAAACCGTTGGACCTTAAAGCATTTTGGTTCATCAGTTCAATGGGTTCAATGACCAATTGGTTCAACATGCTTGGTTTAAAGGTATCAAAGAGAAAAGTGAAATCAAAAGGATGAACCAATGAATTGATTGAACCTTGAATCGAAAGAGTTCAAAGTTAAATGGTTCATGGGTTCAAAGGTTCAAAGGCAACCTCTATCAAAGAGAGAAGCAACAAATAGGTGGTTCAACAGATGGTTCAACCAAGGAGCATGAAAGTGATTAAATCAAGAAGCGATGGAACAAAAGAGATAGAATGAACCAATGAACCAATGAACCAATGTACTTTCAGTGGGTTCAAAGGTTTAAGGTTCAACATGGTTCAAGCGGCTAGCGATTATTGACAGCCCCATGGATGTCAAATTTAAAGTAAGGGAATATCTATTGAAATTCAAATAAAGCATAGAACTCAAAGGAAGAACCAAGCGACTGACTGAAAAGATAAAATTCCTTCAGGTTTGTTCAAAGGCTGACAGAGACAGAGCAAGAGAAAATGACTTTTTGTCTGAAGGAAATTATTAAGAGAAAGAGCCATTAGAATTCTTTCAGAGGTATTTTCTATGGGAAAATGACTAAGGTAGAGCCTGAAGGAATTCCTTCAGACTTTTGTCTGAAGGAAAAGCCTGACTGAGGAGAAAAGCTCACAAAAAAATGCCTAATGGAAAAAGACAAAGTGCAGCGAAAGCCGCCACGTGTCCATTATAAAGCAGAGTAGATGCCACCACGTGTCATCTTCTACAGGACCCCCAAATGTTTCTAAAGCTTCTATAAGTTAATCAAAATATGTCACATGTCCTATTATGACTTAGCGGAATGTGACAAGTGTTTGCATCTGTGTTCCCCTTTTGGAGTTGCTTGGGCAAAACGTGTCATGGACCCCATTTTCTGTAAGTTTCTAATGAGTTTCATAACAGTGGAACTTGCCACTTGTCAAAGACATAGAAAGGACCCCCCCAAAGACATAGGCAAGAATGGATATAAAGAGCAAAGAAGTGATTAAGCAATGAAGAGAAGAGCAAAACCAAAGGATCAAAAATATCTTTGAAAGAGTTATTTCCAGTAGGTGAAACAATGGATTGAGTAGACTTCTGAGCACACCAAACCAAGGATGCAGCCTATTTTATTCCATGAAGTAAAGACAAATATGCAAAGGACAAGATGGTCCATATTAAGGAGGAGACATATCAGATGAAGGGACATGCCATAGTTATGGTAGTGCACTGTTCTCAGCATGGTCTCTTTAGATAAAACTAGAGACGCATTGAAGACGCTGACTGTAGCATGGGCCGTCCCATGGAAAAAGGCACCAATCCTTGGGTAGTTTCTATAAGTTTGTATTTTCTCTCATTTTTAAAGGAGATCTTCCCCTTAATAGAAGTGAAACTCTGCCTGAATTGAAAGGCATTACTGAGACTTTGAGCTCAGATTGTAATTCATATTTCTTTAATTGAATGAGAAAGCAAGTTACTTGCAGATTTTATATTGTTATAGCTTGTGCTACTTTAGGAGATTGTTCTTATGTCTATCTTTTGAAATCATTCTTATTTATTTGATTTAACAAGTAGGACTAGTGGAGGTGATAAGGAAGGTGTCCTAATCCAACTGCTTTCAGACTTTGTGTTGTCATAGTTGTCTTCAGTGTGTGTTTATTTTCTGTTTATGTGTAAAGGACCTTGGGATGACTTTGTGCCCCCATTGTTCTTCATATTTCACTCTTGGAAAGTCGAGGTGGAGACTTTGCACTACATTTTAGGCTGTTGGTTACTCTGCACCCTTTTATCACCTATTACCAGAAAGATTCATGTTGCTTGCAAGAACAAGCACTTTTGAGAGAAGAGAAGTGCCTTCTGTTGCTTCACCAAGATTTATACTATCCAAGAAGGGATATGTCTCTTAGCTAAATGTTACTTCTAAAAGAAGAGAAGTACCTTCACCAATCACCCAAGATTTCTCCTTTATCTGTGAGCATCATCTCTGAAAGAAGAGAGATGGATGATGTAGTCTACCCCGTGTCTTAATTTTTGCTTATATATATAGTATATAGCCTCTGCATATTTAATAGGGAACCTCCCCTTGATGAGAGGAGAGATTTGTCCCCTTTAGATGTGGTAAACCTACAACATTGGATGACTAATCTCCCTATGTTGTGGTGATAGGAACTATTTTGGTCACCAGTTAGCTGGCCGACAAAATATTCACCTAACATACTTCACTATTTAACTTCATCAAAATTTATATTAGCATTGAGGGAAATTCACAAAGGGGTTTGTAGGGCCCACACCAATGGGGTCATTCTTGCCAAAATTTTAATACATACTAGTTATTATTGGTCAACTATGGGTTTTGATGTTATTTTATATGTTAGAATGTGTGTACAATGTCAAAAGAATGATAATTTGATACATGATCCATATCAAACATTCAAACCAATGACTATGCCATGGTCATTTTCAACATGGGGACTCAACCTCATACAAAGGATTAACCTTACATCCTTAGATGGATATAAACATATCCTTACCACCATATAATACTTCACGAAGTGGTTGGAAGTCATTACCCTAACTTATGTGATCGATAAAAAAATATCCAAATTCATTTTCAATCACATCATCTACCATTGTGTCATTCACTCCAACTTTGTATCTGATAATGGAGGTTCATTAAAAAATAAAAACATCAAAGCCCTTTGTTTTGAATACCTTATTACCCAACATTTTTTCACTCCATACTTCCCACAAAGCAACGTCCAAGAAGAGGCATCAAATAAGACCATTGAAAATACCCTCAATAAGATCATCAATGATGTTGGTTTTGATTGGCACTTTCAAATTTTTATGCCCTTTGGGCTTTCTAAACCAATTTCCACACTCCAACAAGAGCCACACCCTATTCCATAGTCTATGGTATTGAGTATATTCTTCTTATCAAATTTGAGTTTCCTTATCTACACACTTCACTAAATCATATCCTTGATGATGAGAATTACATAGTAGTTCATTTGCAAGAGATATAATTATTGGATAAAAATTAATGGTGCCATTGAATAACCTTCAAACATAAAATTTATTACATGGTCAATATAAAAGGCATGTAAGTCACAGATGTTTCAAGCTTGGTGATCTTGTACTTAAATAAAACCATTAAAACACCAATGTTGAATGCCATAAAAAGGGCAAGTTTAAGCCTAAATGGATAATACTCTATGTTATTATTGCTAACTATGGTTCTAGGGTATACATGTTGGATATTATAGAAGGGGATGAACTTGGTGAACTAGTAAACATAATACATCTCAAGCACTTTTTCACTTGAGTAACCTAGAGAATTATCTATGGTGATTAATTACTTCATGTCATACAATAGCCTTATTTATAGTGTGTCATGTTCCTTCCCTATTGTACCTTTCCTAATTATCTTGGTTTGTTTCTATTCCACTTTTTGACCTTGGTTTTGATCCATTGGTACTTTAGGCAACATCAGTGATTGAATTTAGATGTAATTTTATTAGATGATTCATGCCTGGAACTATTGAATGCATTTTTTTAATGATAGTCTCTTCAAACATTATGGCAAAGATATTGTAAATTTCATCCTTCACTTTTTCCAAATTCTATATCATTATATTTTACTTCACCATTATTTTTTTCCATTTGCCTATTCATAAGCTTATTATTACTTAGTCTAATTCCTCATTATAGGGTGAACTATAGTGTGTTGAAGTCCATTTGGAATATATGGGTAGTGCTCAGTATTTTATGAGGTTAGCTTGGCCACCTCTAATATAATGCTCTCACCATTTTATAAATAACATAATCCAATGCTCTCATTATTTAGTAGGTGATCTAAGCTAATGCTCATACCATTTTTGATTAACCTAAGCCAACACTCTCATTATTTTACAATCAACTTAAGCAAAGACTCTCACCATTTTGTGAGCAACCTAAGCCAACACTTTCACTATTTTCCAAGCAACCTAAGCCAAAAATATCATCATTTTATAAGTTCATTCTTGTCCCAATCCTTATATGATGTGAAAAATAAGAATTCCCAGCCTATTTCAGTTGTGAACACTCACCTTTTATCTTTTAGTGTAATTTTATTCTAAACCACACTTTCATAGTTTTGTGAGTTCATATGCCTAATGCTCTCATAGTTGTGAGCACTACCCCCTTTTTTACACTCTTGCCATTTTATGATCCCATTCATATTTTCTTCTACAATCAATCTCTTTTATTTATCATCATTTCTCTTCTCTTCACAATTCTAGGGAGAATTACATTTGGATTGAAATCCATGTTGGACCTAGTTTCCATAGGACTATGTAGGTAGCATCCATTTACCTAGGGCAGTTAGATTCATCTTGGCCAACCGTTCCTTAGTCCTCTATTCCCCCTTTATGTTATTGTACCATCATACATGCACTATTGTTCCCTATATCCTAGGGGAAACCTTTTGCCAATCATACCACTTATATTACACGTGCACAAATGGTTTCATTAAGTATATTTTGTTCATTACTTTTATGTATTTTATTATTTTCTACATTTTCCTTAGATTAGTTTTTTTATTTTAATTTGCCTTAGAGTAGTTTGTTTAATGCATTTGCCTTAGAGTAGTTTCCTCATTTTATTTCCCTTTAGTTAGGTGCTTTAAGTTTGTTTATTTTAAGTATTATGTGTATAATTACAATTAGTTTACACTTGAGTCTTGACTATACATGGGCTTGAGCTATTTAATTTTTGTATTTATATTATATTATTTGCCTTCTATATGTTTGTTTACTTTATCCTATGTTTTATTTCTTTACTTAATTTTTTCTTTGTTCATTAAGTTTGTCTATTTTTAGTTGGTTGATGACTAAGTTTCTTTTCTTGTGCTTCCCTTTTCCTTTGTTGATGTAGGTTTTATTACATTATGTTCACACTTAAGTCTTGACTTTATATATCTTGTACTTAAGTTATTAGTATTTGTATTCACTCATACACTTAGTTTATTGCGTTATATTTACACTTGAGATTTGATTGATCATATCTTTTTCCTAAGTTTATTATACTTTCATTTAAATTAATTTTTACCATGCTTGGAACATACATTATTATTATGGTATGTTTATAATTATGATGCATAAATGTCACATCATATAATAAAAATCAAGGCAAAAATATATCAAATAGCAGTGCCAACAATATTTCTCCTTGTTCATAATAGGCATATCCAAATCATTTAAAACCATAATAACCAAATCACAATGACTATAAAATGTGATAATAAGGACGTGCATCTCCAAATAAGCATATATTATATGTTGTAAACATGAGTAGATAAATACTTTCCAACATCACATATACATGGCATATCTACAGTAAATAAAATAGTATACATCAGATTTTCTATCATGTATATGTTTGAATCAAAATTAAACATCAAATTTTCAAAAATAATTACATCATAAACATGAGACCATAACACATAATGATAAATAAAGTAAAGAGCATCACATATTTATCAAAAAAATAACAATGTGTGTATAATTCCATCAACCAAATAAGAATTCCATATATCCCATGAAAAATGATTGGCATGTACATCATGACTATAAACACATCATAATGACAAAATATAAAAATACCAAAGAGCTATACGATATCATCTCTAACTTTGTGATTCTCTAGGTCCTATAGGAGGTGGTGTCCCTGGTGGTGGAGGAAATTATGGATGTTGAACTGGATATCCTAAACCTATTATATCATGTGTCCTCAATCTTGATCTGGAAGACTTACTACTAGCTCTTTATACATCCTAAACCTAGAATGTAGGGATCTATTGATCCTTGGTAGTCATGGTCTCATAAGCTCATCAATGGTATGAGGTCTCATCCTTAGCCTAAAGGCTCTCCAAAATGATCCTAAAAAATCTTGCTTGTGTTCCTACTTCATGTGCCTCATCTTGCTCATGTCTGATGATTTGAACATCTGACCTAGCTTGATCCCTCTCAACTATAGCCTAATATTTGGTATCCTATTTTAGTGACTATACTTATTTCATATGTGCCACTTCTACCTTTAGTGATTCAATATATAATTAAAGGGTAATAATATAGTCATCCTTGAGAGTCACATATGACTATAATTGACCCACTCTCCTCTCTAGGCCATCAATATCACCTAGTATGGTAGTTATATCCTCCTCAATCAAGGCATTATCCCTATCTACATGAGTACCTAATGTACATGTCTAGCTTGGATATGCCTATGTACCTAATGTGCATGCCTAGCTAAGCTCTCCCATCATAGCCCTTCTCTATGTACCTACTTGACCAATACCTTGATCCCCACCCTAATGCACCTCCATCTCCTCCTCACCCTAATCTAACTCCATCTCATCCCCAACATGATCCCCACCCCCACCCTCTCTTTATCTAACCTATAACTATCTTGGTGCCTATTGCGGTGTTATCAATATTTGTGGGATAAATTGTGACCACTATATCACATAGGCTAGTGTCACACCAATATCTATAGTGCCTACTCTATAGGCCCATATATTTTATGGTACTCCCCCATAACTACCTATAGTTGTACTCCTCAATATCATTGGAGTCACTCAATTGATATCCCAAATACTATAATAAAACCACTTAATATCATCTAGTACATCATGTTACATCCCAAACTGACATACCACCTGATCTAGTCTATACTCTATAATGTGTCTACCCACCTGTCAAAAAGCACCTAGAAGTCATATAGGTAGTTTAATATCTAGAAGATATCCACTAAATATATAGTGGTAAGTAGGGTCACCATATAAAAAAATTGATCATCAACTCATCTAGCATCTATTGATAGTGGTAAATGCCACCACAATGTTCTATGTGACCTACACTTATCTAAGCCCATCCATATCATATTGGATATTGTGGGCCCTATACTCATCTCTACCCTACTAGGTGTTATATATATATATATATATTATATATATATATATATATATATATATATATAATTCCATCCCAAAACCTATATCAAAGTCATGGCACTGATAATCTAGCCTCCTTGGTAGGCCACCACATGTAAAAACCTATATAACTAAGCCAATACTACAAACCCCAAAACAAAGATGGTCATATCATATAACATAGATATAATCACTCCTAGGCCCATATTAAAATTTTGGCCAATCTGGTTAGGTAGTAATATGCCATTGGCAATCACCATTAGAACCATGGCCTCCTTATCAGTCAAAGTTTATGGTGTAGGCTCCTCAAGTGTTATGTCATTAGGCCCAATGTCTATGTATATCTCCAACAAATCAATATCAACCTTTCTATGCTACATATATATGTTGTAATAGTTGAACAAGTGATCCAACATAGTTTGCTAGTGTGTTGGGTCTATTTAGAATAATATCTTACCTCTCATAGGTAACTTTAATATGCACCATGTGTCATCCAAAGTGATTGTCACCTCCCCTATCAGTAGGTGGAAGGTGGATGTATCTAAGTACCAAAACTCAACTAATTCACTCAAATAATCTCAATATAATCTAATAATAGGCATTAATACCATATTTATTGGATTGATAGCCTCCAAAAATACACACATTTCCTCAATCTAGATCTGAACAATTTATAAGCATTGTAACCATTGTTTTCATATTGTCAAAACATCAAGTTGTTCCTGCAACCACAAATAGATTAGCATTAGTCTATATTTATATCATAGATCTCATTATGTAAATACCTATTTTAACCTATTAGTGTGCCTATTCACTTTGACCTATTTTTTACTTAGACTAGTGTGCCCCTCTCTCCTAGAGGTTTGACCTACTTTGACTTTACTAGCTATTAGTTTTTACTTTTAAGTGAAGTCATAATTTTCCTTGACTATGAAGTCATTGTTTCAATGTTTTTTACCATATATGGTGATGTCATTATTTTTATTTTTTTTAAAAATGGGGACTTCTCTTATTTTGGTTAGATCATTGATTTTGTGATTTCCACTAAAAAATACATATCTTCTATTTAAAATTAGGTATTGTCACTATTTTTCAAGCCATAAACATAGAAAATTCACCATTTTTTCCCTAACCCTAGCATTAAACATGTAATTAATGTTAAATTTACTCAATAGGGGTTCAAATACTAGTTTTCCATTATGTGGAGGTCATCCATGCTCTTAAACCTAGTCACTCACATGCCTCTATCTTAGTCATCGATCTGTATTTCATTGTATTTTTTCATAAGATCAAAGCTCTAATTTCTCGAGTGATAGGGTGAAAATTAAAAAAACTACCCTAAGGAGTGAATATATATTTTGAAAAAAAATTAACCCTAGTTCCTAAAGTTTATTTAGTTCATTCTAAGAGATGTTATGTTTGACTCTGTGGTCTATTTTATAAACCCTTCATTTCTATTTTCATTATATTTTAGAACATTTTTTACACTAGACCGTCTTATTAGGTATTTTTTAAGGCCCATTTAATAACATTATTTTTATAGTTGTAAGACATGCATCTCCATGCTAGTAGGTAGCCCCAACATAATATCATTCCCTTATGCTAGCTCATCATTAATATGTGCTTTAGGTTATTTATGGGAGTTTCCTTTGACAATTTTCCATAATGAAGCAAATTATTTAGACTAATTAATTATCAATTCTACCTTACTGGTAAAAAATTGATTTTGTCACACTCAAAACTATCTTGATTGGGTAACTCATTGTACTAATGATTAAAACTACCTTGTTAGTGCAAAATCATTATTTAGACCTTTGCTACCATTAGACCATGTCATTTTCCTCTTTTTTAGGGCTAGTTTGATGATAGTATTTTCTATTTACACCCTTTAGGGGGAATTATAGGGCTCATCAATCATCCTTTGGGGCATTAACCTATGCCTATTGGCTCATAACAACCTATGACTATCAACACATCTTTTTGTTAAATTTTCAACTTAATGACTTTTTTATTCTTTGAAAATATGTTATTGTACCTATGTATTTCAATGCCTTCTCAAATATGGGAAAAATGTATACACTCTTTTTTGTCCGCTTATGTGTCTAAAATAGACATCAAATCGATTTCTAGAAAGCAATGCAAATTAAGCCTATAAATCACTGAAATGCCCAAATTCATCCACACATTAGACATAAATGTGAAAAATTATATCAATACATCCTTATTTGAGGTGTTACCCTATATTCAATGATAACCTATCATTGATTCATCCCCATTCAAATTATAACCTATTAAATTGAGGTTTTCAAATAATTGAGTGGAGCGCTTAACCAAATTATTAAAATGACCAAAATACTAATCAAGGTTGCTTAACCAAACAAATCAAATTAAATTCTTAAGTGAAAAATCTAGGTTAAATTAATGAATATCTAATTTCTAAAACTAAAATTTCAAAAAATATTAGGAAGCATGATGTCATGATGATGTCATCAACCTCAAAGTAAAAAATATAAATATTAACATAAATGGTATAAATATCAATAATTTTAAACCATGCTTCATAAATTCAACCTCTATTCCAAAACATAAATACATTCAACCTCCAATCCCTAACCCAAGATTAACCACACATGGGTTAGAGTCAATTGAAAACTATAAATAACAATATTCTCACTCCCTTTCAACCGAGCTTCTTAATCCAAACTTATTGTATATAATTTTTGAGATTAAGCTTTATTATCAACTCATGTTAAGATAATTTCCAAAGTTAACAAGGGGAGATGATGCACAAGCACCATTTACAAAGACTCATTGTCCATAAACTGATCACATTAAACTCTTAGGCCAACTAGTAAATTGAATTATCAAGGAAGGTTAAAAAGTTTTTTTTTGCCTCATTATTATCTTTTGTTTGTTTTTTATTTGCTCTCCCAAGTATCTAGGCAAGAAAACTAGTATTATATGCTTTTTTCATTGATTTATCTTACTAATGTTTAGACTAACCTCTGCCTTGGATTCCTTGATTACATATTCAATCCTATGTTAACATTAAACTTTATGGGTGAAGTAAATTCCTCTTTATTTGGAGAGAGTTAAATTGGGGACATTATGTGATGTTCATTATCATCATGTGAATTTAGTGCATCATCATGCTTAAATTTTTCATTATGGATAGATGTTCCATTATATTGTGTTTTTCCATGTGTTTCATCATTTGATAAAAATACATTGACATGATTTAAATGTTTATTTCATCATTAAATAAGTATTTATTAAACCTTATCCCACTTGAAGATGTTTATAAATAATATTCCATGTAATTAGATATGTTATTTTCAATAAAAATGTTACTTAGTGGGGAAGAAGTACCTTCACCTTGTCTAGAAGTTCTTATGGATGCTCTCATATCTTCTTGTTTTTTCCTTTCTTTTTATCTAAAATTAAATTTATTATTTTTTTAGTTCCTTAATCCATCTCATGTAGCAACTTCTTGACCCCATGATCTATCTTTATGTTTTTAGGTCAAAGGAAGATGAAAAATCAAACAAAAATGAGGAATTTATGATAATTGAGACAAGGTAAATGAAGAACTTATAAACTCTAAACTCTAAAAAACCAATTCAAAGCTTGTAAAATGTTAAATGGCTAAGTAAAAACAAAGGAGATAGTAAATTTTGTGAAACTTTTATATAACTGTAAAGGGCATGTATGCTTTCTAATATCAAACACACCCTATATAGTAGTAGATGTAAATTAGAAAATGTAGTCAATGCATTTTCCATTACAATAAAGGTGCACACCCTTTATAAAGGATGTGTACTCATACACTCTTTATAAAGGGTGTACTCCCTTTTATAAACTTCAAAATTGAATTCCACACCTTTCCCTACTACACAACATTGGTTTTAGGATTGAAAGATCCCAACCTAGCCCAAAAACTTGTTATAGACCAGCTAGTATGACATTTTCTAAATTTATAAGTTATATACATACATGTGTGTGTGTGTGTGTGTGTGTGTGTGTGTGTGTGTGTGTGTGTGTGTGTGTGTGTGTGTGTGTGTGTGTGTGTGTGTGTGTGTGTGTGTGTGTGTGTGTGTGTGTGTGTGTGTGTGTGTGTGTGTGTGTATAACTTATAAATTTAGAAATTCTCATATATATATATATATGGGATAACATAGCTTCCAAATATGTAATTTTTTTAATGTTTAATTATTAATTTTAATTGTTACTTAAATTCTACATAATGTACCTCATTATGATTCATGCATATAATGTTATAAATAGTTTAATAAAATTTTAACCATTCATCAACTTTTTATAAAACTTATATCTCAATAATATACACATTTGTTTACATAAAAAAATATAATCTATTGTTGAAACAATGCATTTGTGACCACTCTTTTTTATACACCTAACCTATGCTCAAACCCACATTTCTAAACCATAATTCTTCTCTCCTTATGTAGATGATCCTTAACAAAATGCAAACTAGATCACTAAACATTTGTATTTCTCTATTTTAACAATCTAAGCTCTTCAATTGACTAATCAAATTCACTAGTTTAGTGGTCCCAATGATACATAGAAGAGTGTTCCATTTAGATGATCCCATCCATCACCCTAGTCTAAATAAGGTAGCCTTGTCCTCTAACCAAATATAGTTTAGTTTCCCAAATTCAATTTTCCCCCAATATGTCCCACTACACATTCCTAATTTGATCACTATAATTCCAAATTTTCTAGCCATTTTTCACTAAAGGATCACATGATTTAAAATCACTAAAACATCTAATTGCAAGTTAAGATAATATTCACTATTCTTCCTAATAAAGAGCCCACATATCCCAAATTTTCTCAAATCTAGGTCTGTATATCATTCCAAGGTTAAAATGAATTGTCAAATAACTTAATCACAATCATTTTACACCATCATTTAGCATTTTTCACTAGTATTACTCACACACCACTTAACATGGGAGAACTACATGATGTTTAATCCTTATTTAGAGTAGTGGTACATATACATCATTCATCATAGTAAGTTGTGAAGGCATAACACAACTTAAACCACTAACCCCTATTTACCCCTTGATGTCATTTTATCTCCTTGTTCATAAATATAGGGTTTCCATGAAGAAAAATTCATACATCAACTCCCATAGTAGATAAGAGGTCCTCATATAGTCATATAGGGTTAATAGTCATAAGTGCACCTACCACATTCATTTTATAAATCAAATCCCTAAAATACATTGATGCCCTCTAAGGACACCAAATCATAGTGCCCTAATCAAATTAGAATGACCTTGTATAAATAAAATGTGGAGCATTATTTTTTATTCATAGTTATCCTACAGTCCTGCACATTAAGTCACAATCACTATATCAATCCGACATTGCTAGATTTATATCCAAGTCATTTTATTTAACTCTTTTCCATACTTTCACATGTATGAAAATAATAATGTTTATAAATCAATTAATTCTTAATTCTTTATAATATTATGCATCCTAATTTATCTAGGTTTAATTTATTTAATTAGGGTTTAGTATTATCCTATTTACAAAGTAGTTAGATTTAAATATCCAAATACAAAATAAGACACAAGTAGAATACCAAAATTTTTGGATTAAATAGATGATTATGACTATCATGATGATTATAATGTAGAATATTATTATGGTTACAGTGATACACAACATATATAGAGGAATCATGTTGATGAGAGCCTTGGATTATAATAGCATTTTATTTGTACATAGATTCTATGTTTTAACCATATATAAAAAATTACAAGTATACATACATACATACATACATATAATATTTTTTTAAAAATTTAAAAATATGACCTATGCATGATATGTTTAGTCTTTCTACATCAGCTATTTCTACTTCAATTTACTCAGTATCTCTTTATATCTATTTGTATATCATACATTCCCCAAAAAATTGTACTTGGTGAATTTAAAAACATATGAGTTTACATATTTAGTTACATTTTCACGTGGTGACATTTTCTTAGACTCAAAATCTACATAAAAAATAGTACATTATTGGGATAGTCATGCCCTGATATATTATTTGATTCCACCAGGATCTCCTAGTGAACACATACTCTATTTTATAAAAATAAAACCACTTAAAAACTTCTCATATCTTGTATTTATCTTATAAATTTCACTGAGGGAATCGTACACATGTTCTATCATTTTATGGCTATCCTTTTTTTAATCCACATCGTAGATCCCAAGACCAAGTATGTAGGGGAACAACCAAGTTTGGTTGTGTAGAATGATTGTGTAGATATATATGTAGATAAAATAATCAAAACACATCCAATGGAGTGGAGTTATTTAATTTTATTAAATTAAACTTGTATTCAATAGTAAATAATAGGTAAAATTGGTACAATATGCTATAGTACATGTATTATAGAGTATATACATGGAGCATGTTATATGTGTTATGACTATGTATGACATCAATATTTTATCCAAAATCATATGTTACATATTTAACATGAATAATAGAGGAGTAGTTAAAAATATATTGATTATAAAGAAGATAGTTGATTCATTTTATCTTCCTCACTAGATGATAATTGAGCTTCCGAGTTGGTGGTGACTAATGATCTAACTGACAAGATTCCTAGCTAGAAAGTGCCACCTAACAAGCCACATGATTAGAGTAAGATGAATGTGTATGTTCTAGATAAAATATAAGTCTAGTCATGTGACTGTATGAATGAGTACTAAGAAGGTGCACAAGACTGTGAACAAGTGCAGAACTTGTGTACAAAAGTGTAAGCAAGCTTCATGCAGAGGAGTTTGTAGAGAGTGTGAGATGTGTGTAAGAAATAAGTGATAAGATTATTATATTGTGAAGGAGATACACACATACATTTACCCTTTATTTAATATCAATGGTCTCCATTATTTTCATGTACATCTAAGGAAACTACACTTGAATTTATTGGGAAGTGTACCACTTGGATTGATCAACATATTGTCTAAACTTGACTACTCAAAAAATTTTATGTATGCCATGTTAGGTGAATGTATATATCACTTTCATGATATGGTCATTCTATATAGGGTAAAAGTTTTTGAGATCTAAATTAGAAGATGTTGTGTCATAGCTAGCTCAAGATATCATAGAATATAAGGCTTGAGAAGTTCCATGTTGAAGACTACATGCATGCACAGGTATGAAGGTAGATAAAGAATAAATGAATTGATACCAAATGCACATATAATGGTATAATGAACATAACAAAAAGGTTTTATATTATTGTGTGGACCTTTGAATTATTCCTTATGAAGGTATAACCAAACTTTATCACCAACTCAGAATGTGTGAGGTGTGTGATGTGCATCATGGAAATCCTTGTACTTTAGTTTTATACAAGAGATAATATTATAAACCTCTTAATTAAAATGTTGTATGTGTCATAGAAACTTCTCAAGTTTATTTACTTGTTGTTCCTATGTGTGTGACTCAGTGCTGACTAGTGTGGGGTAAGAGATGTTTATAGGTGTCAAAGGTGGAAACCCAAAACATGTTTGGAATTGATTATGACCCATAGATATATGAAGGGATATGTTATAGGCATTTTAAATGTATAAGATACTATAATCCTAAGTGTGAGCATATTTTTTATTATATATCCACCAAAGATAACAAGTGTGTGCTTAACAACCTCATTTGTCATTTGTGTATTTATGAAAAGTCATCAACTGATCCATCTATGTACCCATAAAGTACCATAATGTTTTCTAAAATTGACTTACAAAGGGTGGATCTTGATAGGATATGATGGATGTTGAAATCTCAAAGTGAACCTAAACATGGATGAATAAGTCTTACATAGTGTCAGTTTTATCAATATATTTTTTGCAAGTGTCCATGATATCCATCTTGGAAAACATATCCATTACAGGGAACATATTGTCCTATTAGCATCTCATCACAGGAAACTTAGTCATGAAATCCATGCTAATATATTCCCATGGTCTAGATGGAATTGGTCAATGTTTGTAAATCCCTATATTTATTTTTATGGGCTTAGAAATGCAACACGTAATGAAATACTTGACATGGGTTTTCATATATATGTGCATGTATGGTTATTAAAAGTGTGACTTAAATGTGTCTATAATTTTTTGTCATGATGAAATGTCTTGAGCTCTTGGCATAGTAAACCTCCCAGATGAGTTGTTGGGTGAGGTGCACCACTAAGAACATAGATATATCTAAGATTGTAGATAATCTGATCAGATAAGTAAAAATCATGAACTTATTTACCATGCACTAGGATAGTGTAAGTCACTATGAAGTCCTAAATATCTAAGTAGAGGGATACCTAGTCTATGAAGTTATGGTCGTGTGTGTATAACATGTGAACTAGTGGTTGACTAAGTTATTTTTTAGCCTTGTTGTCCTTCCTTTTCTTATGCTTGATCACAACAAGTAATTATTTTAGGTAAGTCATCCATTTCATGTTTCATGCATTCTCCATTTTTATTTACATCTATAAGAATTGAAATCAATTATGATCTAAATGAACAATTATCTCATTCACTAGAATGTAGTGGCACCATTTATTGATTGATTAAACAATAACATACATAGCTTTATCATAGGTGGATTACCTTTACACTATATCATTAAACATCTTTGAGTGGTATGCAACTATATGTCCAAGTTATATGATCACCAAACTGAGTACATAGTTAGATGCATCAATGTGAATTAAAAGGGAATGTACAATGTCAATCATTATGAGAATAAGATATATGTAGAGGCATTACTTGAGTGCCTCAAAATCTTGTTGCTTTTCATGATTCCAATTGAATTTGGATTTTATACATATTATCTGATTGAGAGCCAAATAGATGTGTGAAAAAACAAGGATGAACATGTGGAAAATGTTAGTAAGTCCAAGAAAACTCCTCAATTATATGATATATCATAGAGTAGGCCAATTTTGGATCACTTTGATCTTATATAGATATACATGGATCCCTATGGGATTAATAATGTAGCCTAGGTATTGAATTTACATAGTGTCAAATGTACATTTTTCTAAGTTGGCCTACAACTTATGTTGATGCAAGGTGTTTAGGATGTGAAAGATGTGCTCCATATTCATCTCATTATTATTGAATATGAGGATGTCATCCAAGTATAATATGATGAAGGTGTTCAATAAAGACCTAAGTATATCATCCATCAATCATATGAAGGTGGTTGGTGCATTGGTTAGGCCAAAAGGTATGACCAATAATTCTTGTAATCTTTCTCATGTCTTGAATGTTGTAATCCATATGTATTATAGATATACTAGAACTTGATAGTAACCTAAATTAAATTAGATCTTTGTAAAGTATTATACATCTTGGATCTGGTCTAAAGGTTATCAATACATGGTAATGTGTACCGATTTTTCATCATTAATTTTTTTAGAGTATGATAATCTATGCAAAGTCACCAAGACCCATCCATCTTGGGTGTAAGGACTATCAAACTCATATAATGTGAATATATATGCTTGATCTTACCTTAATCAAGGAGCTCTTTTATTTGGCACTAGATTTTGTCATTCTTCCAAATTAATCTATGATATAGGTGACTATTTTGAAGAGGGGATCCAGGAACCAAATCAATGTGGTGATTTACTACATAGTGTATTAGAAGGATTTTGACCTATACAAATAATTTGATACATTATTTCAATAACTTATTGAATTTTTGCTAATGTGACATTGTATAAGTAATGTATGATAACAAAGCGTGTTTTTATTTCTATGTAGGTGTGTTAGGACGAACCATGAGAAACATCAAATTATGTGCATTTGATACAAGCTTACAATATTAATTGATAGAGAATAAAGTGATTATTTCCAATCTAAAGTTTCACCTAATGGAGGAGTGGTTTCAAAGTTCCTCCTTTTACCTAAAATAATGAAAACACTCCTTAGGTTGTGGGTGACCTTATGTGAAGAGTGAATCGCTAGAGAAGGCTAGATTCCTCTTGATGCTCACCTAGACTAATGCTTATGTTGGGGAAAGGGTTTGAATAGGGTCATAGCGGACTTAGGAGAGATAAAGTGGTTGATGCACCAAAATTTTAGAAACTTATAATTATACAAAATACACACTATAATACACTTTTAGACCTGTAAACATCACTTCATTCACTCTTTGATTAGCTTCCACATAAGTATTTCACAAAAAGTCACTAAATAGTTATTAATATAGCATAGGAATGGAATTTTCCATCTCTGAAATAATCAATGGGCTATCTATGGCACTAAGAATGACTTGTGAGAGCCATAAATCATTTCATGAAGATGAGAAAATTCAGACAAAGGCAAATTAAAGCAAACATTCACTTAACCACATCAAGAATTCACAAAACACAATTCAATTAGTCTATAAATAGAGCAATTCAATATTTTATTGCATCAAATAGGTGTTACAACATAATTTTTGCATAACTTGGGCAAGCCAAAAACATAAGAATCTTTTTTTATATATGAGAAATGGGGAATATATAGGAGAAGGGGGTGAGAGAGGGACTAAATAGAATAGGATTTAATAAATGAGGCCCAACCATTCCCTTGATGGATTATCATTAATTCGACCTCTATAATTTAACTCTTGAGCCCTTTCATTGGCTCTAAAAACTAACTAGGAGACAAGTATTTCTTTTTGGATAATGAGCCATGATCCTCTAAGAAAGAAGAGCATGTAAAGATTCTAGAAATTTATTGAATGTTCCACCTGCATCGCTAACCACTAGATCTCTCCCTTGGATTTCTTTTGATGAGATTACAACACCATGCTTGATATTGATATGCCTTTTAAATTATTAGATAGTTTGATTCTTTCAAATACTAGAGCTTCTTTTGACATTCCTTCTCATGATTACGACTTTACCTATACTATTCTAGATACTAAACATAGGTTTTTATAGATCAAAACCAATCTTAAGTATTGGTTTTTACATAGCCATAGTCTTAATAAAGATTTGTAGATATTGATTTTGAATGTTGAATCAAGACATAAACAAAATATAGAATCCATAATCATGACTGAGTCAACTTCTACATAGAATCAATCTTTAATGGTGGAATACGAACATGAATCATTAAAATTGGTAGCTTAAGTTGCACCTAGATCTTGTATTTATGAAGTTATGTGCTTGGGTGACAAAATATTTGATCTTATGTGTTTTATCATATGGCATTCCTTCACCATGTTGTTATTTATTCCAAATATATGACTACCATAGACTTGGACACATGTCCTCATCTCCTTGAATTCTTTTAGGGTTGACCTTATCATTATCCATTAATCTTGCTTGGGGCCTCCCAAATTGTGCCACTTGTCAATATTGTATTTGTTTTGTGCATTATTAACTTCTTGAATTTTCTCACACCATTGATCTTCCTCTATATGAATAGATGTGAGTCTTCGATCCTATACCAATATTTTATAGTTGAGACACGTGTCACTCACTCATTGGACTTTAGGATCTTTTAACTTGTTGACCTCTTGTTTGTCATTTATTTTTGATGTATGATTAAACACACTTCATCATAATTTCTTTTGTCCCTTTGACTCTAGCTTATCTACACATCATCAGATCTAATCTAAGCTCCTATGATCTTGACACCTATTGGATTTATTTTCAAACTCAGGATCCCATGAAGATTTTTGAATGAAAATGGTTATTTCTTATAGCTCTAAATTGACACCTAATGCATGTCTCACTCTGTTGGATCAATTTTTAAGGCTCGTATCTTGAGATATAAGGCCCATCAAGATATCAAATTTGTAGAGGATTTTATTATCATAAAATACATTACATCCATGCAATTATTTGACCTTTGGAAGGTTTATTGGCACATTTATTAAATGCACATCTCAACTACTCAGCTCATTCCTACATCACGTGTTATGATGGTCTACATCTTTTAGGCTTGTGTTTGAACTGAGATTCAACCTATCAAAGCTATAATCAGTTTTTGAGACTTATGCAAACCTATCATGTTATTGCATACTTCAAACACCATGGAGACCTACTAGGATTCTTCATTTTCTCTAGAACTACTTCTCAAAAATTAGCAAATTACACTTTAATCTTGCTTAAGTGTTTCAAAATCTTTGAAAATGCAAGTGATCTTATATTTCCACCTTTGGACCACTCATTCCATCTAGAACATCTATTCATATTGTCATCAAATAGTGACCTAATCTTTTTTTGAATGGTAAGGGTTATAATTTGGCTTGTCTGGTCAAATATGTCAACATCCTAGTGACTCAACTGGGGGGCATACATTTTATGCTTAGGAACCATACTCTTTACAAATGAATTCAAAAAACCTTCTTAACTAAAAAGACAATAATTACACCAAGATAAGGAAGGAAACACACAAAATAGGGAAACTAATTTATCCAAAGCAAGTGTGAAAAACACTTATTTGGGAAAAAACACAAACAAACTAATGTGATAGAACAACACTTGGAGGAAAACATACAAACTAATAATATATAAGGAAATTATTCCTTTCAATAACATTGTTTTAGATGTATCCCATTAGCTGGGATAAGAAGTTCCTCACCATCCATCTTTGTAAGCTAGAAGGCATTGTGGGATTTGTAGATGGATACTGTGTATGGGCCATGTTAGTGCCCAAGATTGCACTAAATCAATTGAACCCTTATAAAGTATAAATTCCTAAGTTATCAACCCAATTCATGTTTTCAAGTGTTCATTGGAGTTCAAGTTTCATGTTAATTTGGTCTTTACTAGCCTTTGGTCTATCAAAATCTAGGTTAAATTCATGTTTGAGCATCTTGAAACCCTTATTCCAATTGCCCTATATTAGGCCCTTTGATTTAAATTCAAATTTAATGGGAAAAAATTTGTGTGGGAATGCTTTTAAAAAATTTCCATGGAAGTATTTTAATTTTTATACTAAGGTTTGGTCATGTTTGTTAACACTACCAAACCTTAGTCTAAAAATTCATATTCAGTCCCTTTTATATCTTGTAACCCTTGGTCCATTTTTATTTATTAGAGTGGTCTAGATAATTCTTGGTCCCTTTGTTATAAACTTAGCATAAATTCCTAAAGCTTATATCATATTTATCAATGCCCCAAAATCTTAGGCTAAGATTTTATACTATGTTTTTTGTTCCATGAGCTCTGACCTAATTATTTTCATTGATAATTTTGAGCGAATTTCAGTTAATCTAGTAGATCATAATCAAATGGTATGCATTAACATGGAGTAGGATGATATGAAAATGTATGATTAAATTTAAATAGTCAAAAGGACTCATGGCAAATATAGGAATGACAAGTGTCAAACTCATGAGGCATGATTAAAATTTTGAACATGTTCCCATTAATCAAAAATACACAATGAAGCATACAAATCTTGATTGATGATATATATAAGTTAAGTGTTTCAACAAATCACTAGGATGAGTGAGAGGGTGATAAGTGTCACCATCATGGGAATCCTATCATAGATTTAATGAAGCATGAAGCAAAGGACTGAACCCAATGGATATATATTGATAGTCTACACTTGATCCATGCAAAGGAGATAAATGATGCATTATCAAAGGTGTAATTTTCAATGAATTAAAGCCTAAGCATATTTAAAATATCTAATAGTGTGAACAAATAGTTGATAGTTCAACAGAGCTAGAGATCTAGTAAAGTGATACCATATGGTGGGATATTTCCCAATCAACTGATATTGTCCATAAAGATCTCTTGGAACTACCAACTATTAGAATCTCAAAGGCATAAATCAAAATCAATGGTTTGAGATGAGGTCAATGCTCAAGGAGTTTTTATGAGAGTGAAGGTGCATATTTGATCCAACTTCAAGATGGTTTGATAAGTGACATATGTTTGGATTAAGCCAATTAAGTAGCCTAGTCACTTTTAAGCCCCACAAGTGCCTAGTTGGATCTATTGTGGCATGTTACATGTTAATATGTAGTGAAATTTGGCTTAAGAGCTAAAATTGATGATTCTTTCATGGTCAGGTAATGATTTGAAGCATATAAGAAGGTTTGTGGGCTATGTAGTACATATTTGTTAATAATGATCATGGATCATTTTTAATTTATACCCCAATCAGATCATTCCCATGCCATCATTACAAGATCAAGTTGTTACATGATTTGCATAAGAGGGAAGATAGTTATCCAGGAGGTTTCAACTATACATGAAAATGGTCAAGAGCATCTCCAGGTAGTTGCACATGATGACAAATTTTGTTTAGCCTTTGTCATGAAGTTCACCTTCTAGGTCATGTAAAAGGTCATCTCCAGTCAAGGGATCAAAGGGTTTTCTATAAATATTCATCACTCCTTGTATAGGTAATTAGAGCAATGATTTTTCTTGAAAATAGATGAAGATTTTAGGCATAGCAAGGGATATTCTCTAATTGGGAGCATCTTGGTAAAATTGGAAGGCTATTTTGTAATTTTGTAAATTGTAATAGATAGTCCCAGAATTAATAAGTGTAAAAAATATATAAATAGAAGTCTTGTCTTCTATTTAGGTCATTATTATTGGTCTTTGTTTTTATCTCTAAGTATATGCTCTTCCAAATTTTGGGATCATAGTTGTGTGTGTATTTTTATTCTCTTGCTAAGGTGTTATAGCTGTACATCCATTAGTAAGCTCTAAGAGCATGTTTATATGTCTCCCTTATTCAACATGGAGAAAATCCACCATGCTTGTCCCCATGGAAACATTTTGAAACATCGATGTATGTAAGAGTTGTTTGCAAGTTAATGAAAATGTGTATGGTTTTTACTATTTTCTGTTGATGAATGCAGTAATATGTTTGGTGAGTTATGTTGATTGGATATCTAGTTTTATGTTTATTATTGGTTATCATTTTGAGCATGGATTTGGGTTATAAACCCTTTTCTACAATGATATTTGGAAATATGTTGTTGAATAACTTGGTAGGGCACCCTAGGTTTATGGATTCAATATGAAAAAGTATTTTGGATTCTAGTATTAGTGTATATTGTAAGGTTTTAGGAATCATTTGGGTGTTTACATTATATTGGAAGTAATGGATGAAAATCACTCTTGGTAGTTCTATTTGGCTTGCATTTTAGTCTTCTACATATTTTTAAAGAAGTGATGTTTACACCACCTTTTTTTACAAACTATCTACTCCTACCTATCATACCCTACAAATAATATCTCTTCTTGCATATGTTAAGTATTATTTACATGTATATGCATAAAATATTGCCTACATAATTGTGTTTAAATTTTGTGCTTTAAATCATAGTGCTATAGTTTTTCATTCGACCCCTATTTTTGAAGATTCTATATAATGAAGGTTTCATGCACTTCTCCATAAGTATTCAGTAGCTTGTATATAATCTAGAGAGTTTGTTTACTTCACGTGAAAACCTTTCCTAGGTGAAGTGAGTGAGTTTGGTTATGCCCTAGTCATATTTATTATTCTTTGTGCCAAAAATCCCCGTGGATATTGAATTGCAGAATCCATCCATGTGAGCAAGCTACCCCATAGGTCCTCTCACCTTGGTTTAGGTAGAGCTAGAAGCAACAAGGAGATGATCATACCCTTTTTAGGTGCCTCTCAGTTATATTTGGCATTCGATATAATCTTGATTTTAAATCCTTCCCTAGATACAATGACATACTACCAGGTTCTTCATCTTAGTGTCATTTTATTCAAATGTGCAAGTCTAATCATATGAGGTGTAAAATTGGGAACCAACACTCAACTAGTGCCATTATCAAGGATTAAATTGAAGTCCTAGTTACCTATGTTATCAGGGACTCTTGTAGAGAGCTTCTATCATTTTAATGTTCTCTACCTCTTTGTGTTATTTTGACTATCTTTGGGTCATCAACATCACAACACTTCATTAGGGATGTGCCAAGAATTTATTAAGATTTGATCATTTGATTTTTGTTGTATTTATTGTAAAGAGTTGTTCAGTGTCTTTGTGCTATTATCTCATCATTAACCTTAACAAAGTATGTTGTCAGCATGTATCACTATCAATTTTTTAATTTCTCTATTCTAGAACCCTAATTCTAGTGGTGACTTTAATTTTGTCACTTGGTTCCAAGAAATATTAGTTCCTATTATGATTTTTTTTGTTAAGATTTAGCTTTGAAAATTTTAATATTTGTAAAGCTGGAAGGATTGAGATCATCTTTTAAAGGTGACCCATCTAAGAAACTTGTTTCACCCTTAAGTATTCATCAAAAAAGAGAGAGAAAAGTTTGGAAGCATGTTAAAGGGTAGAGTTTAGCTACTAAGGGTTGTCAAGATTATAATAATATTGAATTGTTTATTAACCCTCCCATTATTAAGGACTATCATATCTATCTAATTAATTTTTAAATATATATTCATGTTTACTGTCCATCTCCTTCCCAACCAACTGAATCCCCTCCCAATTTTGATCCACCAAGTCCACCCCATTCACCCCCTCATATCCATTTACCATTGTTCTTAAACCTCCCATTGAACCAATCATGAGGAATAGGGATCTAGATGATAATGAACATCCTACATTCTACATTTCATCAATCAATTTTGATAACATGGAAGGTTATCCTAATTAGGTCCTAAATGAAGTAAGGAAATGCCTTCCAAAGTTTCAAGGGAACAATGCAGTGAGTGCTGATTAGCATTTGAGGGGTTTTCATAATATCATTGAATATTATGAGGTTGAGGATGAGGATTTGTGCATTAATTTTTTTTTCACATGCTATAATAATATGCTTGTGAATGGTTCAATTCCCTTCCTTATGGATTCATTGATTCATGGGAAGAGATGAAGAATGTTTTTAAAATTCAATATGGTGATAGATTTGATCCAAGATTTCTTTTGGCTAAGTTTGAAAACATCAAGAAGAACCCCAATGAGTATGTGTAATACTTAAATATAAGGTTCAACAAAGTTATGATGCAACTGCCTGAGAACATTACGCCTAGTGATATAATGTGCTTGATTAAGTATTGTGATGCCTTTGACAAGAAGGTTACATACTACTTGAGGAACAAGGCTCCTAATAACCTAAATTTAGCATTAAATATGTCTATCTAGATTAAAACTAACATAAAGGTTGTGGGAAAGCCCATGAATAAGAGGGATAATGTAAAGTTGGTCAATATTGACAAAATGCAATCCACTAAGATATCTAGTCTTGAAGATACTATTAAAACATTGACCTCTATTATCAATGAGACGTCCTAAAAGATAGTAAGGGTTGAGAAAGTGTTGCCTCATGGGTATACAAGTTGGGAGAGAGATCTAAATCTAAATCAAGCACAAGGGAGACCTACACATGATGCTAGATGTTAGGATAAAGAGGCTAGAAAAGAAGTGCTTGATCCATTTCACACTAAGGTGAATTATGATTTTGACATTGATTCATGTGATAACTACTTCCTTACACATCCCCCATGTGATACAGTTGGACCAAGTGATGAAGATATGAATGATCTTGATTCTACATTTGATGATGATGGTGATATTTTGATGTTCAATTATCAAGACTCCCCATGTAAGTTTTTTGCCTCCACAAAAATTATGAATGCTAATAATGCTGATTAGTTTTGAAGTGTAGTCAATAAGGTCTCAATGTATGAATTTTATTATGATGTTGATATGATATAAGCAAATGAGTTACCCAATCATGATGCAATTGAAGATTTGAAGTGTGATCTAACTAAAGTGTTGTACACAAATGTGGAATTAGGTAACCTTGTTGGGAATTTGGATGTTGTTGAACAACCAGTTATTCTTAATGTTGGGTTTGACAATGAAGGTGTTGTTTGGATAATACCATTCAATGAAGCTAGGGTTATCTTCTACACCCCTAAAGATGAATATTTTAAGTTTTCTTTCAAGTATTACTTCAAGTGCATGAATGCCATTACTGATCTCGAAGCACTCTTTCTCAATACTCATTTAATTAAAACTAAGAAATAAGCTTATTTATAGTTGTTGTAGGGGTACCAAGATATTTTGGCTTGCTCTTATCCAGATTTGAGAACATGCAAAGAGGATTTGTTTTGAAATGTCATTCTATTACATCCTAGTAGTAATACCTTCATGCCTATGTAGAGATTAGTTTACTTCAGCTTAGCCACCAAGCTACTAGAAAACTTGATGAGATTAAGGGATGGAAAATTTCTAGAGCTACTAGTTAATAACAAACTTTTGAGATATTTCCTCAATTAAGCTTTTGACTATGTACATAGTGTATAAATTTATTTCTTTATTGTTTTTATTACCCCTTTGCTTTGGGCCTTATTTGCATAGTTATTTTTGTGTTCATTTTTATATCTTCATGATCTATTTTTGTTAGTTTACCATGTTTTGTTAAGCCTTCAAGAGTGTTTTCTAGTAAAGTGTTAAATCTTGACTCTATGGCCCAATGGATTGGCACCTGGTCTTATGTTTTAGGGTTTTTTACACACCTTCAAGGCTTGTACATCCCTAGGTGAGACCCAGTGTTAGTAGCCAAGATTTCACTGAAGTAATTGAGCCCTTGTCAAGTATAAATGCCAAAATTCTTAGCACAATTCTTGTTTTCAAGTGTTCATTAGAGGTCAAGTTTCATGTTAATTTGGTATATAATAGACTTTGGTCTATTAAAATCTAGGTTAAATTCATGTTTGAAATATTGAAACCCTTATTCTAATTGCCCTAGCTTAGGCCCTTTGATTTAAATTCAAATTTGGCGGGAGAAAATTTGCGTGGGAATGTTATAAAAAAATGCCATGAACTTAGTTTAATTTTTATACTAATTTTTGGTCATGTTTATTAACAGGACAAAACCTTAATCTAAAAATTCATATTTGGTCCCTTTTATATCCCATAGCCCTTAGTCCCTTTTTATTTATTAACATGGTCTAGCTAACACTTGGTCCCTTTGTTATAAACTTAACATAAAGTCCTAGAGCTTCTATCATATTTATTAATGCCCTAAAACCTTAGGCTAAGAGCTTATAATATGTTTTTTATTCCCTAAGCTCTGACTTAATTATGATCATTGATAATTTTGAACTAATCATAGATAATCTAACATATTGTAATTGAATGTTGTATGTTAATATGGAGTAGGATGATCTAGCAATACATGATCATAGTTGAATAGTCAAAAGGACTCAAGATAAGTATAGGGATGACAATTGTCAATCTCATGGGGCATGATTAAAAGATTGAGCATGATCCCATCAATTGATGGTATGTGGAAAAGTGTATAGAACCTAATCAATGGTGTGTATAAGGTCAATGTTTCAATAAAGCCTCAAGATGAGTGAGAGGGTGATAAGTGTCACCATCATGGGAACCATGTCATAGATCCAACAAAATGTGGAGCAAAAGATTGAGTCCTATAGATAGAGATCAACTATCCATACTTGATCCATGCAAATGATAACAATGGTGCATGATTGAAGATGGTCTTGTTAATGAATTAAATATTGAGCATATCTTAAAGATCCAAATATGTGAGAGAATAGTTAATAGTTCGACAGAGCCAAAGATCTAGTGAGGTGTTACCACATGGCATGATATCACCCAAGTAATTGATATTGTCCATAAAGAGTCCATGGAACTACCAAGTGGAAAAATCTTGGAGGTATAAATGAAGATCAATGGCTTGCGATGAGTTCAATGCCCATGGACTTCTTATGAGAGTAATGGTGCTTATTCAATCTAACTTCAAGATGGCCCAAGAAAGTGACACATGTATGGATTTAGCCAATTAGATATCATAGTCAATTTTAAGCCCCATGAATGCTTACTTGGATATATTATGGTGAAATTTGGCTTAGGATCTAAAATCAATGGTTCTTTCATGAAAAGGTAATGATTTGAAGAATAGAAGAAGGTCTATGGGCCATTCTAGTGCATATTTTTCAATAAAGATCATGGATAATTTTTAGTTTATACCACAATTGGATCATTCTTGTGTCATCATTGTGAGAGAAAGTTATTAAATGGTGCACATTAGAGGGAAGATAATTATCTAGGAGGTTCCAACTATGTAGGCAAGTAGTCAAGAACATCTCCAAGTAGTTACACATGATGGCAAAGTTCTTTTGGCCTCCACCACAAAGTTCACCTTTTAGGTCATGTAAAAGGGCATCTCTAGTTAAGGGATCAAAGTTTCTTTTAAAAATCTTCATCATTCCTTGTAGAGGTAGTTAGAGCAATGATTTTTCTTATAAATGGATAAAGATTTTAGGCATGGTAAGGAATATTTTCCAGCAAGGAGTATCTTGGTGGAATTGGAAGGCTATTTGACAATTTTTAAAATTACAATTGATAGTCCTAGAATTAAGAAGGGTAAAAAATGTATAAATAGAAGGCTTATATTCAATTCAAGGTGTTGTTCTTGATCTTTGTTTTTCTATCCAAGTATAGGTTCTTCCAAATTTTGGGATCATGGTTGTGTGTGTATTTTGATTCTCTTGCTAAGGTGGTTGCAGCTTTATAGGAATTAGCAAGCTCTGAGAGCATGTTTATATGTCTCCCCTATCCAACATGGATCAAATCCACCATGCTTGTCCCCATGGAATCATTTTAAAACATCGATGTATGTAAGATTTTTTTTTCAATTTAATGAAAATTCTTGTGGTTTTTACCATTTCTTATTGATGAAGTGTAGTAATATGTTTTGTAAGTTATGCTGATCGGATATCTAGTTTTATGTTCATTAATAGTTATCATTTGAAGCTTGGATCTAGGTTATAAACCCATTTTTGTAGTGATATTTAGAAATATGTTGTTTAATAACTTGTTAGGCCACCCTAGGTTTATAGATTCAATAAGAAAAATTATTTAGATTCTAGTTTTAGTATATGTTCTGGGGTTTCAAGAATAATTTGGGTGTTTGCATTGTGTTGGCACCAATGGATACAAATCACTCTTGGTAATTCCATTTGTCTTAAATTTTAGTTTTTTCATCTTTGAAAAGAAGTGATGTCATAAATGTTGAATAATCCTTGTTGAAAAATCACCGTCACACCACTTTCTTTTAAAAACTATATACTATCCTACCCTAAAAAAAATACCTTGTCTTACATATGTTAAGTGTTATTTGCCTACAAATGCATAAAATCTTGCCTATATAACATGTGTTTGAATTTGTGCTTTGAATCATAGTGTTATAGTTTTCCATTTGACCCTTGTTGTTGAATATTCTATAGAATGAAGGTTGCATGCACTTCCCCATCTGTATTCAATAACTTGTATATGATCTATAGCATTTGTTTACTTCATGTGATAACCTTTACCAAGTAGAGTGAGTGATTTTGGTTGTGCCCTAGTCATATTTGTTGTTCTTTGTGCCAAAAATCCCTATAGAGGTTGAATTGTAGAATCCCTCCATGTGAGAAAGCTACCCCATAGGTCCTCTCACCTTGGTTTAGCTAGATCTATAATTATCAAGGAGCTGACCATGCCTTTTGTATGTGCCTCTCAATAATTTTTTGCATTTATTATAGTATTGATGTTAAACCCTTCCCTATCTACAATGACATGCTAGCAAGTTTTTCATCTTATTTTTCCATTTTCTTCAAGTATGCAAATATGAGCATATGAGGTGTAAAACTAGGAACCAACAAGACACTCCAAAGAGAGTCAAACTTTGTGTGCATTAAAACTTCATGAAGAAGCTCTCCTCTCAAAGTTTCTCTTCGCTTTTTCGTCATGGGCCACCATGGCTAACATGGACTTATTTTGAACCTCTTGTAGCTCCATCATCTCATCATATATGATCTCTATTGGTTCATTCTCTAATAACTCAAGTTGATGAATTAGCTCTAAGGCAAGAAACTCAAGAGAAATAGGTAACCTTAGTTATTTACCATATACCATCCTATATGGAGAGTTGGCTATTGATATTTTATAGGTGATCATATCAAACCATAGGGATGATTTCAACTTGAGATGTCATGACCTCTGGTTATATTCAATATACCTCTTTATTATCTTCAATAGGTTCTTATTTTTGGACTCATCAAGGCCAATACCTTGTAGATAGTAATTTGATGAAGTACTAAAAAAGACACCATGTTGAATAGACCATTAGCTGACCCTAGTACCAAAAATGGTCATATCATTTTCAAAAATAATGGTTGAAGAAACTCCAAATCTAGTAAGTAGTTCATAAAAATCTAGAACACTAGACTCATTTGCTTCTTTCAATGTTACTATTTCTATCCATCTAGTAAATTAATCTATAGTAGTTAATATCCATTTGTGTCATGAACTTGAAGGGGGATTAATGAGGCCAATAAATTCTAATCCCCATTGGATAAAGGGTTGGTCCACTACAATTGGTTGGAGAGGTAAGGTTGTAAGCTTTGCTTTTCCTAAAAACATAGCACATTATTTTTACTTCCTAACCCATGTATGGCAATCACCAAATATGTTGATCCAATGATAGCCACCTCTCATGATATTAATATTTGTGGTCCTTGTGGAGTAGTTCCCTCCACCATGTCCATCATGGAACTTCTCAAGAAATATTTGAGTTTGGCTTGGATCCATACAACTTAGAAACATGCCATTGAAATCTTTATTGAATAAAACACCATCAAAAAGAAGGAAAGGTATTTATTGTAATATAAAATATATTCTTTTTTAAGGACTTAGATGAGAGGGATAAATACCATCCTGTAGATTTATTACCAAGTCATGAAACTATTTGGACTATGATGCATGATTAGATGTAACCTTTACATCATGTGACACCATAACCACCTCGTTAGCCTCTTACAAGTCTTGGGCCAGGTGTTCATAGATTCCTTTGCCTCTAATTAGCTTTGTGACCTTGATTTCAACTTCATACTCCATTACCTTTGTTATCCAACCAACTCTTTTTTAATTTATGTCTTTCTTCAATAGAAACTCCTTGATACTTGGATGGGCAACCATTAAGTTTATCTTATTATTAGACAACAAGTATCTAAAATTTTTGAGAGACCTTATGATTGAAATTACATGATTTTCAATAAAAGAGTACTTAGTTTCATACTCTTCCAAGTCTTGACTGAATAAGGTTGTTGGCTTATCTAAAGCCTCATGATTCTACTGCATAAGAATGCCTAAAATGGTGTCTATGTTAGCATAAGTATATAAGATGAAATATTTTGTAAAATCTAGGTTTATGAGCATGGGAGTACTAGCTATGGCCTTTTACATTACTTAAAAACTCTTTACTCCTTACTTGGACTGGCTAAAAATTTGATAATTATTTATCATGGTTGTAAGTGGCTTGGCTAAAGAGGCAAAATCTAAAAAATATCTTCTTAGAAAATTGATTTTCCCTAAGAAGCTCTATAAAGCTTTCCTATATTAGGTAAGGAAAGTAAAATAAATTAAGCTATCCTATTAGGATCTATACTCAAACCATTTTTTGAAATCACATTTCTAAGAAGCTTACCTTCATGGACTAAGAAGATACACTTTCTGGGATTTAAAGACAACCTAAATTACCTACACATTTAGAACACTTGATTGAGGTGAATCATGTGCTCATATACATTTATTGAAAACACTATGGTGTCATCCAAATAAACAAGTATAAACTTGTTAAGAAGGACTTGGAATTCTATATCCATGAATCTTTAAAATGTTGATCCATAATTAGGTAAACCAAAAGGCATCTTCCTATATACAAATGTCCCCCACTTTATGGTGAAGTATATTTTAAATTAGTTCACTTCCTTGACCAAAATTTTATTGTAACCACTATATCCATCTAGCAAGGAAAATATCTCTAATCCTGCAACCAACTATAATTTTTTTTCCATAAATGGAAATGGATAGTGATCTTTAAGGTAAGCCTTGTTAAAATCATGGAAGTCAACACACAATCTAATTTCACCATTCTTCTTCTATACTGGAACAAGATTTGCCACCCAAGTTGAGTTCTTAATTGAAAATATAATAGCTAACTCTATGATCTTATGAATCTCAATTCTCATCAAAGGTTCAATCTTTCAATTTATGGGCATTTACCTTTGTCTCACTAGCTTAGTTTCATCTTCTAACTCAATGGTTTGTTGAGCTAGATTTGGATCAAATCCTTTGAGATCACTATATTTCTATGCGAACACATTGACAAAACTTGTACATAGTTTAATGAAAGATTCCTTTTATGAAGGAGTGCATGCCTTACCCAACTTCAAATTATTACCAGTTGTAATTTCCACATTGGCATAGTGTTCTTCTTTTGTTGACAAAGATGCCTTATCCTTTATCAACTCATAATCACCACTAAATATGTTCTCAAGCATGACCAATCCCTTTGGTAACCTATTTTTTTTAGTTGCATAATATAATCACCATATTACTTTAATAACTTTGATTGATTTATTGAGGAAAACTCAACCTCTTCTTGTAAAAACTTGACAATTTGATTATCATCTTCAAATACTTGCCAATTATCATGGTTGTTCAGGATAGAGGGACTTATAATTAATTTAATGTGTGATTTAATCCTTTCACTCTTTACATTAGATAGGATGTTAAATTGTGCCCCAATGGTAGCCAAACTATTTGCATGTTTGTTCTCATCTCTTGGTATTGCCTAGATATTAAAAGCTTGAAAATATTCAAGTAGGTCACATAACTTATGATTTTAAGATTTAAGAAATGAATTTTTGCATACATTAAGACATATTACTTGGTGAAACACCAATTCAATATCACCAAAAACTTATAAGGTATTGACTTTCATCTTCCTATCCCACTATAAACAGTAAACTAGTGCCTCATATTTTGCAACATTATTTGAACAACCAAAGTAAAAATTGATAGAAGATAAATACATTTGATTTTTTGGATAAATCAACATCATTCCAGATACAGTACCATGCATATTCCTTTATCCATCAAAGTATAATTTCCATAGACCATCTCTAGACTCATCCTCTTTCATCATGGTTGGGATAGGTGCATCATTCCCACGGAGGTAATAAACACAAAGATCGCCTTCTTTAATTATCTTATAAGGATAATTGTCATACCAATTAGAGGCCCACTCATCAAGGAATATATTTGGGACTCCATCTAAATGTGATTCAACTTTTACTTCACCATTTTCTAATACCTCATTCAAGATGATAAAGTTAGTATTTGCAACACTTAGCATATGTGTATCCAAGTGGAAATATGCAATAGTTTTAGAATGTATTGTTACCTTAGTACCATATCTAGTTATGAACATCAAATATTTCCAATAATTTTATAATTATTCTCCAATCTTTGAGGTGAAGTCTCTTGATAAACACATGGCAAAGTAAGAAGGCAAGTCTACCACCACTACATCCTATTAAATGGTAATGTTGGGATAAGAATGTAGTGTTGAATTAAAAAAAATTATGATTCCCACTTTATTTTTAGTGAACCATATATTTGAAATATTCCTTTAGTATTTAGTTCATAAACAAGACTAATCTTAAATACAATTTGGTCAGGCATAACAGTGTTACTGGCTCCACTATCTACCATGCAATTATAAACCAAAGTGTCACCCAATATTAAATATAGGTATAAGGTAGGATTTTTACTTGATTTTACCTTATATTTATCTACCTTCACCACCTTTTGAACCTAATCCACTTGTTGCTTAGTTGGCTGGTCTGAATTATTTAGTACAACACCTTTCTTAGTCAGTTTTAGAAACAATCCAAGAGATGAAAGATCTTGAATGAGAATATCCTTTTGTCCTATAATAGATAAGGAATCCCACATGATAATGTTGACATTATAATTTTTAATTTGATCCACCATACTGAATTGACCCACTAACCTTTGACTACCCTTTCTGAATCATTGATTGGTCATGCACAAGAGGTACTTGATGAACCTTTCCAACCTCTATATTCTAATTTTTTTGTGTTGTATGGGAATCAAGCTAATATTTTGTGTTCTTGGAATAAATATCTAGAGTAATTGAAGTATTTTTCACATTTTGAGCCTCATTAATGGATCTTATTTGGTCTCTAGTTATAACTATAACTTGGTCACTTATATTGTTAATATCACCAATCTAATTGAATACAACATGGTCATCCATTTTCTAATTCACATTAATGGCATTAGGTTTACCTTTAATTTTTTAATCCTCTCCTTTTGATACCAAACTTGTTTCTTGGTATTGACCTCCTTGAAGATAAAACTCCTCTTGGGTCATTTATGGCATAGTGATGTTTTATGACACCAAGGCTAGATTTTGAGCATCATTAAAATTGGAGGGTTGTTGACCTGAGTTATAAATCAATTTGGTTTGAGCTAGCATGGGAATAATAGATTTTTAATTAGAAGGTACATTAGGGTCAAGAGTTACATATGGTTAGCGTGAGATATGGCTCCTTGTGGTTGGTACGGTAATGTATTTTCTCTAAACTCATGATAAGGAGGTATTTGATCTCCAAAGGGCTGATAGTTATTATAATTTTGTCTTTTATAAGGTCTATTTTCCTGATATTATTCTCTCTTGAGGTGTACTAGTTCATTCCCAAAATACTAAAGCAAAATTTTTAACTCTTGAATCTCACTAGCTTGGCTAGTAGGGACTGTAACTTGGGCTTGAGAAAATAAAATAGGGGCTAATGATGTAATTTGAGGAACTTGAAGGGCTGGTATAGGATTTAATTCTAGGACTATATGCATTCAAGGCCTTGTGAAAATCTTATCATCTTGTATCAAACTATTCTCTACTCTTATTTCAACCTTATAAGCATCTAGAAAGGTAACACCACCCTTTGATTGTATCATCACACTAATATCAGAGTTGAGGGCTCTTAAATAATATAATAAGTCATGTTCTATGGATGGCCTAATCAATATAGGTATCTTAGTACATGTCTATTATAATTTGAGGTTAAAATTAGACATGAACTCATGAAGATCCTTTTTTATGGTAGTCAACTTTTCAACCAAAGATAGGTGGTCAAATTTATCCTCAAATTGATTGACTAAGGATACTCATAATTGATTACAAGTATCAATAAAATTTAGTGGGAGATTTCTATACCATTATAGTTCATTTCCTTTGAAGGAAACAATAAGTAGTCTAATAGTCTAATAGTTACATTTTCTTGGACAACATTATGGACTGAACATAGGTTGTCAACATCCTAGATGTGTTTAATACAAGTTATTTTATCTTATTCTAAGAAAAATGGAATACTTTTGAGAGTAGATATGGGAATCTCATAAAACTATGATATATTCAATTGACTACTTCTATTGAATGGAACAAATGCTTGGTCCCTAAGAGCTATCTAGAAAGTAAGGTTGTATTGTCTAGGACAATAAGATGACCAGGAGATGAATATTTATTTTGAGGATAAGTATTTGTCCTAATAAACCTTGTTATTTTATATGAATTATAAGTAAACTCAATAAATTCAAAATGACTACATTTATTAGCTGACCTTATGGTAACATTTGGCATGAGAGTGTTTCTTGTATAATTCTATGAACTCTACAACATGAAGAGTCTTTAGATTTTGATGATGATGGATGTCTTCTTCTATTAAAAATACTTATCCTTAGCTCCAAAATTCATCTATACCAAGGATAATGGGTCCCATTAGGCATTCCAAACAAAATTTATCAATCTGAAGTTGCACCCTATGAAGGAGTGGTTTAAAGTCTCTTCCCTTTAGCTGAAACAATGGAAATACACTTCAGGTTGTAGGTGACCTTATGTGAAGAGTGAATATTTAGATAAGGCTGATTTTTCTTGATGATCACCTAGACTAATGCTTATTCTTGGGAAAGGGTTACAAGGGGGCATAGGGAACCTAAGAGAGCTAAAGGGGGTGATGCACCAAAGTTTATAATGCTTATAACTATAAAAAAAATACACATTGTAAGACACTTTTAGACTTGAAAACATCACTTCATTCACTCTTTGTTTATATTCAAAATAAGTATTTCTAAAAAAGGCCCTAACTAGCTATTAATTTAGCATATGAAGGAAATTTTTTACTTCTAAAAAATTAATAGGATATCTATGGAACTTAGAATGACCTGTGAGAGCCATAAATCACTTAATGAAGATGAATAAATTTAGATAGATGCAAAGGAAAGCATAAATTAACTTAAAAACATAAATTAATTCACAAAACACACTTTAATTAGTCTACAAATGGAGGAATTTGGTATTTTATTGCATCAAATAGGTGTTACAGCATAATTTTGGCATAACCTGGGCAAGCTAAAAACATAAGAGTCATTTTTTTCTATATGAGAAATGGGGAATATATAGGAAAAGGGGGTGAGAGAGGGACTAAATAGAATAATATTTAATAAATGAGGCCCAACCACTCCCTTGATGGATTAGCATTAATCCTACCTCTATAATTTAACTCTCAAGACCTCTCATTGGCTTTGAAAATTGACTAGGAGACAAGTATTTATTTTTGGATAATGAGCCATGATCCTATAAAAAATAAGAGCCTACAAATATTCTATAAATTTATTTAATTATCCACATGTTTCACCAACCACTATATCTCTACCTTGGATTTCTTTTTATGAGCTTACAACACCATGCTCGATCATGATATACCCTTTATGTTATTAAACAAGTTGTTTCTTTCAAATACTAGATCTCGTTATAACATTATTTCTCATGATTATGACTTCATCCCTACTATTTTTGACCCTAAAGATAGGTCTTTATAGATGAAAACCAATCTTAAGTATTAGTTTTTGCATAGCCATAGTCTTGATGAAGATCGGTAGACACTAGGATTTAATGGTGAACTAAGACATAAACCAAAAATAGACTCCATAATCATGATTGATCTATCTTCTACACAAAGCCAAGCTTTAATGTTAGAGTGTGAACCTTCATGTTAGACTTGGTAGCTTAGGTTGTCCTTGGATCTTGCATTTATGTGGTTACATGCCCAGGTGGTGAAATCTTCAATCTTATGTGTTTACTCATATGGCATTTCTTCACCATGCTATTATTTATTCCAAATATATGATTGTCATGGACTTGCACATATGTATTTATCTCATTGGATTCTTATTGGGTTGACCTTATTGTTAGCTATTTATATTTCTCATGGCCTCCCAAATTGTGCCACTTGTTAATCCCACATTCATTCTATGCATTATTGCCTTCTTAACTTTGCTCATACCATTGATCTTCCTCTATATGAATGGATGAAAGTCATCAATTCTCTACTAATATTCTATGGTTGAGACACTTCTTACTTATTTATTCAACTTTAAGATCTTCTAACTTGTTGACCTCTCACTCACCATTGATCTTTGATATACAATTTAACATGATTCATCCGATTTGCTTTTGTCCCTTGACCCTAGCTTACCCATGCACCATTAATTTGATTCAAACTCCTATGATCTTGAAAATTTTCAGCTCTATGTTCAAACTTAGGATCCCACAAAGAGTTTTGAATTCAAATAGTAATTTCATTGAGCTATAAATTAATGTCCTGATGTACATCTCACTCTGTTAGATCAACTTTGAAGGCTCGTATCTTGAGATAGAAGGCCCATCAAGATACCAAATTTGCATAGGATCTACCTAGCATGAAATACATTACATCCATATAATTTTTTTACCTTTTGGAGGATTCCTAACACATTTATTAAATTCATAACTCAACTGCTCAACTCATTTCTACATGATGTGCTATGATGGTCAGCTTCTTTTAAGATTGTGTTTAAATTGAGATTCAACCTATCAAAGATCTAATGAGTTTTTGAGACTTGTGTAAACCTCTCATGTTCTTTTATGTTTCAAACACCATATAGAACTATTAAGATCCTTTATTTTCTCTAGACTTCTCAAAAATTATCAAATTACACTTTAATCTTGCTTAAAGTGTTTCAAAATATTTGCAAATGCAAGTGATCTTCTCTTTCCACCTTTGGACCACTCATTCTATCCAAAAATTATATTTATATCATCATCCAATAGTGACCTAATCCATCTTTAAATGGTAGGGGTGATAATTTGACATGTGTGGTCAAATATGCCAATAGTGACTTTGGTCATCAATATCAAATCAAATAGGTTTTAGAAGTGATATTATGCATGAATATTCCAATTTTATGGCTTGGCTCCATATGTATCTTATTGGTCATATAAATATAGTCTTCCTAGTAAGATGTCCTAAACCTCCAAAGGTGCAATGTCATAAATGATGGTATCCAGAGGCTTGACTTTAAACTAAAAAGTGAATTGTCACCAGACCTATATATCTTTCTGCTACTGAATCTACCCTAGATAATATGGCTTGGGATGTGTATCAATGGCAAGACTAAGGAATTGAGTTAATGATTAGGAAATGATGTTATTCTAACTACCACTATTTATGATGAGATGAAGAGGCTAACCCTTCACCTAGAACTTGGTGTGGAAGAGATGTTTGTGATCCTTAGATATGTTGGTCACATTGGTGTTGGAACTTAGAAAAAATGAATCTAGATCAATGTTTTCCATCAATATGGGTCCTGATGTAGAGTGTGTGAGCAAGGATTATTATGCATGGCATTCAAAATCATTATAAGTGGATGAGTGATGATAATGGCATTCAAAATTAGACTTATTATTTCCTTTATGTAAAGTAGAAGGTGTAGGATCCTTCAAGTTATGTGTAGTATTCTAAGGATACTCACCTTTGTGAGAAGTGTTCTTCTTATATGTATAATTTTGTGATGTGGATTTGTGTGAGGACTGACCCTTATGCACTACGTTGGATGAAGAGGTGAAATGCTACTTCATATTTTCATTGGATTTGATCTTGGTGATGTTGTTATATTATTTCCATAAATTTTTAGAAATAAATAATTCCATATTTGCATGGATATAAAGTAATATTTTATTGATGTACTTTAGCACCTTATGTTGTTCACTTAAGTTCTCTTACAACTGCATAGAGTAGTCATGAAATATGTTGGTGTAGTCTTACACTAATTGATCCTTTCGCTTATGTAGTTGTTAAAACTTGATGTATTCATCTTAAAATTATTAGAGAGGATAGTATTCCTCCTTCAATACATAAATACAAGTCTTACATGATTCGATTGGAACATAATCTTACGCATGTTGTATACTGAAGATCTTTAAATGAAAAACTAAAATAGACATTTTCAATACTATGAAGGTGATCTTCTAGCATCAATGAAGCAATTTATTGATAAGTATGCTTTGATTTATCATATCTAGGAATCATATGCTTTCATATAAATCCAACCTTTGATAGAGGTATGTCAAGATTGATTTATACTTTCAAGGGGGCTTATTATTGAAACAACTATTAAACATATGATGGAGGTGTAGTAGAAGGCATTACGTTGGGATTTATCATCAATTCATGAAATTAACCAAAAAGTGTGGTGCATTGTGCCTCTAATGTGTTTGTGATAAGCCTTTGAACCTCTAGGCTTGCCTCAAGTTACTTCTGGGCATCAACCATTTTACTTTTGCTATAATGTTCTTCCAAATATTATGAAATAGAACCAACCAATAAATCTTCTTTCTCAAGTTGTAATCATGTGTTTATAGGCATAGAAAGGAAAGAGATCTTAAGATATAATACCAATGATCCACAACATGATGCCTAATACCAAATGCATGGGGGAAAAACTGAGTTTGGTTTTGCAAAGTGAATGTGTAGAGATATATTTACATAGAATAATCTAAACATATTTAATGGAGTAAAAGCATTTACTTTTAATAAATACAACTTTTATTCAATAGTAAATAATAGGGTGAAATGCTCCAATGTGTTATAGTGCATGTATTATATAGTAGATATATGGATCATGTTATTTATGTTATAAATTTGTATGGGATTGACCTTTTAGCTAGATATATATGTAACATATTTTACATGAATAATACAAGAGTGATTATAATTATTTTTAGTTATAAAAAATACAATTGAGTAATTTCATTTTCCTTACTAGATAATGATTAAGTTTCTAATTTTGTGGTGAATAACATGCCAACTAACAATATTATTAGTCAGAAAGTGGCACCTAACAAGCCACATGATTGAATTATGCTGAAATGTAGATGTGTTGGAGTGAATAAAAGTGCAAAGACACGAGTTTATGAGTGAGTAATAAGGAAGGTGCATAAGCCTTCAAACAAGTGAAATATGTGTACACAAGAATTTAATTAAGTTTCATGTAGAGGAGTGTACAAGAGTATGTAGAGAGTGTGAGCTATGTGCAGATAAATAATCAAGAAGTTTATTATGTTATGCACAATCTATGCACAAATCATTTGTTTTACTTCAATACAATATATTGTATGATTATTCAATCACTAACATTCATATTTATATAATACTAGATACTTGAGTTTTTGAATATCATGATGTTTAAAATTACCTATGTAGGCAATACTTCACTTACTCATGCATGTTTTTCATGTATGTTATTTATGATTCATGTCATGTGTATTCAATTTATTTTGTTTTTGGAGACATTTAAACATGTCTTTGATTGCATCTTTAAGCCTTCATTATGTTTATATATGTTTTATTGATATTTTAAAATTTCCCTTGTATCTGGCCCCTTTTACTTATTATGTGTTTTATGTGAATTGCATGTACTCTTTATACATGTGTGTCATGGACATGACACTTGTTTGCTCAATTTTCTTAGTTTTTGATGTCATGATGGATATCATGCATCTTCCTAATTTTTTGGTGACATAATGGATATCCTACATCCTACTTGTTATAATCAGTTTCAATCAAATTTAGTATGTGATCACTCATCTACATACCTAATTGTTAACATATATCTTTCTAATGTCACTATCTAAGCATATTTCCACACACATCTTACATTAAACTTTTGATCAATTATATATGATTATGCCATGATCTTCAATGTTATCATTAATACTTATATTTTCATAACATTTATCTCAACATTTTATTTTGAGTTAAGTTATTTTTTGGGCTTCATAACTCACCTCAAAAGAGGGGGAATATATAGTGGTTTCTCTTAGAGACTAAACTACAACAAAAATTTACATGGATATATATCAATATAATTTACACATTGGATCATATTCCATACCCAAATTTCACCCATAAAGTACTTATAGACAATCCCACTCCATTTATACTAGGGCATAGGGTGTTACTATCTAGATTAGTGCACTATTGTCTCAGATCTAAAAAATAGAAAATTATAAAATTAGTAGACTCATGCCAATACACAAGACAATTTTCAATAATTACCCAAATAAAGTTTATATATAACTACATATTTTATTGTTAGGTGTGGGCATCATGCATGATATTGTTCCAAAATGATTACACAAGTTTTCTCATAATGTTTACTTGATATAACTCATTTTTCAATTATGATAAGCATAGATACCTGATAGGATGTGTGTGGCACATGGTCACCTCCTTGCTCAATTTTGAACTAGTTTCTAGAGAAGTGATGACAATGCATGCCATTGAATATGTTGTATACATCAGACATAATTACAAAAATATTTTACATTTTTTTTGCACCAAATTGAGTCTTAATTCATTTTTAGTAATTGTTTCACTATTTTTGCACTAACATTTTCTATCAGGATTCATACATGGATTTTAAACATTGATATACTACATTAAGTTTCATAATGATGAATTCAATTCTAACTTTATTTTTTAACCACACTCCCCTTTTTATGAATATTAAGACATACACACTCCAATCTAAGAGCTTTAATGAAATATAAATCACCATCTCAAAGTCACCAATTTTACACCAAAAAAAACACAATATTTGTCGTATCCAAATAGGTGTATTTTTTCCTTGTTATTTGATCTATAAGTTTTATCTTTACTTTTTTATTTCGATCTTAAGTAAAAATTGATTGATTTATGTGTCATCATGGGTCTTTTTATGAATCACAATTCAATGTGGGATCTACATTCATGACTAGTCTTCATAGGTAAGTTCATGTATGTAATTTCATTTTAATCAAGTAATTTAGCCTTACTACATTAATAGAATAAAATATGGGTAAAATTTAGATGCATAAATTAACAATTATTATTGAAATAATATACTTTTAATAACTCCCCCATAGTTCTAAACTACCATTCTTCTCTCCTCATGTGGATGATCATTATCACAAGGCAACCTAGATCACTTAAAATCCCTAAATATGTGTTTAAACAACCTAAGATATTCAATTGACTACAATTCAATTGTTGTAATGATATAAACAAATGTGCTAAATCTATATTATCCTGCCTAGCACCCTAGTCCAATTAGGGTGGCCTTGTCCTCTTACCAAATATAGGTTGATTTTTTAAATTAGAATTTTACCCAATGGGTAATTCCACATGTTTTTCATGTCCCATATAATGAATTCCCAATTTGATAACTATAATACCACATTTTCTACCCATTTTCTCTCTAGAGTCTCACATGATTTAAAATCACTGGAACATATAATTGTAAGTTGAGATAATATTCCTTATTCTTCTCAATATAGATTTTACACAACCTATATAACATAGAACTAAGTTTTCATATCATTCCAAGGTCACAAGGTATTGTCAAGACACTTAATCAATCTCATTTTTGCACCAATATTTCTCACACCACTTATCATGGAAGAACTACATGAATTTTGATCCCTCTTTAAAGTAGTGGTATGTAGTCAATGTTCATCATAGTGGGGTTTTGGGGTCTAGGACAATTTCAACCACTAACCCATTTTTACCCCTTGGTGTCATTTGGTCTCCATGTTCAAAAAATTGGATTTTTCATGAAGGCATATAATGGATCCTACAATGGATCAAAGGTAATTACATAGTCACACAAGGTTAATAATTATAGGTGCACCTCCCACATTCATTTAAGAAAGTAAAACCCTTCACAAAAATGATGCTTTATAAGGACATCATATCAAATCACCCTAATATGATTCCAATGGCCTTATATGAATTTCATGCAGAGACTTATTTCTAATTCACATTCATCCTATAGTACTACACATTTATTCATAGTCACTACATTAGTCTCACATTTCTAATTTATAATTGAGTCACTTTACTACACTCTTTTCCATAGTTGCACATCTAAAAATAGTAATGTTTACAAATTAGTAAATGCTTAATTTATTTAAATATTATACATCCTAATGCAGCTCAATTTAATTTATGTAATTATATTTTATTACTCTCATTTTTACCAATTTAGCATAAAATAACATCAATTTCTATGCTTTTAAAATAAAGATTATGAATTTGTTGTGACCAACATACTCCCCTTTTATATAAAAATGGTACCCTAAATCGATTTATGATTGGTGTGGATCCTAATGTTTAATCTTAAAATTTATATTTTTTCATATAAATATATTGGGCCCAATCCTAATGAGTAGCTAATTGGCCCTAGCTGATTTCAAAAGGAAAGAAAGCCCCAATTTGAAACTAATGTTTTACTCTAATTCATTCATGGGTTTATTTCTATTTTAAATTTTGTCCCTCTCATGATATTGAAAATTTATACTTATTTATTTTAAGGCATTAATGTTTTCTTATTTTAAGTTGGTATTGATGTGGTGTAATCTTGTGGATCATATTTCTGGAGTCTTATGATCTATATTCCTAAAATCCATGCTCTCAAAGTCCCACGATCTATACTCCTAAAGTCGTGTAACCTTTGAAATTAAATTTGTTCATTATTTTGAGTGTTTTAATTAATTTTTTTCTTTTGTATCCTTTGAAACTCCTAGAGTACCATGATGCATTGAGAAGTGTATGGTCTAGGACCCCTAGACCAATTTCTACATGCCACATGTCCATCTATACTCCTGATTCCTATGAGGCAGGAACCTCCTAGGATGTCAATAATATGGTATAATTTTGGAGGTGTCATCTAATTATAACTAACCATGTGTCACATCTATACTCCCAGAGTCCCACACTACTCAGAATATTATATTATATTAGGACACTTTACCTATTATAAGATGCTATGTGCCCCCTTTAGTGATGCACATGAATTTCTCAAAGTAGAGATAAAATATTATAGTGTAAGAGACTCCACTTAGTCATTTTGTGTCATGTATCTTAGCTTTATTTTTAGAGTGCCATATAACTAAGGAACTATCTTCAAACATAAACTTGGGGTCTACCTCAATCAATAGGTGATACTTGGAAGGTCATAAGTTACTACCAAGCACCACAAAATTAAAATAAGGCACATGCTCATCACAATTATTGAAAATAATAAGTAAACTAACCATGCTCTACTAGATCTTGGGACCCTTTAGATGAGGATGCATGGATGTGTCAAATTTTGTAAAGGGATTTAAATATAAATCAAGGATTTTTTTAAGTTAATTAAAAATACAAAATGTCTAATTCAAACAATGCCATCAAATTAGAGTTAAAATACAATCCTGTGGACTCCAATAACCATTAATTTGATCTATATTTAAAATTCCCTAATATCTCCCCCAAGTGAAATTCATATTCCATCCTTGTCATAATCTAGACTTTAAAGAGCTCATAATGATCAATGATAATGAGGCCTTGAGATATTAATCAAAATATCTGTTATTCCTTCAATCTAATTCAATACATTATTTGTATCTAATTCTACCATGGTATCATATTCATCAAACCCAAAAACTTAAAAAGGAGTTGAGAGACATGATTTTTAGATAGGGTATAGTAAGATATAAGCACTATAATTAAGTGTTCAAGGTACTAGAGGAGATGCATAAGATTTCAAAAAATGATAATGGCAATGAGGAATAGATTGAATTCTCAAAGGATCTCCTGACCATTAGGTAATAGAGACTCCAAAATGCCATTGCTAAGCATGAGGTATTTCCCTATAGTGACTTATTATATAATATCATCATAAATTTTGCATGTAAAAATGATATAATTGTGTATATGCTTAAATATGGATTTATATGTTAAATTATTCTTGTACTCTTAACAAATATCTCTATAATCTCTATCCTTGAGTATAAACCTCTTCACACCCAAAAGTCTCACACCTTACCACCTCATGAGGTCTAATTACTTATTTCTTAGTCCAACTCTATCTATTTTTATTATTTAAATAAATTATAACCATAGAATGCCTAAAATCTAATAAATATCCTTCTTAATCAATTATAAAACATCATTAACTTTCCTTTATCCTAGACAGTTAAATTTAGGGTGGGATAGTAGCATTGACACTACTTTCTTTGATCCAATACAAGTGTCCTTACTAAAAAACACTCATTTTTTTAAATCTTTTAAAGTGTACAGGTTAGCCTAAGAATGTCATTAAACCTTCCATGAGGATAATTTCAAAATATATAGTATAAATATAATTCAAATCCAATTCATTTGGATGTATATCATCTATTTAGTAATTACCAATCAAAACTAAATCAATCAGCTACATAACCAAACTATTCTTCCCTATATTCCCTATTTGCATATCAAGCATAACAACAGTCATACTACAGGTCTAAATCACTCAAAAGATATCCCATGAGCCATATATGTCAATTTATAATCTATATCACTACATTCATTTTCATATAGTATATTTGACCCATATACACACACATTCCCACACATAGGGAAGAATTACATAAGTATGAGGCCCTCTATGTAGTCTTAGTTATGTAGGTTTCACCCATTGATAGAGGGGTCTTTAGGATTAACTTGACACCATAATCCCACTAACCCATTTCAAAAAGGTAACCTAACCTAAGATGGAGAGCTAGTGTTTGATAGTTACTAACATCTTGTGTGTGAGATCTAGATACATCAAATGAAAGGTGATAGAAAACCCAAAAATACCAAGGTGGTCATATTTTAATACATAAAATATTATGTACATGATAGTTTCATTAGGATTCAAACAATATCATCAATACAAGTGTCCATAGGGTGATGTAAGTGTCTAGGTAGCCATAAATAATATTTCTAAAATCTGAAGACTATTTCCAGAACATTAGATAACTTGTTTCCACACTTCTACATTTCATATTTGTTTGTAAATCATTGCATAAGTTAAGTATTATTTCTTATTTATGACTAATAAATCAAAATACTATTTAGCATTGCACTTTCTAATATTTCATAATTCATTATTGAAATATAATATCATAAACTAAATTATTAAATTGGCTTACTTTAAGGATTAGGTTATTCAAGAGTGAGATAACATATACCTTAAAGCAGACTAATTAAATAATTTAGTTTATGATATTCTATTTCAATATTAAATTATGAAAGTGATAGATATATCAATTACAATGCTAAAAAATTATTTTGATTGCACACTTGAAAATAAGAAATAATATGTAGCTTATGCAATGATGCACACTTAAATCTAAGATGTACATGTCTAGAAACAAGATATCTGATATTTAAGAAAAATAATTTAGATTTAGGAAATAGTATTTTTGGATATTGGACACTTTCATCACCCTATGGACACTTGCATCAATGCCATTGTCTATATCCTAATGCAATTTTCTTATATACAATCATCATTATATAAGATGTAACCACTTGGGTCTTTCTTGGTTTTTGATCACCATTTGTTTGATGTGTTTAGATATCATGAATGTTTTATCAATGACTATTTATAGCTCAAAACCCTATCTCTTCACCTTATGTTAGGTTACCTTATTAAAAATGGGTTAGTGGGTTCTTGGTGTCAATTTGATCTCAAAGACCCATATGTCAATGAGAATATATTACATACCAATACTCCAAAGAGGGCCTTATAATTATGTATTACTTCCTTATGTGTTTAAATGTGTGTGCACAGGGGTGAAATATCTATATGATAATGCCTATAGTGATCTATTTTGTAATTTGATAAATATGGCTCTTGTGTTAACTTTTGTCTACTTCAGACCCATAGTATTATTGTTCCTATGATTGATATCTAAATAGGAATGAATACATTAGAATATATTAGTTGTGTTCATTTAAATTCAATGGTATGTATATGCTTGCTTGATAAATGTGAGATGATTTTTATATGTCTAAATGAATTATCTCTGACTTGTATTTATTGTTAGGTGGTGAAGCCTAATGTTATTATAATGCCTAGTTCTCGATAGGGGGTGTAGGAGTGCAATGACCCCTCACTAAGGTTACCATGGGGTATTATAATCATGAAAGCACATAGTGTGTGATTGAAGAGGAGATTGTAGTTTATGTATTTCAATTTTTATCCCTTCATTTATTGTACTAGATAAGAGAAGAACTAGTTGTTTCTATGTAGACATAGCCCATATTAGGTGAAGCAAGTTAAATCTGCGTCTCTCTTATATTGTGTTTTCTACATTTTATTTCCATATTTATTTCATTAATATTTCTATATGTTCTATATTCTTAACATTTATACTATTTTTTCATAAATGATCCTCATATAAGGGTTAATGGCATTCTTAAGACAACCGATACACTTTGAAATATTTGAAAATTCGAGTATTTTTAAGGTAAGGAGACTTGTGTTGGAGTAGGGACAGTAGCATCAATGCTACTAACTTAAATTGAATGTAACTTTTTAGGATGAATAAAATTTGTTGAGATTATATAACTAACTATGAAGGATATATAACAAATTTTAGGCATTCTATAGTTATAGGTTATCTAGGTAATCAAAATAAATGTATTTGGACTAAGAAGTAATTAGACCTAGTGAAGTGGTGAGGTATGAACCTTTTGGATACAAGGAATTTAAAATTGAAGGATAGATCCTTGAGAAATATTTGTCAAATTTACAATACTAGTTTAATATATAAATCCAAATTTAAGTATCTACGGTTACCCTGCCTTTAATATAGTAATGCATTATGATGAAATTACTAGGTTAAAGGAAATAAAGTGTATTGTGGTATGTAGAGCATGCCTTCTCTTTTTTTGAGCCCACTTGAATTCATTGTATGTAAATAACCTAAAAATAAGAGCATGTTACATATTTAATTATTGTATATAATCTAAAATTGAATAATTGAAATTACTTGAAATAAAGAGAGCAAGTTAAGTGTACACTTGTGTGTTAATGAAACCATGGTGGCCCTTGGTAGTTTGTCTTGGTAGAGATGATTCTTAGCTAAATCATTGGAGATATGTTCACAACTAAACCTTAGAGATGTTAAGAGGGGAATTGAGGGGTGATAATGGCCCCAATTTGGTAAAAGTATTAGTTGTGTCAAGTCTATTGAGAGCACATAATCTAAGTCTCATAACTTAAGTATAATAAATCTAGCCAATTTAGCCAATCTCACCTAAGTCAAATGGCATAACCATATCAACCCAAAATAATATAACCATAGTGTTATGTCCACATAGGGTGAAGAATATTGATCACACTAATAAAAAAGATTCAAATTACTGCAATATATAATGGCCTAAACGGTGCATCTTGGTGAGGTAAGTGTAGAAATATGTGTATAATTTTGAAATTATATGTGTAATTTGGTGAAATTACACCTCAAATATGTCCCAAGCTAAATTATATATCAAAATGTAACCTTCACTCTATAACATGTATATAATATGTATCAAAGATATGAAATTAATTATCCCAAATATGTGCTCAATGCATAGAATTACGTCCTAAATGTAAATATGAATCACATAAATAATGTAAACTAAATCAAATTATGGTCATTCTATCAATTACACGTGTGGAGTAATGTCTTCTATGACATGCCACCACAAATATTCCCCCTTTTAAGGATAAGGGATTTCAAAAGTGATAATCACCTTGTCTCAAAAGGATAAGACAACTATGTTATATTTGTATGAATCATGTAATAAAGAAGCTTATAGTATTGTCATGAAAAAGTAGATATATGAATGAATCTCATAATATGGTGTACATAACAAGCTTAAAATGCATGATGTGAATCATGGAAATGTCTAGAATATAAAAATATCATCAAAAAATAAATCACATGTGTAATATTATACAAATAACACACAAAGAGAGATCCAAAGAGACTGAAAAGAAGAGGCATGTTCAAATGTTGCACACTTAAGTAGAGGTTATGTGTAAATGTCCACACACCAAATAAGAAAGTAATACTTAGCGAATTTTGGAAAACAAACAAAGTAACATGTAAAAATTCTCCATAGTCAAGACAAATAATAAAACAATAAGCACACTCAAGTAAGCTAATGGAAATATATGAAGAAATGAGATATAGGCAACTAGCATAATCATGTGATACTAGTCCATACATATATGTATTAGAAAAATGTCATGTAGAATAGCATATCAAATAGATCATGTAAAATAGTAATATGAATATAGGCATTTCTAAGATATATAACCTCTATAAAATAAATTAAATTAATTATAAAATTTTATAACATGTGTCAATCATGATCATATAGAAATAAGATGTCCCCAATATAGTGTATCATGCTGAAAGAGGAAACATCCAACATCTACTTGCTTGAGATATCATGGGTCTAATGTATGGTTATATCACAATCAAGTACCCATGAAACATATGTGTGTATAGAAATGATATTTTATCTACTAACATAAAGTAAACATTGTATACAAAAACTAGTAAACATGTGAAATGCTAAATATTTTGGTATTTTTAAATTATTTGAATGTTTTTTAAATTTTGGGATTTTTTTATTTTTTTAAATTTTGAGAATATTTTGGAAAGAGAGTGGTATATAATTATCCCATCTAATGGATTCTCACAAGATTATATATACTATGAATGTGGTATGATAAATTGGTCATGCTTATAAGGATCATGTGTATGTGCCAAATTTGCATGTGTAAAAGTTATAATGCTTGGTGTATGTCTCATACAACTCTATGGTGATGAAATAATTATAGAAGGTGTAGGCATTATTGGAACCAATTTTTTTGTGATTTTTAATATGTTTTGTGTAATAGTGGGTTATGTTACCCATTTTGAACATTTATTTTTTGTTTTACATAAATGGCTAGGTCATGGATGTGTGAATGAGGATATTGAAGAGTCCATTGTATCTCACTGATATAAAGGCCTCTCAAGTATGGGGCACTGAGTAAATGGGATTATTAATTTATTATACTTTCATGCATGATTAACCTTACTAGGTTATATAATCAAATGTCTTAGAATAAACTTTGCATGTTGTAAAGGATGTTCATTAGGAATTATAGAAACTATAATTATCAAGTTAGCATGAATATGTTTAAGACAACCATGCAATATATAATGTAGTACATATTGGTTATGAATCCAAGGATGTCCCAATTGCATATCAAAGACTATCATATGTGATATAACTAAAAATTTAGTGTCCATATGTGCTTAACCAACCTAATGAGGTAAATCAATCACACCAAACTTGTTTTAGCTTACCACTAAATGATTTTATCTTTTTATTTTAATAGGATAAGTCATCATGTGTGTATCCCAAATATGTGATTAATTTCATGATACATACATTTTCACTAGAACCATTATCAATAATAACACTATGCATAGGTTGATAATAAATATATGCTCTAATAAATAAATAAGGAATATCAGAGTTGATGCAAGAGCATCATCATATGTTCAATGATTTTTCATTAATTTTGATTGAGTCTAGGTTTCTTAGGTATGCTTAGTTAGTTTTCCCTCCAAAATATGCAATTCAAATTTTCCAATTTGATAAAATGTATCTCATAAGCTTGAATAAGGCCTAAACATGTCTAAAGGCCAAGATTGTGTGTGGATCCTTAACTAATATGTATTTGGAGATCATATTCTATAGTATTTAAATTTATTGAGATGATTCATAAGTGTTTAGTATCTCGTTTTGATTAGTAAGTTGTTAAGTCCATTTTGGGAGTTGGTTGTGTGAAGTCAAGAATAGGATTTGAATATATATGTTGAGTGAGATATTGATATGAATGTATTTTTAATTAAAAAAGAGATGTATTAAGACATTTTAAGGATTTAATAACAAAGGATATGGATTGAAGATGAAATTTTATAGTTTTTTGTTCATACTTTTGATAGGGTTGTGTGACTAAACCGGATAGGGTAGTGAGGGAGAGATAAATAGTCAATGTTTAGAGTATTATTTCTATCACTATGATTGATCAAACACATAGAGGGGATGAAAATAATCCTAAAAAATTTATTTGGGATTTTGAAACCCTATAATACATTTTGTAACCTCATTTGTGTGTTGACTATGCCCTAACTAGGGCTTTGTTGATCTAAAAAATAGTATGGTGAAATTTTCTAAATATTTGAAATCCTAATGGTCTAAGTACTTACATAAACTACCCCAATTTTCAAAGTCTAACTCAGAAGCAAATGTGTTTTCTATTTCAAACTTGTTTTTAAGCCTTGCATACACTGGTTTGACTGAGATAGGGGAGTTTAGTCATGGTTTAGTTTAACAACTAGGTTTTAGTTTGTAGAGTCCTATAATGTCATTTTACATGTATTATATGATTTTTGGGCCTTAAATCAACTCTATACTCTCTATACCTTCCAAAATAGGGTAGTTTAGAGGACTAATTAAGTCTATCATAGTCTACAGTAAGACCATTCCATACAAAACAACCCTAGGTGAAACTTAGATATGTTGTATATCTCCTTAATGGGTGTCTGGAACAGCTTAGAGTTTGTTTTTATCTAGAGTATAAGAGAATTTATGGTCAAAAAATAGGGTAAACAAGGCTACAAGCCCTTAGCCTTGTCCAAAAAAGAGGTTAGGTCTTATGGTTCTACTTGTACTATTTGATCTATAAAAACTCTCATAATATATGTAAATAGGTTAGGTAAATGTGTGTAGAGTGTTATAGTTGTGTCCTTCATAGATTTGGTGTAGTAGATAACATTTTCACCAATACAGACCATTGGTGACCAAAATTATATCCAAGCCATGAAGAGAAACTTCATCATCAAAGATAAATAATTTAGATAGGAGTTTGATGTTGTCTTGGTAACTCTAAAATGTTAGAGATCTATTTTCATGATTGTGGTATCAGAGCTAAGGAATTGTACACAATCTAAGATCCAAAGTAAAGGAGGAATAATGTGAGAGAGAGACAAGAGGTTCAAGATGGCAATGAGAGTTAGGAATAGAGGTAGAGTTAGAGGAAGGAGACTAGTAGGACAAGTGGCAATGGTAGAAGATATTAGGAACTTGATATCAAGGTTACAAGATCTAGAGATGGATCAAACGAGAGGTGCTAACATGGGTGAGGTCAATGAAGGAGAAGAAGACCCACTAGAGGAATAATTGGTGGTACAAGATGAAACAATTGAAGAGAGGCTGATCAGAGCTATTATGAAGGTGAATACAAAGCCAAAGATGGAGGTTTCAATGTATGAAGGAAACTTTAACATGGAATAATTGATTGATTAGATTAGGGCATTAGATAAGTACTTTGAATATGAAGGAAGGGAAGAAGATGATAATAAATTCAAGTATGCCATGATAAGATTGAAGAGCCATGCATCCGTGTGGTGGGATGGAGTGCAAGAGGAAAGGAGGAGGAAAATAAATCCAAATATTAGGAGCCAAGATTAAATGGTAGTAAAAATAAAAGGTAAATTCATGCCCTTAAATTATCAAGCTAATCTTTTCAAGAAATTACAAATTTTGAAATAAAAGGACATGTCTATAAGTAATACATTGAAGAGTTCTATAGGTTAACCGTAAGATTAGGCCATATTGAGTATGATATGGAGAAGGTAGCTAGGTAAATCAATGGCTTGAAGTATGATGTTTAGGATGACATCAACCTTCTCATTCCAAAATTAGTGGAGGAGGCATACCAATTTGCTTTAAAGATAGAGGAGAAACTTTCTAGGAAGAAAAACTCATATACAAGAGGAATGGATAGATGTTTTAAGGGTAGAGTGATGCAAAGAGGCAAAATACAATCAAGAACATCCCAAGATGAGGCCATTAGCTCACAAAGCTTAAGAGGTAGCTATACACCAAGAGGAAGGAGACCATACCATGGATACTAAAGAGGAAGAGGAAGATTCATGGGAAAATGCTTCAAGTGTAAAAAATATGCAGGTCATAGATCATATGAGTGTCTAGAGAACACTTATATTAGTCATGAAAGAGGTGTTCATGTGGACCAAGGTGAGGAAGAAGTTGAAGGACTAGTAGCAATTCATGAATATTTCAGAAGAAGGTGAGTCTCTTTTGATGAAAAGAGTTTTGATGAAGTCTAACAAAGAGATAGTGTAACCACCTCAAATAAAAATACTATTAAGGAAAAAATTCAAGAGTAAAGGCAAATTTTGTAAAGTCATAATAGATACTGGGAGCATAGATAACTTAGTTTCAACTAAAATGGTGAAGTTGGGTTTAAATAAAGAGAATCATACTACACCTTACAAGGTGTCATGGATACAAAGAAGACATTATAACTTAGTGGATGAAAAATGCAAGGTAGACTTACATATTAGTGCTTAAAAAGATCAAATGATATGTTATGTTATGCCCATGGACGTGTGTCACATCTTATTGGGAAGACCATGGCAATTTGATAGGAAAGCCATGCATGATGGGAGAAACAACACTTATAGATTTGAGATGAATAGAATAAAACACACTCTCACACCTTTGAGAGAAGAAGACATTGTTATAGGTGGATCAAATTCCAAGGCATTGTTGTTGGGTGATAAGGAGTTTGTACAAGTGAAGGAAGAGGAAGGCATGATCAATGTTCATGAAAAGTAAGTAATAGGTTTTTAATTGGACTTAACTCGTGTGATTATAGACATGGAAGACATCTTAGCTGATTAAATGCAACATCACAAGTGCTTAGTGAGCATGGAATAACCTCAAGTATCCAATCAAATTCTGATTACAGATATGGAGCAATAGACTTCTCTAGTAGAATTACAAAAAAAAAGGATCTATATTAGTGGTAGGTGGAATTGGAGTAGTTAGAGAAGATGTTTAAAGGAGAATAAAGCAATGAATAAAGTGGAACAAAGGAAGAGAAATCTATTTCATTTCAAGACAACCACAAAAAATATAAAATTGAGTTAATGCCCTTATCAACAAATCAAGAATATGCTTTGATAATGATAGTAATGTGAGGACAATTTTGTGTGATGAACTAGCAAGTGGTGGAGGTAAAACTAAGGAGAAAATTAAAAAGGTAAATGTAAATGCTTTGAAGAACATTGAGAGTAGCCTGATTGTTTTCCAAGATAATTTACTTGAATCAGACCATATAATGGATAGTAATTTCCTTGACAATGCACAATGCAAGTCCTATTGCATGATGGCAGCAAGAAAACATGGAGAAGAAATGGACCTTGGTAGTGGAGGCTATAATTTGGTAATTGATTTTTTAAGTGATATGAAACCAAGTATTATTAAATAATATCATAAGACTATTGTAGATGATAGAGTAGGTGATGTTTTATATGACAAACAAAATGAGAGTCTTATGTATGATAGTGAAAGCCATACTAATCAAAAATTTGTGTCAAAGGATAATGATTTTTCAAGAGATTTAATAGAAGAAGTGAGACACGTGTGGTTTCAATATCAAGACTTTGAAATCAGTCCTACCAAAGGACCAAGAGAAAGGGATAAAGAGTGGAGTTTTGATAGCTATAACAAGGGAAAGTTGATGGAAATCATGTGGGTAGTAAGGGTACGTACAAACAAAAATTAAGGAGAGTATGCAATGTAAGAGAAGATGAATATATTGATAATTGGATACCTAAAATCATATAATAGCAATGATCATTATGAAAACATCAAAATTTTGGAGGAAAACAACAAGTTGAGCCAAGATGCAAATGAAGGTATATTTTTATCTAACATTATGGAAATAGTTATAGGTACAAGTGCAAAGAGGAAAATGGACATCAAGGAGAAAAATAATTAATTTTAATAACCTACCAAAGAAATACACTATTTTTCATCTCAAGACAAAATTTGGGATCATGGTCAACATGGAGGAACCAATCAGTTGAAGATACAACCTAGATGACAGAGAATGATATCATTAAGTTGGGCACCAGTGTGGAATAGTTGATGAAGAATAACAAAAAGTGAAGAATGCTTCTTTTTGATCCTTTGAATAATTATGTAGGATAATCCTCATATTTTTAATGAGTTTTCATTATTTTTGGCTGAGTCTAGGTTGCTTAGGTATACTTAGTTTTCCCTTCAAACTATGCAATTCAATTTTTCAAATGAGAAAATGTATCTCATAAGTTTGAAGAAGGCCTAAATGTGTCTAAAGGCCAAGATAGTGTGTGTATAATTAACTAATATGGATTTGGATATCATATTCAATAGGATTTCAAGTCAGTTAGATTAGTCATACATGGTTTGTATCTTGTTTTGATTAGTAAGTTGTTAACTCCATTTTGGGAGTTGGTTGTGTGAGTCAAGAATATGATTTAAATATCTAAGTTGAGTGAGATATTTATATGCATGGATTTTTTGTGTAAAAATATATGTATTAAAACATTTTAAGGATTTAATAACAAAGGATATGGATTGAAGATGAAAGTTTTTTGTTTTTATTCATACTTTTCATAGGGTTATGTGACTGAACTAGATAGGGCAGTGAGGGAGAGATAGATAGTCGATGTTTAGAGTATTCCTTACTTTACTGTGATTTTTCAAACACCTAGATGGGATGAAAATAATCCTAAAAAAATTATTTGGTATTTTGAAACCCTGTAATGCGTTCTGTAGCCTCACTTGTGTGTTGATTGGGCCCTAACTAGGGCTTTGCTAATCTAACAAATAATATAGTGGAAATTTATAAATCTTTGAAATCCTGATGGTCTAAGCAATTACATCAACTACCCCAAGTTTCAAATTCTAACTTCAAATTTAAGTGTGTTTTCTAGTTCAAACTTGTTTGTAAGCCTTGCATACACTAGTTTGACTGAGATAGAGGAGTTTAGTCATGGTTTAGTTTAACAACTAACTAGGTTTTAGTTTAGAGAGTCCTATAATGTCATTTTATACTTATTAGATGATTTTTGGGCCTTAGATCAACTTTGTACTCTTTTTACCTTCCAAAATAGGGTATTTTGGAGGTTTATCATAGTCTATAGTAGGACCATTCTGTATAAAACAACCCTAGGTGAAACTTAGATATGTTATATAACTCCTTAATGGGTGTCTAGAAAAATTTATATTTTGTTTTATCTAGAGTATAAGAGAATTTATGGTCAAAATACAAGGTAAACATGGCTACAAGCCCCTGGCCCTGTCCAAGAAAGAGGTTAGGCCTTATGGTCTTGCCTATATTATTTGATCTATAAAACCTCTCATAATAGATGTAAATAGATTAGGTAAATATGTCTAGAGTTTTATAGTTATGTCTTTCATATATTTGGTGTAGTACATAATGTTATCACCAATAAATACCATTGGTGACCAAAATTGTATCCAAGCCATGAAGATAAACTCCATCATCAAAGAGAAAGAATTTAGATAGGAGTTTCATGTTGTGTTGGTAACTCTAAAATGTTAGAGAGTTGTTTTCACTAGGATTTATCATCCACATTCTCACAGTCATCAAATGAAATAAAAGGTAACATAACCTTAGGAGGTATTTCAAGTATAAATGTACCAATAATCCCATCTAATGGGAACCCATAATGTGGTGGAGAAGTATGTGCATGATATGCTATTTTCACTTTCAATTTTTTCTTAGAAGGGTATTGTTTTAATGATAATTTGGTTGTGATCTTTAATCTATAGGTGAATCCTCAAAGGTAAGTTAATCACTATCAATAAGGTCATATATCTTATAATTTATTTTATAACATCTATTCATATAATTCCATGAACCTTGGTGGTAGTCACAATAGGCATTGACATCATATCCTTTTAGTAAAAGTCAACTCATATCAACCACCATAAGATGAGGGAGAGATATGATATGACACTCTACTATCGTAGGGAGTAATGAAGATAGAAACTTAGGTAATTGTGTAAACTATCTCTTAAGTGCATTGGATAAGATGTTCCTATTAGGTTTTTATGAAACTGTATTTAGCATGGTAGTTGTGTCCTTTTTAGTCTTAGTAGTTTTACCTTGTAACTTTGTTTGATATTAAACTTGTTAGTGTATGTATTTAGTGTGTTAGATTCATAGTTAAGCTTGTTTAATGCAATAAGTTTCATTTATCTATCTAAAAAAGTATGGCATAAGTCATAAAAATATTTAAATTTATTTAAAACAATAGACTCATACAAGGAAGAAAGAAAACATTGCTTGAATGTGTCTTTAAGTTATTTATCCACCATTGGATTTGTCACTTTGGCCAACATTGTCTTATATCTCAAGACATATTCATTTATTGGTTCATTGGTTCTTCATTTGATCTTGGAAGTTTGTGCATATAACATATTTTTAGAAACTTTTTTTGAAAAATGAGATAAAATTTGATCAGCTAGAGATTTAAATATTTTTATTGATTGTATTGGTAGATCATAGAACCATCTCAAATCATAGTCCTTTAAGCTTCTTGTAAATAATTTGGTAAAAATTTTATCATTAAAATCACAATCAAGTGATGTTAGATAAAATGATCAAAGATGTTATTTAGGATAACCCTTGTCATCCTAAAGTGTTAACTTAGGTGAAAAATATCTAGTTGTATAATGGTACAAAAATATCTCAGTTGCAAGAGGGTTATGCAATATATATTATGAATCAATAACATGAGGTGAATTCATAGAATATTTCTCAATGTTAGTAACCTTAGCTTGAAAACAATTTATACTTTATACAAGATCTTGCACATTTGTACCACTAAGGTATGAATTTTAATAAGTCACCATGGGTGTTGCAAATTCTTGTGTTAAACTAGACATTGAAACTAGTAATTAGGTTGAAGTTTTAATGGTTCCCATGGAGAGTGTAGTAATTTTTGTATTCATTTCAAGGAACAATGGTTTAAATGCATAACATGTGCTCCCACTATATGTAGTATGTAATGTTTTGCTCAAGGGGAAAAAATAGAAATATGGAGATGACCCATAGCTCTAATATCATGTTATCTCAAAACCGCATGCAATACCACCTATTTATAGAGGTGATTTTGAATCCTACGTGCAATTTTGAGATAACACAGGTAGTTTTAAATATAACCAAAAACAAATTCCTATTATTTCATTTTATCCTTTCTTGGCCATTTAGTCTAATGTTTAGATTTGTAAATAACCTAAAACATCATCTATTCAGACATTAAACATCAAATTTTTTATATCTACTTTAAATTTTCTTGAAGTAAAACCATAGGTCATAAAAAGTGTTTGATTTTGACAATCTATTTTGAGTATCCATAGTCAATTTTGACTTAAGGGATTTAAATAACATATTTATGTAGTTAATATTAAATGTATAATCATGTTTTAAGCATGTTAGATATATTTTAAACATCATGCAAATATTTTTAAACACCCTATAAATGGTTTTTTTAAGTTTATTGTTAAATTTATTGTGCTTCCCCTAAGACACAAAACCACATCTCACAATTTTAGTATTGATTTTGAGTTACAGTATTGCTATAGCCACCAACATTTTTACTAAGTTGTGCATGATATAATAAATATAATATAAAATATATGTGCAATATATATTGGATATAAATGAATAAATGATGGAAAAAAATACATAGAATTAACACACTACACAATAATTTAAAGTGGAAAAACCTCTAAGAGGTTAAAAAACCCACGAATATGATATTCAATAATTGATAAATGTTGTACATTAATGTAAATCCTTTGCTTCTCACTTCTTCACATAAGCCTTCATAAAACCTTTATAAATATTTGTCACATGAAAATATTAAATTCACAAAGTGTAATTTTATGAATAATACAATAAGGGTAATACCTTATTTATAATAAAATGTGAGGGGAGGTGACTATTGTAACTAACAGATTTATTCTTCCCGAGAATCATTCAAATTAATTGGTTAAAATTAAATCATAATATTTTATTATTTATTTACATAAGGTTTACATCTTATATTTAATAAATATCTATTATTTATTAATAAACCAAATTATGTTAAGGGTCTAAATTATCTCACTTAGACATTAAATGTTCTAACACTCCCTCTTAATGCTAAATGAAGATAAATATCAGTCACCTTAATACAAGAATTATACTATGTACACAATTGAAATATTTAAAAACCTTCATGATTCCAAACATTACCTTTTGAAATAAAGAGAATTATAATTCATAAATTATGTCTAGGCTATCGTGATCATGAGACTACATCTCATTGTTTCTCATGAATAATCATCTAAGAAAATTTATAACCTTTTATAACATAAGGACCTCCATTAAAAAGTACGATTTTATGTATTGGGGTAAAAAATTAAAACTTCTTCATGAATTTTAATAAATCACATAACTTCCACACAAATTTTACAATGCTTTATAATGAGAAAAAGTTTAGAGAAGAAGAAGGAATGCATGGTCATTAGGAAGTGGCATTGCCATGCACTCTCCCCCTCAATGGAAACATTGAGGGGCTTAACATTGAACTAAACTAATAAATATTATTAGCATCAAGTGTTTTTATGAATATATTTTATATTTATTCATCTTTAGGATAAAAATGCAGATTAATATCACCATTGACAAGTTTTTCTTTAAAAAAATGCAAATGAAATTCAATATGTTTAATTATTTATTGATGTACAAAAAAATTTGTTAGATATATACAAATTTGGTTATCATAATGATGGATGGTACTATGAAAAACATCCAATTTAAGTTCTCTTAATAAACTTCATAGTAACATGTCTTCTTTGGTAGCTTTCATAGCACTTCTATACTCTACTTCAATAGAAGAGATAGAGACAGTAGGTTGCTTCTTAACACATATCTAGAAATATATTTGTGATCTATAGTATCACCTACACCAAACTTAAACACATATCTAGAAATAGATTTGTGATCTATAGTATCACCAACATGATTAGCATCACAATAATTATATAATTTAACATTATCAATGAAAGAATAAAATAAATTAAAATAAATTATTTTTTTGATATAACAAATAATGCATTTAGCTAATTTCTAATTATCCAAAAATAGATCTTGCATAAATCTAAAAGCAACACCAATAATATATTAAATATCTAACCTAGTAATGGTTAGATAAATCAAACTATCAATAAGTTTTTTATATAAATTAAGATTATATTTTTCACATATAGAGTTAAGATCAAGTTTAATACCAATCTCAATAGGAGTAGAAGTAGATTTTCAATCAAGCATGTTGAACTTAATAAGAAAATTATGTGCATACTAAGATTATAATACAATAATTGAATTTTTATCATGAAATATAACCATTCTTAAAAAATAATGTAAAATGCCTAAATCAGTCATTTCAAATATTTAACTTAGTTTATCCTTATATTTATAAATTAAAATAGATAAATCTTTAATAATCAACAAAATTATCGGCATATAATACAATAAGAATCAAATGACCATTTTTAACTTTAACAAAGAGATAATTATATGAATAGCAGTTAGTAAAACTTAATTATTTGAAAAAAAAAGTAATTTTAGAATACCAAGCTCAAAGAGCTTGTTTTAAACCATACAAATATTTTTTGAACTTGCATACATAATGTTCTTTGTTAAGATCAGTAAAACTTTAGGCTGAGTCATGTATATTTCTACTTCTAAATTAATATTTAAAAATGTGTTCTTGACATTCATTTGGTGGATAACCCAACCATTTTAAGTTTCAAGAGAAATAAGAACTCTAATAGTGCTCATTTTTGTTACAAGAGCAAAGGTTTTAACATAGTCAATCTTGGGTTTTTAATTAAACCTGTGAGCAACTAATCTAGTTTTAAACTTGTCAATTTTACTAATGAAATTATATTTAATCTTATAAAGCCACCTACAACTACAATATATCTTTTATATAGAGGAGGGATAAAATCTTGAGTTTGATCTTTAATTAAGGCATTACATTCATATTGCATAACAACATTCCATCTATCATCTTTAGTGGCTTCCTCAAATGATTGAGGTTCACATTCATACATAGTCATTAATACATGATAAGAATGTTAACTTCTAATTAATTTATTAAGGTTTTCAACATTAGAAGATTAAATTAAGGATTTTACCTATTTGAGTCTTTTATAATAAACACAAAACTTAGGGGGTTTCTCAAAATCTATGTTATCCAAAGCTGGATCAACTACCTCAAGGGCATCCATTTCATATAAAGGAGAAACATGAGAGTCAAATTCATCAACAAAATAACACTAGAGAGGATCCAGAGAGGGATCACAAAATAATTTTTCAAGAATAAGAACATTCTTATTCTCAATGATCTAACATTTATAAAGATCATACACTATTAAACCTTTTCTCTTACCTTTATAACCTACAAAAATGCAATATTAGAAAGTGGGATCAAACTTCTTTCTTTTAACTTTAGGAATAAAGATAGAAATAGGACTACCAAATATCTTGAGATGAGCTACACTAGGTTTATTTTTAGTCTACCTTTATAAATGGATAAAAAGATGCAAAGCTTTGGTAAGGACTCTATTTGGAATATGCACATCAGTATTCATGAATTTGGCCCATAAAAACTTAGGAATATTTATAGACTACAATATTATTCTAATTATTTTTATGAGGGTACGGTTGTTGAAGAGAATATCAAGTTGTTAGTTCCCTTTGATACCAACACTAATACAAAATAATCAAACTCTTTACTAACATATTCACCACCATTATCAATTTTTAATCTTTTAATATAAAAATTAGATGTATTTTAACACTAACTTTAAATTTTTTAAATTTAGACAACACATTAGAAATAATTTTAATGAAAAAAGACCAGATCATTCTAGTATAATCATCAATAAAAGTAATAGCATAAAAATAATTATTAAGAGATACAAATTCAAGAGGTCCTATAACATCATTGTGAATCAATTCTAAAGGATGTGAGGAATTTACATCATGAGTCTTGTAAAAAGGGTTAGTATAGTGCTTGTTTACCACATAAGTAACTTTCACAAGTTTCATGATGAAAGGAAGTTCAATAACAAGATTATTTTTAGATATATCATGTAAACTTTTAAAATTAATATGTCTTAATCTTTCATGTCATAATTGATATTTATTCTTACTATGCAATGAAAGAAAACATGCAGAAGAAAGAAAAAAGATATATAAACCATTCTTTTGAACACCATAAACAATCAAGGAACGAGATTGATTTCTAATGGACCAACTATTTTTAATCAAAGTTACAATGAAATTATTATTTTTAATTTAGAAATAAGATATCAAATTATTTTTAAGCTTAGGTACATAGAAAACATCATTAATAACATCTAAAAATTTTGTTTTTTCTTATTTAGTCTCTTCTAAAAAATAATTATCTCCTTAGTAAATTCTTTCAGATATATCTCTAAAATCACATAGAATATTAGATAAGAAATTCATATGGTGCAATGCATTTCTATCTAAAATCTATTCATTTTTATTTGAAGCATATAAAGTAATAACATTTAAATCTTGATTATTATTCTAATTAAGGTTTTGATTCTTCTTCTTGTTTTGATTAGATTTCTTCCCTTTGTTATTTTTAGAATTTTGATTGTTATTTATATCCTTGTTTTTATAACATTTTTTCCTTCTATGATCAAAATTATCACACAAATTATAATTTTTATTAAACTTAGGTGTATGAATCTTATTACCAAATCTCTTATTTTCATATTTGTCTTTAGTAAAATTAAGGTTATATTTTTGGTTTTTAGTGCTATCAAAAACATTATTTAAAGTGAGAAGTTCTTGATGGAATTATCTTTACAATAAAAATTTATCATAACTTGTTTTTCTTGAATTATAATAGCAAATAAAGTGGTAAGATCAAGGATATCCTGCTTAGTTTGATACTTAGAATTTAAAATTAAAATTAAATTTATAAAAAAATTATGAATATTTAACTGAATGATAAAATAAGTAAATTGATCCTAAATCAAATTAAAATTACATCTATCTAACTTATCTTTATTTTTTTTAATTTTATTTAAAAAATTCGCAACATTCTCATCACCTTTCATAGGTGTAGTTAGCAATATAAGGATTAACTTAATAATCTTTGAAAGACAAGTGCCTTCATGCATAGATTCAAGAAGTTTTCAAGAATTTATAGAAGACTCTTGATTACTAATGTGGAGAAATAATTCATCCTTAACACTCAACAAGATAATAGACATAGCTTCCTATGATTTTTGTTGAAATGCATTGGTAAGCTCAGAGGTCACATGTCATCTAGAAAGAGATTTTTCAGTCTCAATGACAACATTCTACAAATTATAGGACATAAATTTTATATATATTATAGTTATTTTTGTTAAGTATTTGAGACTTATCTAAAAAAAATGAGTCAAAGTCATAGCTTCCTTTAAACAAGACAGTAAATGAATGCTTAAAAATAAACTATTTTAGAAAAAAATTTGAACTATTTTCAAAATAAAGTTATTTTTACATGCAACTATACTTAATTGCACAATTTATATTCTAAACAATGTAAAAAAATTGAATTAAAATTGTAGTAATATAGGTGTCAAAAGAGTCGCACTCAAAATGACCACTTAAACATTATTATTGAAAAAAGGTGTTAAAACTTCAATAAGATGCTTCAAAATAAAAAATGGGCCACTCCAATGCATCTAGAATATTTCAAAACCTAGATATCAACTAGTTATATAACTATGTTTGTCAAAATATTATTAACTAGGTCGAAAGTTAAAGAACTAGATGACAGGTCAAGGGTTTAGCAAAGTTGGCACGTAAACTAAAAAATAGATTTCAAATTAAATTAAATTTGAAAGAATGTTTTGACCAAGTTAAAAAAGATTGAATAAGTGGGTTTTGATCTTGGGACCTCTTTAATTGTAATATCTATCAAAAAGATAGACCACCAACTCTTCTAGAAAAGGTTTCAAAATAATACATGCAGTAATCTATATTTAGACCTTTTATTTTATGATTTTTTTTAAAGTATATATATAAATAAATATATTATGTGCATCTAAATAACATAAGTGAAAAAAATAAAAAATAAAATTTTTAAGAATTCTTTCTTTTTCCAAGGTGGGACCCAGGTTTTAAAAAAATAAATTAATTAATAGTTTATTTTTTAAATATTTTTTCAAAATTATATGAATTAAAAAAATACCTGTAGCTTCATGGCTCCCTTGTAGAATTTCAAGAGCTCAGATCTCCTTGTAAAAGTCTCAAATTTATTTTAAATCTTATCAACCCTCTTATATATTTTTTATAAACACAATTGAACCCTCAAAATAGAATTTTTGATAAAGAATTCAATATTTTGAATTGTCCAAGTTGAAGTATGGCACCCCTGAAATACTTGGGAGAGCCTAGAAACTTATATAAGCACTCAAAAAAATTAAAATTTGTTCCAATCTTCTAGAATTTTCTTTTAACAATGAAAGAATTTTAAAAATTGAATTTGGACTAAAAAATCATTTTTTTAAGTTTTTCCAAGCTAGTTATGGTGCCTCAAGCTCAAATAAATATTTTTTTTTGTTTGAAAAAGCTTTCAATATTTCAACAAAAAATATTTCCAATCACTTAATCATCTCATGGCTCTGATTCTATGATAAAATCAATAGAATATAAAATATATATGCAATATAGATTAGATCTAGATAATAAATCATGGCAAAAAGTACACAAAATTGACACAATACACAAGAATTTAATGTGAAAAAACCTCCAAGAGGTAAAAAAATTCATGAAAATGATATTCAATAATTGAGAAAATATGCACCCCAATACAAATCCTTCCCTTCTCACTTCTTCAAATAAGCCTTCATAGAACTTTTGTAAATATTTGTCACATGCAAATATTAAATTCATCGAGTGTATGTTTGTGAATAATACAATAGAGGTAATACCCTATTTATAATAAAATGTGAGGGGAGGTGATTGTTGTAACTAACAGGTCCATCCTTTTTGAGAATCATTTAAATTAATCGGTTAATAATAAATTATAATATTTTATTATTTATTTGCATGAGTTTTTCACCTTGTGTTTAATAAATAATAAATTATTATTATTTAATAATAAACCAAAGTATGCTAAGGGTCTAAATTATCCCATTTAGACATTAAATGTTCTAGTAGCATGGTCATAGTTAGTTGACCCTCTACAAATCCACATCTATAAAGTCACAGTATTGTCTATAAGCTACAATATTACACTAATAACATGCAATTTTTCCTGACTATGCAGTTAGTTGGTTGTCTATAAAACTACATATCTCAAAGAAGTAATTTTGATGGTCAGTTGTAGTATTATAGTATCTGGAAGCAATTTTGATTAATATTGACTACGTATCTATAGTTTTTAAAAAGCCAATTACTACTTTTTTATTTGTTTTTCTTTAAAAATTATCTTTTTTAAGTGTTTTTCTAGATCATTTTAGGTGAATTTTGAGTCATTTCAAATATTCTACAAATATCAAATTGTGTTTGCATCAAGGGTGCTTCCCCTTGACCTCATAAGGAGTGCTTCCACTTAACCCCAAAAAAGGAGCTACCCCTTGACCCCATCGAGGGTTGTCATCCCCAAACCCCGATGTTGTGGCCCCTCATCCAAAAATGTTATAGTACAAACTCATATTTTTTATAGTGTTTTTATTAAGGCTTATTAGACTAACATTTTATTTCTTATAGAGGTGAATCTAGTGAAAATGTTGTCTTGCTAACATCTTATCTTGCAGGTCACATTTTATCTTTGTGTAAAATCTTATCTTATATGTCATATTTTTATCTAACATCTTGTCTTACAAGTTTCCCCTCAAGATTGTTAAATTAAAAATACTAATCACTTACATTTTAGAATACTTATTAAATATTTTGGCATTTTAAAAATCATTTGTATTTATCTTTATATTTATCACATCTTAATTAATCGATTAATAAATATTTTTTTATCAACTTGTGTGTCATTTGAGGGCTACAATAATGTATGATCTCCTCCTTATATCCTATTAGTGAGTCTTGGAGGATTAGAAACCACTAACAAACCTTGTCATTTTTATTTCATATGAGTAATATGATGTGGAAGTGATTCCCACGCACTTTCCATATTCTTAGGGGGATAGTGATCATTGACTTCACCAACACACACTAATCTACACTATGTGTTATGATGGATTATAAATATCAGGGATAGTTTTCATTAGACTAAGCAACTGATCTCATATAGGTATTGTATGAAAGGAAAGAGTTAATTATTTTAACTAGGCATTAAACATTACCCTATACAAAGTCATATTTTATGTACCTATTAGAATAATTAATTAATCCTAGCTTATTTGTAATAAATGTCTCAAGCTAATTTAAATCTTTGTTTGATATTTAATATAGGTTAGATATTTCTGGTTTTTATAGGGTAGGTATGCCTAACATAATTAGGTATATTTTAATCCTTATCACCTATAGATTAGGATATTTAATCTCAATTCATGATGTATAAATAAGCACCTTTTGAAGTGATTTTTAATAATACAATTCCATTTTACTTCATTTGGTATCAAAGCAGGAAGGAAATTATTGAGGAGCTATTCGAAGCATTAGATATTCGATGGAGATCAAGAGTTAATATTCATGTGATCCTTGGATGCATCACATTGCTCCAATTTCTATCATCTCAAGCTGCAACACTACTAAAATTTTGAGCAATTTTATTAAAGGAGAATAGTTGTCTTACAAGGAATTTTTTTTAACAAAATTTTAACCATATTTGTATTAAAATCTATGCATATTCAGAAAAAATTGGCTAAGGGATGAAAATGTGTATTATTTATCAAATCTAACATTAATAATAGATATTGATCCATTTTTTTTAAGATTGGTAATATTAATATCTTTTTGAAGCCATAGACAGATCATTTTTTTTTTGTATTAGCAAAGGCAAATGTTGTTCTAGGAAAATAAAAGGGCCTAAATAAAATTTCCATTCCCATCCCCTTCCACGGCTCTAATAGTATACATAATTTCAACCAAATGTGCACAAAAAAAAATAGGACAAGGAAACCCCCCCTAAGTTTGGGTTGGATTTTTTTTTGTGGAGGGAGTTTCCTTAGTTATTTTTTCAAAAGTCTATATTTTATTGGCCTTTGGATGAATTGCATCAGATTTTATTATGATATACAAGCTACCTTCCAAAACATTAGGAATATTCAATTGGAGTAACTAGTATGTCAAGGCTTGCTTAAATATTTCTTGTTCAACGTGAAGTGTCAAGCACAAAAAATTTACAAAAAGATCAAGGAAGGCTACAATGTAGATGATGAATGCATATAAAAACACCCCCATAATCACCTGCATTTAACTGTACAAGTATATTGAGCCCATATTTTTACAACATATCATCCTTGTAATTATCCTTATTGTAGATGCATTTTTGATGCTAACTGATGTCTCTTGGGAAGGTCATTTTTTGTTAGAATTGGTGAATTTTTATAACTTTTAAGGGCCAAAAAAAAATTTAATTATATTTGTCTTTGGGGGCTCTACCCCTCCACTCTACATTGGGGGCTACCACCCCCAAACCCCTACATCATGACCATTGTATAGTACTTCTATGTGTCATAGACCACAATAATAGTGTAGACTCCTCAGATGCATTTTTGGTTGAAACTGACATCCCATTTTCTCATTTTCCATTTCATTTTTGGATGCATTTTTGGTAGATTCCAACATTATTTTTGTGTTTTGATGTTCAATTTATTCTCTTTGTGTATATGCTTTTGCATTTTCTATCTCTTACATTTTGTAAATACTCCTTCCATTTCCACACTTAAACAACACATTTATACTGTCATACACAAATTGATATTCACAATGTCTGGTTTAAGACCATGTTTTGTACTCCCTTACACACAATTAATTTGTGGTGACAATTATGCTACATGGAAAATAAAAGTACAAACACATTTTGAGTTTGAAGATATTTGGTCAGTGGTAGAAGGCACATGGCTCAGACATACAACAGATGTTGATCAACAACAAAAATATGATAAAACTAATAAAAAGGCTAAGTTAATAATCACATTTGAAGTTTTGGATGAGGTTCAACCTCATATTCATAGTGATACAACTACCAAAGATGTTTTGGATAAGCTTAAAATAATCTATGAAGCTAAAAATCAAAATTAAATCTTGTATCTTTAGAGCCAATTACATACTCTCAAACTCAAATCAAATCAAAAAGAAGAAGCATTCCTTATAATGGTTACAACATTTTAGGGTTTACTCAAATATTTGGGTGAACCAATGATAGATAATCCTTTGGTCTCTATAGTCTTTAGAGCATTGCCTTCGCATATAGAATATTTGTAACAACTTTTAATGTCATAGGATAAAAACCAACCTTTGAGGGATTGGTAAATTTAGTGCAACAAGAGGAATATTTGCATAATTTAGAGGAATAAAATGATGATCATGCCCTCATATCAAATCAAAAGGGGAAGAAACCCATGAAGGGTCCAAAGCAATATCCCAACCAAAATAATCAACAAAATCCACAAGGGAATAATTAACATTATTTAAAAGCATGTCCAATTTTTAGAAGATAAGGACATAAATTAAAATAGTTGGTATAACACATTTAAAAAGGGTTCATCAAGTAAGTATCCCTCTTTCAACAAATCATCACAAATAGAAAAGAAGCAACCACAAAAACAACATAGATGGAAAAAAAAAATTCCAAGCCTAACCAACATGAAAATGTTGCTAAAGACTATGATTATTAACATGAGGACTATGGTTTAGCTACTCAAACACATGAGTCTACCAATCATCCAAGTCTAATCTAGTATATTGATTTAGGGGCAACCAAACACATGACAAGGAAAAAACAATGGTTTTTTACTTTGACAAAAACAAAATCAAAAGGAAATGTTTCACTTGGAGATGATACCTCATATACATTACAAGGTAGTGGTGACATCAAACTTCAACTTGGAAATAAAAATTGCATAATTTCAAACGTTCTCTATGTTTTAGGACTTACAAAAAATTTATTATCTATTAATTGCTACTAGACCACAACCTCATGTTTGAATTTGAACACCACAATGGTTTAAAAAAATTCCACATCAAAGACAAGTCTAAGAATTTTAAAGTGATTGCCAAGGCTTCTAACATTGGAAAAATGTTTCAGCTTGATTTTTTTCAAAATGATCGTCAATCACTTGTGGTCAAAGATACAAAACTAGGCAATTTATGGCATAGAAGATATGGTCACTTGATTTATGGTTATTTTGTACAATTAAGCAAACAAGATATGGTTCATGGTCTTCCCAAACTCAAGCAATCTTCTGATGTATGTACTAGTTTCTTAATAGGAAAACAAAAAAGATCTCCCTTTAGAAAGACTGAGTATTAGTCACTTAGTAAGTTGGACTTGGTGAACATTGATCTTTTTGGACATTTTACTCCCAGTCTTAGAGGGTACAAATACTTTCAACTTTTTGTTGATGATTACTCACAAAAAATGTGGGTATATTTATTAAAGACTAAGGATCAACATTTTAAAGTCTTCAAAGAATTCAAGACCATGGTTGAAAATGAAATTGGTATAAAAATCAAAACCCTCTACTCAAATTGTGGGGGGGGGGGGGGAGGAATACACCAGTAAAACATTTTTAGCCTATCTCAATGTAAATGGAATCAATTAGCAATTGACAACTCTATATTCACCTCAGCAAAATGGAGTTGTAGAAGAGTGTAACAAAGTCACTGTGTAAATGTTTGATAACATGGTTGAGGATGCAAAATTTTATAATACATATTGGGAAGAATCTTATCACACTACAGTCTACTTATTGAACAAGTCACCTACCAGAGCTCTTGATGGAATCACACCAGATGAATATTGGATAAGGAATAAACTAAAGGTAACTCACCTTCAAGTTTTTGGTTGTAAGGCATACATGCATGTTCCTAATAAGAAAATAAAGAAGTTGGATAAGAAAAAAAGAATGTATTTTTGTGGGATACAATGTACAATTAAAGGCATACATACTCCTTGATCTAGAAACAACAAAAGTACTAATTAGTAGAGATGTAGTGTTTAATGAAATGAGTGAAATTAATCCACCTTATACATATGAAAGTGACATGGGCAAAAGTCCTGTAATATTTTTAGATAGTGATGGTGAAAGTGAACAAGAAGATAGTCAAACAAGACCTCCATCACCACCACCTACAACTCAGCATATGCCCAAGTGGTATACAAGTATTATACAAGATGCTAACTTAAATGGAGTACCAATTACATCCACTTCAAGACTAAGGACTAGAAGCATGTCTCAAAAAGAGGTTAATATGGACCTTATGAGGATTTTTATATGATCTCTCTATAGTAATATAATCCCTATAGTATAAACCTTGGAAATATGCCATGGATGTAGAATATCAATCACTGATGAAGAACAACACTTGACAACTTGTTAATCTTCTACCAAGAAATAAGTCTATTGGATGAAAATGGATATTTAAGTCTAAGTACAATGTATATGGTAGTATTGATAAGTACAAGGCAAGGATTGTTGCAAAAGGGTATGCCCAGAAAGAAGGCACTGACTATGAGAAGACTTTTTGTCCCATAGCTAAGATAAAAACTATCAAAATGGTTTTTGCTATGGCTACATAGTTTGGATGGAAATTCCATCAAATGGATGTAAAAAGTGTCTTTCTTAATGGATATTTTAAAGAAGAAGTCTACATGACTCAAATGAAGGATTTGTGGTACCTAATCAAGAACATAAAGTGTGTAGACTTATCAAGTCTCTCTATGGGCTAAAATAGGCTCCTCAAGCCTAGTACATCAAGATTGATGAGCATATTGTACAACATGGATTCTACAAGAGTCCATATTATTCTAACCACTAATTCAAAAAGCTTGGGGGGAGGTTGTTATAGTAATTATTTATGTTGATGATCTAGTCATCATTAGTAGTACAATGAAGATGATTGATGCAACTAAGAATGATCTCAAGTGATCATTCAACATGATAGATCTTGAGCTACTTCACTATTATCTTAGTTTGGAGGTATGGCAGAAGGAACATTACATTTTTGTTTCACAGATAAAGTATATCAAGACATTACTTGATAAATTTAGGATGATGGATTGAAATCCTATTGTAACACCTATAAAGACAAGACTTTAGTTGTCTCATATAGTTCCATCACCAGAAGTAAATGCAACTCTCTATCAACAATTGATTGGGAGTCTCATTTATTTGACATATACTAAGCCAAGTATTAGCTATGTTGTCAATTATCTTTCTCTATTTATGTAGGAATCAAAGGTGGCACATTGGAAAGTGGCAAAGTGGGTATTTAGATACATTAGAGGTATAATTGAGTATGGCCTAGAATACAAGAATAATGATAAATTCTTCTTGATATGATACATGGATTTAGATCATGCATCTTCTATTGATGATAAGAAATCCACTTCAGGATTTGTGTTCTTTCTAGGATTTAGTCTAATTTCATGGAGAAGTAAGAATAAAAATTGTGTTTCTAGATCTTTAATAGAGTTATAATATCATGTTGTAGTAGGAGCTATCTATGAAGCAATATGGATATGTCACATTCTTTTAGGACTTGGAGTTCCACAGACTCAGCCTATAGTTTTGCATTATGACAATCAGGGTGTTTTACATCTTGTTCATAATCCAGTGTTTCATGAGAGAACCAAGAATATAGAGGTTTAGATTCATTTCATATGCAAACATGTTTAATAACACAACATATAGCTCTAGTATTTCCCCACTCAATATCAGTGTGCAGATGTCTTCACAAAGTCACTTACATGTGATAAGTTTGAAGCATTCATAAATTCTCTCTTCTTCTCTTCAAGTTATGATCAATTAAGGTGGGGAATGTTAGAATAATTAATCCTAGATTATTCATAATAAATGTCTCAAGGTAATTTAAACCTTTGTTTGACATTTAGAATAGGTTAGGTACTTTTGGCTTTTATAGGTTAGGTATGCCTAACATAATTAGGTATATTTTAATCCATATCACCTATAGATTAGGAGATGTAATCTCACTTCGTGATGTATAAATAATCAACTTTTTGAGTGCTTTTTAATAATGCAATTCTATTCTACATCAGTACCTTACATATATCAAGGATTCCCCTAGGTACCTCATGTAAATCTAACATAGGACCATTATTCATAATAGGCTACTAGCCTATAGACTCACTTGTGAAATTGTTATATAGTGTAGTCATGAAGTTACACTCCCACATTAGTTTATTAATCTTATGTTTATGGTTTGATTTATTTGGTGTGTGTTGTGCTAAATTAACATTGTTTGTGAGCCAAGTTGGCCTTTCACCAAAACTTATACACATCTATCTAGGTCTCCTATAATATCATCCCCATATTTTACATTATCAAAATATTATACATATTTATCTACTTTACCCATCATCATACCTATATATCCTTTATCTACTTTATCCTTCACCATATATTATACATCCTTTATCTTGTATAATCTCATATAGCCTATATATATTATCATCACATCTTAGACATATTATAATCTAGTTTTTGCCTTGGCATCCTCTTATTTCTTTATCACCCTATCAAGAGCATCCTTATCCTTCATCTTATCTAGTCTTACCCCATCTAGACAAATCCCATCTTACTTGGTATTACCTTTTATCTCGTAACACATCTAGTTGAATTTTTAGGTCATACACTTCTCCAAACCATACTAACCATCCCTCGATCACTATTACATCACCACCTTTATATATTTGTCATAATCCCAATTCTATCATCCTTGATCCCTTCATCACATAGTCCTATATCCATTTAACCTTGAATAAATTAGTCTGAGACTTGATCTAGTCCTTTTAACATCCATACATCTTATCATATCACTCTAGTCCACCATCATCTTTTCTATCACCTATCACTTTCTTAGATTTCATACATAATTATTTCCCTGTTAACAACATGTCACTTTGTCAATTTTAGTCTAGCATCCAATAGTCATCAATCTAGTCATATTGCCTATTCATAAATATCACCCATTCAATCTCCATCATGCTAGTTTGATTCCAATCATTAAGTGAATCCCTATCCTTTTGTTATTTTTAAAACTAGGCATTATTGATTGATTGTTAACACCTATCACACTATTAGTTTGAAGTTTGATCCTAGTCTTATATAGTAATCCATTTAGTATATCTCATTTTCATCATCACTTATCATACTAGATCAATCATTCAGACTTACTTTTTTAAAATTTCATCTCCAAACCTTAATCTACCTTCACATCATCCATTACCCATTTTTCATACATCCACATGGATTTGAACCTAGTTATGATTGAATAATTCCTATTTTCCAACAAGGATGAGTGTCTTTTATAGTTGTTGGAGATGGGTTCCAATCTACCTTCAGACTTTGACATCATCAAGCCTAAACAAATGTCTCAATCCCCATCTACACCTATCCCATGTTTTATCTCATTATGGTCCACCCTATTGTCCATTCATCATAACCATAATCCTCACATCCCTCATATACAAGTGAGAAATTCACCTTATTTAACAAATATATCTTGGCTAACAAGGATGAGTACCTTTTGTGACTATTGAAAATGAGTGTCTGCCTTCTTAATGATTTTAAACCCTTAAGCCTAAAGTCACCACATAAATAATTCAATCATTAACCCTTATCCCCATCTAACTATTGTGAGAACCAATCCCATACCAATCCCCCATAAACTAGTCATAGTTCTCATCATGGCCTTCATAGTCAAAATATCACCTTATTTAATAAATATATTGTTGCAAACAAAGAGGAAATCCTCTTATATATCTTTGAGATCAGTTCTCAACTTACTAATGGCTTTGACCCCATTCAACTCACCTTACCTCCAATTCATACATGTTTGTAGCTAAATCTTCCATCTATCGATCATAATCCATCATCAATCTCTTGTCTTACTAGAAAAGGGAAGCATAGCTTATCAAACTCATCATCTCCAAATATTATGACATCACCATAACATGATTTCAATCATAAATCCAAGACTTCTACTTCCAACACTAGAGAAAATAAAGATACCCCTCTCCCAACATCCATGGAAGCCCTATTCTAGAAATTGAGGTCCATAGGCATGATTTTCCACCTAAAAGTAAGACCTATATATTTGTCTAAGCATGTGCCCTTATGGTATCAAGTCGAACAATTTTTTATATATAATAAATTCCCTAGGAATTTTATTAATATATGTCACCCTTTTAGAGATTAAATCCAAAAATAATTGATAATGGTGACGTCAAAATTGAGAGAAAATCTAATGTATCTACACCTAAGAGTGTGCAAAAGAGGGTATGCCAAGATTCCTTTCCTAACTATGATCAATCTTCTTCCCTTCTCATCTAGGGTCATGAACCTAATCCTTATCATACCATAACCATCCCTATATCCCATCCACATCAAATCCCCAATTTTCACAAATCCATTCAACATAAAGCACCCATTCACAAACCCAAGGTGAAGAAGGAACTTGTGGACAATGATGTTATCCAAAAGGCCCTCTATATGGATTCTATAAAATCATCTATTAGATATGTCACCTCATCAATTCCCTTGTTATAGTCAGCAGTAGAATGGTCACAATCATGTTTGACACCAACATATGAATCAAAAACCATGTTATAAGCATCATCCCTTTCAGATAATGAAAGTTATGTTGACACCTATCTCTTTGAGGATGACTCTAATTAGAATGTAGACTAGTAAAAAGGAATGAATATTGAACCACATTAGGATAATGAGATCATAACACAATTATTGGATGAGTTATCTACTAAAGATCATCAAGTTAGATGTGAATCAACTTTAGATGCCAATTTCACAAAGAGTCTTGGTGATCTTTTTGAGATTCTTGAGGACACTTTATATGAGGTTGAGGTTGGGTCGTTAGTATATCTTATGAGGACTATGTTTCCCATCATCCCCTTAATCCACCCCTTCCATATCACATCTCAAATCACCCCCCTTTTGTTAACAATCCCTCCATCCCACTCCCCAAATGGGATGAATAAGAACACACATCATTGGATTCCCTTGAAAATGCAATCTCATGTGTTGATTATCCAATGAATTATTAGACATTTTTAGCCCACATACCAAGCTTTGAGAATTTAAGTAGAGTTTATGTAGGTGCATTGGAGCAAAGGCTTTGAAATGGGTCCAAGATTGAAAAGTAAAAGAGACCATGTAGGCTCTCATGTGTTTTTTAACATTTGGAAAATGGTCCAGAGTTTTAGAGACCCTATAAGGTGTAAAAAGTGATTGAAATAGATATTAAAGTGCATGGAGTTCATCCAATCCTTTATTGTATTCATCTTGACATTTTGGGTCTACTGATAGAAATTTTAAGTGGATAGTTTGTTGAGGCTAGATCTCACATGTGTATATGAGTCAAAGAGAATTGGTCATATGGGTTTGTACACTTTGGTCCTAAGATGCTATCTTCTAAGTCTAAGGTTCTTTACTAAAGTGTAAATAGAGTTATACATGTACAAAGTTAGGCTCTTAGGTATTTCTATTAAGTTTCCCATACTTAGTAATTTGAGCTTGGTTGTCACCAGGACATAATATAAGAGCAAGTGAAATAGCTAACTTATGCATTTTGTATCTCACTCAAGAATCCTTACATGACTAGTGGATTAAAAACCAATGAATATTTACATTCTAGGATCATCCTCAAAAAAATTTAGACCCACATGATCTTTCTATCTCAAGATATAAATCTTCAAATATGGACCTATATAGTGAGACATTCATGTGAACATCAAGTTTAAGCTCAAATAAAGTAGGTCATTTTGATATTAAATTTTATGATCATGTCAATGTAAATGATAGTCACACAAACATTAAAATATGCCCTATATATTGTTAATGTTAAGACCATAGACTAGTCATTGGCTTTCAAATAATGGGTCCCAATAAGATCAATGATCCTTGCTCAATTGTACATCTAAATTCAATGGTGTGAAATGGGTTAAACAATTAGAGAGATCAAGAGGCCACCATGTGGTGTAAGCATGTGAACTAATATACTGATATGATCTTGAGAATCAATATAGGATTATCAAGTAGCACCAGATGGGATAGAGTTGACATTTTTTAAGATAGATTTGAAGGCTTGCACTCATATTTACCTAGAAAATATAACAAAGTGAGGACAAGGATGGCATTAGTGGGACTATCCAAGGAGATAACAAGTCGAGGAAAAGTGTCAAAAGAGCATAGATCTTAGTAGAAGATCAATGAATTATATGCATTCATACATAGGTAGATCGATGAAGTGAGTAGATTCGATGTGTTAACAAGCTAGCTTATATTTTGATAGATAATTAGGGTAAAGGTGAGCCCAAGGTTTTTGATAGGGGTCAATAATCCATTTTCAACCATGAAAATCAAGGTCTTATAGGGTTTTATTGATTTAATTAAAGCTCATTCAAATGTCATGGATAATTCTAGTTGATACAATCAAGCATAGGGAACATAAGGGAGTGCCATTGGAGCTTATATTGATCTCTTGTTTGATAAGTTAGAGATTATAGGGTTCTTTCTTATGACTAGTTTAATAGGTTAAACAAGGATCCATGTATAATGAACTCTCAATCCCTATAGAGATATAATAGGTATATTTGAACCTATTATAATGTATAATGTGTTAAATGGTCCATGGGTCTATTTTACTATAAATACTATAGGAAAAGCAATGTCCTTGGATTAGTTTTCTGACTATAGGTGGGACCTACGATCCAAACATATAAAAGGAGTGAATATGAAATTAATGTAAGGGTGCCATCATTAATAAAGTAGGTACTCCACTACCTTAGGCATGGCATGTTTGTTAGTATCAGGATTCAAGGATTTGATGCTCATGATTAGGAAAAGTGGATTTAGAGTCTTGAGATGGTGAGTTGGTACTTGGAGAGGAATTTAAGGGCATTATTTCCATTCAAATAGACTTTGGCACTATGCATAAGAATCCCTTGTCTTCTAGTGAGATCCCTCGACCAATGATAGGATCTTGATGATTATTGAGATAATAGGAAATCTATTTGTTGAACAAGGCATGAAAATAGAAAGGAAATCAAAGGATGCCACCTCACTTCTTGATATGGAGGTATTTCCTCCATTCTTGAAGGCATTGTTCCCTCTCTCTCTTGTTCCCCTTTCCCATAAATATAGCTCTAGAGTTATTGTAAAATAAGTTCCACTCCATGTATGGAAATGCCCTATTAGAATGACATAAATTTTACCTTTTAATATTAATGTAAATCTGATTTTTTAGTTCTTGAACAATTGTATGAGCATGCAAGTGATGTATGGTGATGCAAATTGATTGGTCTCTATCCTTTCTTCCCTTATCCTTTCATGTTTATGTATGATTTTCTATTCTAATAGGTCATAGGGAGTGTTTTCAAGTGTATGAGCCTATCTTTTAAGTGTATAATGAGCCTTAGAGATTGAAACTAGCCTATGGTTTACTTACCTTGGATATATCTCATACATCTCACCTCCATATTAAAATACTCATGTTAGAATCCATAGGACTTGGAAGTTATTTTGTGTTCCTTGTTTATTAGTTTAAGAAATTATGATGATCATATGGAGTACGTTTTGGTGTCTTACCCCCTTAGATTAGGTTCAATTCATGTAGATTCTAACTCATTTCACATAAGCAAGCATTAGCATAGGTGAAAGCACTTCAAGATACATTCAAGGAGATAGCCCTTAAACCTATAGGCTCATTTCAACTATAGGTACACCCACATACTTAGAAAAGTTTCCATGTTTCCCAGATCTAGAAGAGGATTGAACACCCTCTTTTAGTGTGTGAGATTTGGTTACTACAGTTATGGCATGCCTAGAAGGACCAAGTCTAAAAGAGTGGAAAGATCTTGGTGTGTCTTTCCTCTGATCAACTTTTGGAAGCAATCACATTAGCACCAATGGTGACTCCAAATAAAGCTTTTGGTTATGACTAGACCACATATGTCTCAATGAATTTTCTAATCAATTTTGTTATCTCATTTGATATATGAAGTCATTATGAATAGTTATGGTGGTTACTCCTATTATCCACCCCCTTATCAGTAGCCCTAATATGATCCTCATGATCCATGTAAGTCTTATCAACCCTATCATGAGACATCTATACCAATACTTAATTAGAATTTGATAATCCTTGAAAAGCATGTAACAAAATTGAGATCACAACTATGTTATGTCCAAAATGTCCCTACTCACTTGATTCATCATGTGATAGAGTCATTACAATAAATAAAAGAATGGACACCTATTGAGAGAGAAAATTAAAACAATCTCATAGGTGACATGATCAATGTAGGGGGTTACATTCAAAGAATTTAAGACAAGTTAAAATTCCTTAAGGAAAATTAGGTTTAACCTCACTGACCTTTTGTGCCTACATACACACCACCTTAGCCTTATTATATGCCATATTTTCCTCAAGAAACCAGTATAGGTGCTCCTTTGAATGTTCCAAGTTCTTCATATGTTCCTCAAAACTTTCCTTCTTAGAAATTTATCTAAGGGAGCTATCAAAGAAATGAAGTGTTTGTTGTGGAACAACTTATTTTTTGGGTCCAAGACTCCATCCTTCCTCAAGAACCCCTTTTGAAGTCCTTCAAGGTTTCAAGCTAGAATCAAGTGGTGAAGTCATGGGGTGGGAAAAGTAAGGCACAAGATAAAAAAGGATATGGACCCCTGCAAACCTCCTTCATACCTCTTCAAGAGACTTATTGTGTTCTTGACCACCTTGAAAAGGAGATATTTCAAGAGAATATAGCAAATAAAATTAGAGAGTTGGATCTAAAAGCAAGGAAATAAGAGGAGAACCAGGATCAAAAGGGAAAAGTAGATTCTTTACCTTTCTTATCCTGGATCCAAGTCATACAGTCATGTAAATCCAAGGTAATTCAACCCTCATCCCTCCCTACTCAACAACCTAGGTCATTTCCATCTTGGAAATCCATTCAAAATAGTGTGCAAAAGGAGGAGGTGGTGATTGTTGAAGTCAAGAAAGAGACCTTGCAACCTCCACTCCTTTCCCCTCAAAATCATGGAGCCTTTCCTTCATGGAGAGATATTCAAGAGGAAAATAAATAAGAATATGAGGTGAAGGTGAAGGTGATTCAAGAAGAGTAGCTTCAAGAGCAAAATCAAGTACTTATGGTAGCTTCTTTGGACCTCTCTCATCTTGCTAGATATTTTCAAGGATCTACTATGCCATTATTTGATAGAGATCCTCTCCTATATAAGGCAAACCAAGAAGATGCATCTACAAAAATAGAAAGTGAAGGTTACTTGAGTGACCAGGGAAAATAAATCATTATTGAAACACCTCTCATCAAAGACAAGCATGCTTCAATTTTCCATGATGATGTAAAGATCAAACAAGTACAAAATAAAACTAAGGTAGAGGTTGAACAAGTACATGAGGAAGAAGTTGTAAATGTACAAGAGAAATATGTCTTAGTTGGATAAGTTGATGGTGTTCTTGATGAGCTCCTTAATAACACAAAAACTACCATTTATCATGAAGAACAAGAGCTTTCAAGAGAAGAATAAGCTGAAATTGATAGCATGCTTAGTTATTAACTTGATATTGAAAATGAATTTGTTCATGTTTTTGGTCAAGAAATAGATATTCTTGCTTCTAACATTCAATTTGAAAAGGATACCATTAAACTGCAACTTCATGAGAATAAATCTTCAATTTTTTTTGACATCTTGTTTTCAAGTTTTTATTTACTTGAATGGGATCCATTTTAGGATAAGAAAAGTACCATCATCAAACAAGATGTAGTTGTTCTCTTAGGAGATGACATATTTGAAAATTTCAAGCATGGTTATCAACTTTCCTCTCCAACTTTAGACATCCCTCTACTATTATAAGTTGAGAAGGAGCTCAAGTGGCCTCAAGAAGTCACAAGATTAGATCCATCTCCCTTAGAGGTCAACCTCATAGATATGTCAAAAGAGACACATCAAGATAGTCCATGTGTTCATGATCATTAGTTCAAGAATGAGGAATAACTAAAGCTATTCTTGTAAAGTCCATAAATTTAAGAGTATGATTGGGTCTTAGACTCATGTCTATAAATCCTGCACCTAAAATTGGTAGTAGAGGAACTAGTTGCTTCACAAAGAATACATGAGCATCTAATTACTCATATTTATAGAAGAGAGTTGTCAATAAAAATAAAATATGCTTCAAATATCCAAGGTGCACAAAATAGTCTCCCATTTGACTTAGGTGGACAATATTTATAGATTGCAGCCATGTACATGTCAGAGTAATTTTCATGCATTCCTCCAAGTGTTATTTCTAGCACTTCTATTTGTTGTCCATATTTTAGGTTAGTTTCATTTTAAATAAGTGCCTTGGGCAGTCTATTCTATTTTTTTATTTTTTGGTCCTTGTATTTGTTTCAAGGGAGGTTAGAGCAGGATTGGCAATTAATATATTAGACCCAGATAAGAGACTCCATACCCAATGGACTAGACTAGGCATATGGTTTAGGTTATTTTACATAAGCAAGCATGTAAACCCTATGATTTTCCATAGATATTGGCCATTTTTGGCCCACTTACCAAGATGTTAAAATTTGAGCAGAGTTCATGCAAGTGTAGTGGATCAAAGGCTTTGAAATGGGTCCAAGATTATAAAGTAGAAGAGACCATGTAGGTTCTTATGCATTTTTCAACATTTGGAACATGGTCCAGAGTTACAAGGCCCTTATAAGGTGTCAAAAGTGATTGTAATAGATATGAAAGTGCATGTAGTTCATTTAGTCCATTGTATTCATCTTGACATTTTGGGTCTAGTGATAGATAATGCAAGTGGGTAGTTTGTTAAGGCTAGATCTCATTCGTGTGGATGAGTTAAGGAGAATTAATCATATGGATTTATTCAATTTGGTCCCAATATGTTATGTTTCAAGTTATAAGTTCTTCACCAAATCAAAAATATATTTATACATATGCAAAGTTGGGATCCCATGCATTTTTGCTAAGTTTCCCATACTTAGTCATTTGAGCTCGACCATCACTAGGACATCATGTAAGAGCAAGTGGAACAATAATTTATGAATTTTTATCTCACTCAAGAATACTCATGAAACCATTAGATCAAGCCAAATGTATATTTTCATGCCAATATCACTCTCAAAAAAAATTTGACCTATGAGAGCTATCTTCCTCAAGATATAAATCTTCAAAGATGGACTTATGTAGTGAGATGTTCACACAAAAGTTAAGTTTAAGCTCAAATAAATTAGGTCATTTTGAGATTAAATTTTATGGTCACATGAACATAAATTATGGTCATGTAAGTGTTAAAATATTTCCCATATACTATCAGTTTTAAGACCATGGACTAGTCATTGGCTTTCAAATAATAGGTCTTAGCAAGATCAACGGTCCTCACACGATCATACATCTTGATCCAATGATACAAAATGGGCCAAGTAGTTAGAGATATTGAGATGCCACCACATGGCATAAGAACATGAATTGATATACTAATAGGATATTGAGAATCAATGCAAGATTTCCAAGTGGCACTAGCAAGGATAGAGTTGACATTTTAAATATTAATCTAAGGGCTTGTGCTCATTTGTACCTAGCAAATCTAATGGAGTGAGGACAAGGATGGCATAAGTGGGACCATCCAAGGATATAATGATTTGAGGATAAGTGTGAAATTTCATGGATCCTAATACAAGATTGATGAAGTGTGTGCATCCATACATAGGTAGATCAATAGAGCAATTATAGTCGATGTGATCATGATCTAGGTCAGATTTTGATAGCCAATTACAGTAAAGATGAGACTAGGGTTTTCAATAGGGGTTGAAAATGCATTTTTTTACCATGGAAATTAGGTTATTTTATGGTTTTCATGATTCCATTAAATCTCATTTGAATGTTATGGAGGATTCTAGTTGATACAGTCAAGCATAGGGATCATAAGGGAGTGCCATTGGAGCTTATATTGATCTCTAGTTCGATAAGTTAGAGCTTACAAGGTTCTTTCTTGTGACTAGTTTATCAAGTTAAATAAGCATCCATGTATAATGAAATATCTATCCCCATAGAGATATAATAGGTTTATTTGAACCTATTATAATTTGGAAGGTGATAAATGGTCCATGGGTCTATTTTACCATAAAGACTATAGGAAAACCAATGTCCTTGGATTAGTTTTCTGATTATAGGTGGGACCTATGATCCAAATATAGAAAAGGAATGAATATGAAATTAATTTAAGGGTGCCCATCATCAACAAAGTAGGTACTCTACTACCCAAGGCATGGCATGTTTATCAATATCAATATTTAAGGATTTGATCCCCATGATCAGGGTTAGTAGACTTAGAGTCTAGAAATGGTGAGCTGGTACTTAGAGAGGTAGTTAAGGGCATTGTTTCCATTCAAATAGACTTTGGCACTATTCATAAGAATCCTATATATTCTAGTGAGATCCCTTAGCAAATGCAAGGAGCTTGATGATTATTGAGATAATAGGAAATCTATTTGTTGAACAAGGTCCACAAACAAAAAAGTAATTAAAGGATGCCACTTCACTTCTTGATCTAGAGGGATTTCCTCCATTCTCAAAGGCATTATTCCCTCTCTCTCTTGCTCCCATTTTTTATAAATATAGCTCTATATCTATTGTAAAATAATTTCCACTCCATATATGGTGAATCCCTACAATAATGAAATCACATTTTGCCTTTGAACATTAATACAAATTTAATTTTTTAGTTCTTGAACAATTGTCTGAGTGTGTAGGTGATGTATGGTGATGCAAAGTGATTTTTATCTATCCTTTTCTCCCTTATCCTTTCATGTTTGTGAAATATTTTTCATTCTAATAGGTCATATGGAGTGTTTTCAAGTGTATGAGCCTATATTTTAAGTGCATAATGAGCCTTAGTGCTTACAATTATCCTATGGTTCACTAAGATTGGATAGATCTCATACATCTCACCTCCATATCAAAATTCTCATGTTAGAATCCATAAGACTTAGAAGTTATTTTATGTGCCATGTTTATTAATGCAATAGAGAATGATGATCATATAGAATACATCTTGTTGTATAACCCCTTATATTAGGTTCAATTTATGAAAATTCTAACTCTTTTCCCATAATCAAGCATTAGCATAGGTGAAAGCACTTCAAGATACATTTAGGGGTTATCCCTTAAACCTAGAGAATCATTTCCACTATAGATACACCACATACTTGGAAGTGTTCCCATGTTTCCCAAATCTAGAAAAGGATTAAATACCCTCTTCTAGGGTTTGAGATTTGGTGACAACAAGACCTAAGCCAATGATCAATTACTCCAATCAAATAATCAAGTCAAACATGATCTTAATATAATCAATCAAAATCAAGAAGAGCTTTGTAATCAACCAAGTCAAAAAGTATCATCCCCTATTATGAATATCATTGAGGTGTTAGGGAGTATCAAAGTTGAAATAATCATCATCTATCAAGTTAAATATCACTTTCCTTTAGTGAAGCCCAAAATTAGGCATCAAGGGGAAGAAAAATATCATCAAGTCAAAAATATTTGAAAATTCATAGCACTATGGCTGATAATCCTCTTAATGTTTTAATCAAAGAGAAATAAAGTCAAAGGGTCTTGGATCTCTTAATCTCATGGCACCAATAAAAAATGTCCCCTCCACCATATCTAATAGTGTATGCAACTATTGAACCCCATTTTTGCTCCCCTTCTAGTCACATTGTCCATCATAATCATATCACTCATCAACATCCTATATAGAAATCAAGACATAATCTCATACATAACATACATCAATTTCCTAGGTAATATCATCTTTTGTAAGGGTTATAAAGACACCTGGTTGAGATGTCTAGAAGATGCTAAATCAAGAATCAACAAAGGTCACAAGGACATTAATGAATCTTTAATCAATCACATGTTCTTCACATCACACATCTCAAAAATAGGTATTTATTAAAAGATCAATAAAGCATTTACATCTTGCATGTCACCCACCTCTAATAAATTGAGATGCCCAAAACAAAAAATCAAAAATGTCCAAAAAAATGAAATAAAAATAATTCATCTAATGGTGAAAACCAGTCTTCTAGCACCTTGGGAAAGTACCATGATGAAAACCAATTTTTAATATCATGGTAAAATAATCTATTTTCCATATTTTACTTGAACACTTGGATTCAAAATACATCCCTTGTCCATCCCATCCATGTCATATCACTTGGTAAACTATTCCTCCCATCATCTTCTATCATATCTTTCATCCTATTATGTCAATCCTTTCTACTAGTATTGACCTTCGTAAGGATGTGTAATATATCTTAGGAAATATTTTTGGAATCATCTTGGCATATCATCTAATGGTCACTCAGGCAACTGGAAATTTGGTTCCTTCATGATGTGGTCATTGGCATCCCTAGCCCATTCTTTATTGGTCCTCATTCCCTTTTCAGCATCACCCTCATCTTTTTATCATCACATCCATTATGCCATCCATACTTATCTTGGTTTATAGGTTTGATATTCCCTTTGATAGTAACACCTTTTATGTAATATACATACATATTCCAAAAAAGACCTAAATATTGAAATATGTCAAAAATCCAAAAAAATCATAAAATACACAAATCCCAAAACATCTAAGTTATCTTGTTTCATGTCATCTTTTCATATGTCTTGAATATCCCATTCATCCTATCTCATGTCTTAATTGTCTTATCTTATGTCCTCATGGTCTTATCATTTTATCATGTTAACATCTTAGTCATCTTGTCTTGTGTCTTATGCATCCCTATCCTAAGCATAGACCCTAGTCTACTCCAAGTCCATATGTTGTCTAAATTCCTATCCTTAATCCAAAGTCACATGACGATCATCATGACCCACTTCATCTATTTCATCACCTGATCAATCATTTTATCAACTCTCATTAGGATAATTAGATAAGACACAATGCATCCACATGTAGATATTTGTGTGTGTTACTTATCTTCTCTTTGTCATTTGACTTGTTTACATGTTTCTATATGTTTATTTTCTTGTTTATGATTTATTTTATTAGTATTTTTTTCTTTTGGGAAATAAATTAGGATGCTATGATGGAGATTAAAAATATATAATTATGCTTTTAGGTGCCCTCAATGATGCAGAGTTTATTATTTTCCCATTTTATGATCATGCACTTTGACACCATGTCCTCTTATTAATACTTATATCATGGGGTATACTGATTAGTGCTATATTTACATTAGATTTATTATAATATGATGAACCTTATTACAAAAATGATAGCTTGATAATAGACACACTCATCATTTTTTATATTCTCTACCACTAGCCTAATCATCTCATCATATTAATCTTATAATCAAGTCAATCATCTCAATCCATTCATCTCATCATTACTACAATTCCTTTTATCATTACCAATCACCTATTATCTCTCTATTCATCATCACATCTAACATCTCTCTAACAATTAACATGTATAATATCCACCATAATCATCATCCTCTAGTTTATCTTGTCATCTATCATCTAGTTTGAACTACATTGGCTTGAGGTATTTTTAGACTATGTAGGCAATGCTCAATCACATAACATGTCTAAGATCAGATCTACCACTCTCTCCTCTTCCCCATAATTATTAATCACATCTCTCTTGTCCTTCATGATCCCCACATCTTACATCAGTCAAATTATTGATCTATAATATCAATCATTAATCGATCAATTTATTGATTAATCACCATCCCTGCAATCACCTACTTAATCTTTTCATAAATTACCCACACTTATTAATGATAAATCACAACATCCATATTTTATTCCATTATTCTTCCATTACCATTGATAAATCAATTCCTTATCTAAAGTTTATGATTTTATTATTTGATTGGGACATGACCATAACTATAAATTTATTATCATCTATCACTTCCTTTCATGTGTCCTTGTTAGAGGTACCATTTCTATTCATCACATTGTGGTTCATTGATTTGATGCATTTTATTCTATTATTTCCTCTTCATCTTTTATACACTCAATCATATCATTTATTCTATCTCATCTCTTTCATCATATCATTAAAATTTAGCTTTGAACTAAACTCATCATCAATGTCATCAAATCATTATCTTATCTTAGCCTATAGCTCTCCCTTGTATTCATCCTTGGTATATGTCAAAAGCGTACAACCTTTTATCTTATCATCATCATGTTATAGTTGATTCCCTTTTGGGATGTGTCAACAACCATGACATAGTAGTTTCTACTCCCTATGCATATGTCTTTGATAGGGGCATCATCAATTTATAGCTCACTACTAAATTAAAATTCATCTTCTTCATCATCTAACTCACATATTTCATTCCATACCCTTTTCTATTCATCACATCCACTCCTAATTTATTCTTTTTGAGTGGCCATCCATCTCATTCTTCACTACATGTCCCCTTGAGGGGGATTCATATCTACTAACATCATTTACTAACATTCATCCATGACTATATTTCTTCTTTGAAAGACCATTATTCCTTCTACTTCATCAACTCATAATTCCCTTTCAAATAGGGGTAAGCTATATGCATCTAAAATTGCTCACCTTCTCTAGATTACTAATTTTGATATTAATTATTATCTAATTCCATCTAATAATTCACTAAATTAACTCCTATTGTAATTATTATGTCTAACATAACCCATTTAACTCCCTTCTAATCATTTATCTAACATCTTCCTTCATTATTCTTCATCATACTAACCTTACCCCTTACGATGTCTTCATTAACTCTTTTAATTTATATTGATTATCACCTAACCCCACTTATCTATTATATTAGGATTTAAAATTATAATCCTCACCTACCCCCATTGTCTACCTACTACTAGGCTTTCTTATAATCCTAGTAACTAATCCTAACCTAATACCCTTTTAATCCTTATTTATTTCTAACATAAACCTATAGGATTATACTCTCTATAGGTTTCTCTCATCCTCCACATTCTCTATAGTTCTCCATTTCTATAGATTTCTAAGGAATTTTAAATTCCTTAGAATTGCCTCCTTCCTCTCTATAATCTTCTTCTCTAGAGGCTTCTAATGAATTTTTAATTCATCGGAAATTATCCCTCTTTGGCCTATTTAACCCATGTTTCTATCCATTCCAAAAAAAGAAAAAAATAAGAAGAGAACTATTGAATCCATAAGACCTCCATGCCAATATAATGAATCAATCCATATTATCATTTATCAAGTCTTCAAGCCAAAAACATGTTATCATAAAATTTGAGTCTTGTGGTAAGCAATCTCAATCCATAATCATTTAATCTTTTCTTGTTTAAATCTTGATTTGGAGCAATTAGATTTTAGGATCTAATGTTGGTATGAATGTTTCATTTATATTTTCATTTTATTCTTAATTAGCTCTAGATTTTAATGGTAGACTGATGTTTTGGGTATTTTGATATAATTGCACAATCAAATCCAATTGCTCAAAAGTTCCATCTTACAGATGTATTTGGATCTCATGCACATGATATTAATGACTTTTTATAGATCAAAACCTAACTCTCACCCTTAGGTTAAGTTACCTTGTTAAAAATGGGTTAGTGTTCTCATGGTGTCAAACTAACCCCAGAGACCACTCTATCAATGGGTAATGTCTACATATCCAATAGTCAAAATGGGGCCTCAGACTTATGTATTTCTCCCTTATGGGTGGGAATGTGTGTGAAAAAGGGTGAAATATACTATATGATAATAAATGTAGTGATATATATTGTAACTTGACACATTTTCATCATGGGTTGTCTTTTGAGTGATTTAGACTTGTATTATGAGTGTTCCTATGATTAATATTAAAATAGAAATTAATAGGATATAATAGATCAGTAGTGCACTTTAAAATTAAAGGTATGTCTAAGGTTTATTGATAAATTCTAGATGATAGTAGATATCCAAATGAATTGGTTTTGACTTATATTTTATTAAGTTTTTTTAAATGACCCTCATGAAAGGGTTAATGATGTTATTTGGTCGACCCATACACTTTGAAAGATTTGAAAATTTGAATGTTTGTAAGTTAAGTGTTGTCACTCAATTTTACACCCTTAGAGAGGTAGTTAAAGGCTATTGAAATTGATTGAAACAATAGGATTACCCATAGATGTATGGGTTGTATATATTATGGGTAAACTTATATATTTAAGGGCTAGTGCCCTTGATATGTCTATTTAAGTTCATCGCCTATGTTACTAACATGTTGAGAACTACCCTTATTTCTATAAGAAGAGTGAAAAATGTGCATATCCATCATGAATTCATAATGAAATAATCTCAAACAAATCTTTAAACACATATTCTCAAACAAATCTTTAAACATATATTATGCCTTAATAAACTCTTATAAGCTATAGGCAATCATTCATATGCATAGGTGTCTTGAAACTCTCCATTTCCCATGCCTAGCTTGGTCCAAGTGGCCCAAAATTCAAGTCCATATTATTTAAGTCAATCAATATCCATAGATGGTATTAAAATATATTATTATATATGAAACAAAACATTTTGGTTCCTGAAACAACTCTTAAGATTCAATTTTGCTCTTCAAGCTCTCATTAGGCATATTTTCCTTGGAGCCCTAAAAACCTATAAACCTCAATATGTATGAGAATTTACAAATTTTATTGACAAAAAAAATATATATTATAGGACCCATTATTCTCTTAAATATCCATATAAAATTTCATGTCTTGACTCTAATTATAAGTCAATTTGTTCTACCTTTCTCTCTCTTCAATTAGACCTCAATAAGGCATCCTTGCCTAGAACCCTATTTTATTACTCCATACCTTTCTCAAAAGTATTAAATAACCCAAAATAATGTGATTAAATTTCCATATTCTATCACCAACTTCCATTTAAATTTTGAGGTCATGAGACCCTATGTAAGTATGTGAACCAATAAATGACCTTGCCACCTAATCTCATTTTAAGCCTATTTGAGACTATCTTGGAAAATTAGCCTTGTTTAACCACCTCCAAAATATATTGTGCATATTTTTGGACTTTAATAGTTATGAAACATCCAAAATGACATAATAAGATTATTAATAAGTTTTATCCTTCTCATAACACCTAAAAAATAAAAACATACAAAATAGGGGAAATTTATGATAGTATTTACAACTACATGTATAGACAAGGTACATGTGGATAACCTCCTTGGAGTCCTAAAAAAACATAAAAGATTTTTTGGGAGAAAATTATGTAATTATATGTGATTTATGGGTCCATTTGTTCTACCTAGTCACTATCAAGGTTTTAAGGGGATTTAAGACCTATTTGGGGTCTTAACAATCATTCATAAAGAACAGGCCACCAATTAGACTCATTACAATTATAAAACCTTCTTGACTGACCTCCCTCCCCCCCCCCACCTATTCCAAATGGATCATATTCCAATGCAAATTTTCATAGATTGTGTTAGTATGTGAATTTGTACCTCGGGTGGCAGATTTAGCTTTCTTAAACTTGAGAGAAGTCTAAATTGGGTTTTGAATCTTAAAACTCAATCCCATTACTAGGAGTGTTTTATAAACCTCCAAAAAAATATTCCTCATTATTATACATGCTCTGGTGATGATCATTATTCCATTGTATGCATTTGGTGCACTAGTTAGGGGACTTAGGGTTTAAAGCCTATCACTTCCTTATTAACCCTCAAGGTCATTTGGATTGAAAACTAATTTTTTATGCAACTTGAGAGTGTGTTAAGACCCTAGATGTGTCTATGTATTTATTCAAGGGCCATCTATGGGGTTTGAGATGCTTATTTTGTGATTTTTATTTCAAATAGAACCCTTAGTCTCAAGATTTCCCCTTGTCAATAGAGTAAGCAAGGTCTAAGATAAAATAATGGGTATACCTACTATTTGTATGGCTTTGAGGTGACCATGAATGTTGTATAAAAATTTTAATTTAATATATTTTCTTTTTTAGGCACTTATCTATTTGTCTAAGTCAGTTCTAGACTTGTTATAACTAGGTGCAAACATAGAATAATCTTGAAGCACTGAACATTTATCACTCAACTATGTCGACATCAATTCACATAAAGCACAAGCTATATGCACTTACTAAAAACACAAAAGAGAAAGAATTGACACCTACATTGGGTTAATTGTGCCATGGCACAACTCATTAATGGTAAGACTTGGTCATTATATCAACAACATTGGTAGGTTCATTATCACAAGTTGTTATGGGTAGAGTTTGGTTGTCTTTAGATGCAAAGCCTATTTGGGGAACTAGTCCCATTCATAGAGGCACAAGCCTATATCAGGTTGGTTTTAGGATCTCAAGGGCACAAGTCTATATGTTATTTAGTTTATCACTATTTAGCAAAGGTATCAAAGCTTGGGTGCATGACTTTTCCTATACTCAAACTAATTTTCAAGTTATGTTGACGTCATTATTTTCATAAAAACACCATTAATAGGTTGAATTGAAATATTTTTGTAACTTAGTATTCATCTATTAAATATAAGCATTGAAAGTATTAAAAACATCATGTAATCAATTCAAATTCAAATAACATAACTATAACCATATAATCCAACTCATGACTTAATTAAGGGCAATTCCATTCTCCATTAAACATTATTCAGATAAATAGAGTACATAACAAATGAAATAGAACAAATTCTCATATAAAGATACAAAGCCCAAAAGCTCATAGGTAAGCTTGGGCACTATAATGTGGAGCCTCAAATCCATCCATGTTATTCTTAAGTTTTAATGGTGGTTATTTTTCTATGTATAGAAGCAATTCTATAGGGATTTGCTATACCAAAGTCACGTCTTTTGCATATTAGCTTGATCTTGGCTTTATAGTAACAAGTAGCATCTTCATGTATGGGTGGAGGGTGCATGTCAGGTGCTAAGCTAGAGCCTTGGTTGATCATTATTCTATCTCCATCACCTTATACCCTTTGCACTTCAATTGTCATGTGTAACCACTTATTAAGATGCCCTTGAAAATTGGGTGCCAAGTAATTTCCTTCTCACTGGCATAAGATCTACAAAGATTCCTCTAGCTAATGTAAAAGGTGATAAAATATCAATCATTCCAAATGATCACCTCATGATCAGATATCTATTGAGTTGACATGGATCCATAATTAGCTAAAAAATATACCAACATTTACCGCATACAAAATTTCTAGTCCACCCTCGAACTAGGCTTTCAATTTTCTTGGCATGTATAACTCCAACACATTCTCCTTTAGTTTAGTTTTAAAGTCCTCAAAGCCCTTGATGATGAAATTAAGTTCTTCAATGGTGTTATCTATATTAGTCAAAGTGGTGATGATCATGAGCACATCCATCTTTTATAATTCCTTTTAGAAGGCCTCAAGGTTTGCCTTAGCTTTTATAACTCCACTATCTAAGATTTCTCCTTGTTTTCAAGCCTTGGTTTATAAAGCATGAAAGAGTGATTCCAAGATTTTTTCCTAGTCTTTGATCTACATGCTCAAAGTATTGATCTTTCCCATTAATTGGTTATTCTTTGATCTACTCATAGTGTATACATGTTCCATCAGTTCATCTTTTTCCCCATTTTCCTTTTTGAGGTTTAAGTCTATGATTGAAACCTAGTTAGATGACTTTCAAAATATGGCATAAACTGCATATGTGCCCTCATAAAGCTATGTGAAGAGGTCTTACACCTCTTCAATATTTTCATGTTTATATTGATTTATTATGACATAAGCATCCTCTTCTTCTTCTGGCACCAGATCTACCTTCAACATTAGGAACATATACTCCAATAGCACACATACCTTTTCAACCTTCCAAATATTCAAAGTGTCAATATCATCCAAGAGGGATGGATCAACTTATTCTATACACTCAACTAGTTGTTTCATTTTAAATTTCATGGCCTTTATTTCCTCTTCCACTTCCATCATGATCTTCTTCCACTTTGAGTCCCTAACATCAATGATAATGTTATTCCACACTACTTTATAATCCATTCACATGATTGCATTGGTCAAACTGACTGGGTTCATTATACGAGTGTTGATGAGAATGGAATCATGCCCTTATTTCAATTGATCTATGACCAGTATGGCTTTTTGTGGCACCTAAAAATGAGGCTCATCTATATATCTCTAAAAGTCAAATGACAAATGTTGGTGCATCCTTGTTATGGTAGATCTAAGGGGCATGTACTCAAACATATAATAGTCTTCATTAGTCCATCCCTTCTACACCTTTTCTCTCAAGCTTGTCTCATCAATTTATTCATAAGGGATAAATAGCTTATCTATTCTTATTCCTCTTCATCAATGTTGGTGATCTCTTCAGTACTTTCCTTTAAGGAGACTTCTTCTTTCTCTAGTAGGGGTTCTTCCTCAAACTTGTCCCCTTGGTATGTTTCTTCTTCCTCCTCTACAATAGCTTCACCTTCCTATTTCTACTAGGTCTCTTCTGCACTCTTTGTTTGTTATTTCAAGTTCTAGCATCATCTTCCTTGTCTCTAGGCACCCCTTCACTACTTGGACATGCTGTGGTGTAGATTTTTTTTCTATGTTGGTGGGGGCACTAAGCACCTTTTCCACTATTTTTCCAATGATTTTACACTTGCAGCAACTTTTATTTCTTCCTTCTCTTTTCTATCCCTTTTCTCTTAGGCCTTCTTTTTCTTGGTCTTCCTCTTGTTGGCTAGTGCTAAGTCTGTTTCCTCTTTGACCTTCCTCTCTTACTCATCAACTTTTTCAATCTCCTACTAGGTCATGTCCTCATTTCTCATGTCATCCTTTTTCTATTTGAGTATGAGTGCCTTCAGGATTTCTACCTCACTCATCCCCAACTTCCTTCATTATTCTCTCTTTTCCTCTTCAGTTTTTGGAGGATGTGTAGTTGGTTCTTCATATGAAATGAATGTTGGATTCTTTATTTCTCCCAACATAGTGGTAGTGATTCCTTGGAGGGCCTCCTAAAATTCTACAGCACTGGGCTTTTCTTTTATTGCTTCTTCCTGGATGATGTAAACTTTCATCCCTACTTATTATTCTTTATCCTCTTCCATATCTTCTTATGCCCATTACACTCCATCTCTTCACATGCCTCTTATGCCTCCATCTCCACCAAGGTTATTTTGGGCATTACAACTATCCCCTTAGACTTCCTATTTTTCTCCCTATTTCTATGCAAAGCAATCCCTTACGTAAAGGCCATACTCTTCTTCTTTGGGGTTGAGGGGATGGCTTCATTATTAGAGGTAATCTTCAACCCAATCCACTCTTGCATCTCCTCAAGTTTTTCCTCCTTTTTGTTTTGGGGAGACTTCTATACTATAGGCACCATCTTTCCTTCTTCATTTATCCAAAATGGGAGGTCATCACCCTTTTCAGGGTGTGCACCCTTATTATTTGGCTTCATCTCATAGTACAACATATGGATATGCCTAAGAATGACTTATTTCTTAAGGGGTGGATGTTGGTACAATCCAAGTTATGTTCCTTGTCCTTGGTCAATTTCCCTCCTGGGCACACATATTAGTACCATAAATTGCTCCATTTCAAATCCATGACATTGACTAGGATGTCTAGATAATTTTCATTATGAATTATTCTAAGCACATCCCTAAACTATTTGGTTGAAAATGCATAGCGGATCTTTATCCATATAGATTAGTTACCATCTGTGATCACTAAGCACACTACATAGAAGTTTTTCATAATGGTGAAGGTTTCCATTCCAAATATGTTCATAAGGAGCTCCTCCGGGATGCACCATTCCTCCTTGAATGCTTTGATATACTAAGAACACCACCCCAACACTTAAGTCTTGTATTTTTGGGAGAATATAGGGGGAAAGTGAAGTTCTAGTACTTCAACACCAAGAAGTCTTTGTGCATTAGGAAAACCCAAAGGCTGTCTTCATCACCATCAAGCACACTAATCTCCTCCATAACAATTAGAATTAACATTGACCCCAGCCATAAGGTCTCTCATGTTGTATGACACTCAAGTAATTTCTTCATCATTTCCTCTATAATGAACTTTTTGATATTAAATTTTACTCCCTGTGCCATATGGTAGGTGATGCACATGTAAGTCTTGATGATATTGATCCACCAATTACTAGGGAAAATTTTTATACTCATGAGGCATGTGGTTGACCTCATCCTTGGGTTCTTGATGTCTTTTATTGGGAAAGCAAACCCTTCCTTATAGTACCCCAATATTTTCATGACCTTTTCAACTTTAGCATCATTTATCATCATTCAGTGGATGTCTTCATTGGAGTCTAAGAGCCTTGTGATTCTACCAATGAGGCTTTCTAATAATGTCATGTACCTCCCTAAAAAGTAGAAGTGATCCCCATCGATGTGTGAGAGGGATAAATGCATGAGTTCCTCTAGCTTCTCAAAACATGATAGCTCATAGAGTTGAGTTATGCTGGTGGTCACCAATCTATCCCAAATGGAGACATCAAATAGTATTGCACCTAATTTAGTCCTTACCCTTGTATTAACCACATAATATTATGTTAGATCTTGTGTAATACTTGAGGTGTGATGGCTTTATTCTTTAAGTCAGAAAGTGTGCATTGAAGATACCTAGTTCTCTCCTACCAAGACTTCTTTGGGAAACTACATTTCTTAGTAGGACATCCTTACAAGCACTTTTAGATCCATTGATGCTAACTTATTCTATTAGATACACTTTCTTCTTCACCATAGCCACTTCTTCTATCATCTACACCCTCTTAACATCCTTTTGAGCCTATAATGGTTTTGAACTCATGATTTTCTTCCCCATACTAAATTGGTTGGTGTTGAAGCATGGTCTATTTACTTTACTAAAGCCTATAATTTTTATCAGTGCTCCTCATAGTCATGATAGCTACAACTATAACTTAGGCTCTTGAACTTAAGTTATTGTTAATGTCAACCTAGCATCACTCTAACTTTTTGTTTCTTGGTTCTTGCACAATTCATGCCCCACACTCCTCTACACCAATCTCAAAGGAAACACAATTCCTTTCTCTATTAAATCATTTAATTTTGGTGTCTGTGGGTACTCTAGGTTTCACTTTGGTAGCATTTGTTGCTTCAGATTTGGTTTGTTGGTTTGACTATGGCCCATTGCTTTGTTTTTTGAGTTCAAATTATCTTGAGGTTTGTAACCTAAAATAGTCAGCCCTTCATTGCTTTATACTCATAATTTAGATACCCTCTTAATTTTAGGTGATTAATGGTGTGGTAGTGCCTAGATTTCTTGTAATTCACTAAAACCATTGAAATCTATGAAAATCTACTGCTACATATGTATTCAATGTGGATATTTGTGCCTCTGACATCACCTTAATGAATTTTCCTAATGGTTTTTTTGGTGAAGTGATGTGTAGTTTAAATAGTCACTTCCCACCTCACTTTGATTGGATTCCATCTTGTCTCAATGATATTCTCCTGCACTTTACTCATTTGGAGTGACCTTCTCTTTCCTTTTGGAAACTTGGACACAGTGCCTCATATGTGCATGATTGATCCACCACAATCCCATTTCCTCTTCTTGTTACACTTTTATTTCAAGTGTGCTTACCTATCTTGGTCGATTTATCTACACTTTCATCTCTTGCCTTGGTTTATCCCATCCCATATAATTCCCTTACACTAGTCCTTCAACACTTTAGTCTCCTCTTTGATCTCTTGTGTATAATCATCTTATGCACTTACTTTCTATCTTTTGTTCACTAGCATCCTATGTACCACCCTTTATCACATGGTTCCCATATCTTCAAAGTTTAGTAACCTCCTTGTGCCCATAAATTTAGGTGTCTAACCTTAGGTACATAAAAATAAACCTTACTTAACTCACTTAATTAGTATTATGCATGAAAGCACCGAACTAGTTCTCCTATGGGCCTAAAAGTTCCTTACTGAATCTTGTGCACTTTATCTTATGGTGCTCTTATTTGAATCTGGTAAAATTCATGCACCCATAACTTAGGTGTCTAGACTTAGGTTCTTAGAAAGTATTTGTGCTCAACTCACCTAGCTAGAATTATGCATGTTAGTGCCATAATGGGTTTTTATGGGCTTGAAAGTACCCTGCATCTTAAATTTCACACATGAGGATCTTGTGCACCTATTTTTTTGAGTTTGAAATACTTCACATGCCCATATATTAAGTGTTTTATCTTAGGCACTTAGAAATAATTTGTGCTCAACTCACCTAGTTGGATTTATGCATAAAATTACCAGAATTTTTTATAAATGGGACCCAAATCACCACTTATTTACTCACAACAAACAATAATACACAATATAAGTAAATGTTTGGCTTGTACCAAATGTTATTCAGGTCATCATAATACAATTGACTTGTGACTAGAAATTTAGTGTCTGATGACATAGCACCATATTATTGCCTATAAGGATTTAATTAGTTGTTGTTGAAATGCCCAAGGAGCATTTCACTTAACAACATATGTAGCTTATATGTGCTTGTCTTAAATATGTTGTGGATGACATATGGACCCATACACCCTATAATAATACCAATTCTTCTTTAGTCAATACCTTGCACTTAATATGCTTGTCATTCTAGAGTTTCCAGTGCACCTTCTCTATCTATTGGCTCTATTTTGCATGGGTGCACACCTCATATAAATGCTCTAAGTCTTATATCCTAGCACATAATGATTATTGGTCATCCAGATGACTAATTCATATAATGCACAATGATGGCACCAAGAAATCCATCAAGATAATTACCTCTATTCCAAACACCAGTTGGAATGGTGTAGCTCTATTCAGGCACTTGTAGGTTATGTGGTATGCCCACAATATTTTTCACACTTAATCATCCCAATCTTTATGAACTATGTTGCATATCTTCTTGAATCATGTTTCAAAGATTTTTTTGAATCCATCAGTTATGCCATTTGCTTATGGATGATAAGGCATTATCTTGCGGCATGCCACCATGTATTTGATCAATAAGATATAAACCATTTCATTGATGAAGTGCATGCCCCTATCACTATTCAAACTGAGTGGACACCCATAGTTACTTATGATCTTCATTTAGCTATTGTAGCTATACATTTTTTGTTGGCATTATCTCAGCCCACTTAGTGAAATAGTCAATGGATGTCAAAATATACCTTGTGCTTGTGCACCTTGTTATGAGAGTAATTGGCCCAAAAAAATCAATGGCCTATTTTTCAAATGGCACCTGGGCAAGAATGGGGATGAGGGGAATCTTATCCTAATGGTTGGGCTTCCCTTTACTCTGGCATATGTCACATGTCTTGGTGTAATCTTTTGTATCCTAAAATAGACCTAGCCACCACAAGCCTGATTTTAATACCTTTCATGTCATTGCATCTTCAATGTAATGGCCTCTTACTATTCCCTCATGTGACTCTCATAAGATGGATTCCATTTCATGTTCTAAGACACATTAGTGTAGCACTTCATCTTAGCCTAGTTTGTATAGTTTGTCATTGATAAGGTGAAAAGGGGTAGTACAAACTATGAGCTATTTTTTCTCTTTAGTTTCCTTTGTCTAGGGAACAAATCCAAATGTTAGAAAATCATCTATCTCTGCCAAGTCCTTAGGGGCACACTAGACTCTATAAATTTGTGCATCAAGTATGTCATCCTTAATAGGCATTGTTGCATTACTATAGTTGATGTGAGACAAATGATCTAGCCCCAAGTTCTATATTTCATGCTTGATAACAACTAAGAACTATAATTCTTGAAACAAAACTATCCATCTAAAAATGCACCCATGTAAAATAGGCTTATAAATGAGGCACTTGAGTTGCTCATGATCTATGAAAAATATAAATGGGGTTACCAATAGGTATTACCTAAATTTTTGTAGGGCATAGACCATTGCTAGCACCTCATGCTCATTTATTATATATTTTTACTCTACCTAGGTCATCTTCTACTTGTGAAAGATATCGGATGATCTATTTTACCTTCATCAAGATACACCAAAATGACACCAATTATAGAGCTATATGCATCGACATGGATGTGGAATAAGGTTATCTAGTCAAAAAATTATAAAATAGGTGCACTAGCTAGTTTGAGCTTCAATGTTTCAAAGGCATCTTATTATATTATGCCCTAATATAATGGGCCATCCTTATGCAAGAGCTCCTCTAAAGGCACCCTAATATTTATATATCTCTTTATAAATTTCTTAAATAGCTATAATGGATAAGAAAGGCACAAACATCTTTTTTAATTGAAGGGGTCTAGAGCTGGATGATTATGGGTATCTTTACAGGGTCAACAAGAAGACCATATTTATAGATGATGTGCTTGAGCAAGGTTTCAAAATGGGTCATGAATACACACTTCTTTAGGTTCAAATATATTTGTATTTTCCTACATCTTTCAAACATGAGGCGTAGGTTATCATAATGGTCCTTTTTAAGGTCATACACAGTCCAGTCATTGAGGTATACTTGGAGGAACCTATGAATGAAGTCCTTAAACATGGTGATCACTATTCTAGAGAACATAACTAGTGTATTCCTAAGTCCAAAGGGCATCACGTTATATAAAAATAACCCCATTTAGTTTAAAAGGTTATTTTTGGCTTGTGCTTCTTTTATATCTAGACTTGATGCTATTTGGAGAAGACATTAGTGAAAGTAAAAATCTCACAACCTATGATGCCATCCAAGATTTTGTTTGTGAATGAAGTCAAGAAGGGTTCAACGATGTAGGTAGTATTCAATAGTATATAATAGATTAAAATAAATATGTGCCTATCCTTATTAATGCTAATAACCATTTATCTCGCCCATTAATATTCATCTACAAGGTAGATGACTCCTATAGCTAGCATTTCATCAATCTCTATTTTAACCTTGGCATGGAAATTGGTGTTCATTCTATATGGGAACTTCTTGATAGGTATCTTTCCATCCACCAATTTTATACTCATTTTCCAAAGGGATGGTGGGTACCCTTCATGTCTTAGTAATTTCAAGGGAATGAGTCTTAGAATTCCTTCAAGAGGCCCACAATTTGTGCCAACTCTATGTTAGACTAATATGCACTTAGAGTGACAATCTTTGGCTCCCCTTCTACATTAATTTCTACCTTGGTAGTTTTGATTGGTATGCAATAGGGTTAACTCTTATTTTAATGGTAATCATTGACATCTTTACTCCCTTTGGTTGTCTCTATATGAAGATGAGTCAGGTCTTCTTTTTTGGGGGTGTTATCCTTTACATGGTACACTAGATTCTTCTTACTTGTCAAAGTCTTCTAGTAATGTTCCTTATAATTTTAATCATCATCTTCATTTGATTTACATTGAGTTCCTTCTCCTTAAAAAAATTAGGAGTTTCAGCCCTTTCTCCCTAAACATCTCACTTGGGTGCTCCTCTAGGATTGTAGTGTCTTCAAACACTACTTTATGAATGACTTGCAGTGGCTCAATCAATTCAAAATTTTATGAAGAAAAGGAGAAGGTGTGTAAACCTCTCCTTGTGAATGACTTGTAGTGGCTCAATCTAGGAGTGCTAGCCCTTTCTCCCTTAACCTCTCCTCGAGTGCATCCTAGTTTTTTATCTTGTGGTGTGTCTCATTGACAATGTACGACACTTGTACCCATGTCTACAAGGTCCTATAGAAGGTATACACCCACAATTTCCTTGGGGAATCCTCATTGTAGACAGTCCAAGTTTCTTCACATAAGTGCAAATGCACTATAAGGTCAAAATCATTAGAGTATGTAGAGATTTCTAGGTCCTCATTACTTTTCCTAAATTTGGTGGATATTTCTACTTTTATATCTTACTAAGTTGGTAAGATATGATTTTTTCTACCTACCAATGAGAGGTAGTGCCCATTAAATTATACACTAGTCTGCACATACTATATATCTCCTTTAGTACACATGAATCTAGGTTATGTACATATTATTCCATATGTTTATTCCCCTCATACTTTGGAAGTGTTTAAATCTTTCCTTTACTCAAATGAAACACCTTCTTGCCCTTCTTAGCATAAGGGACCCATCTATTAGGAGTGCGATCGATTTAGACCCAACCAGTCCTCATAGGTTTTGGCATCTTCACATGCACTAAGTGTCACCTTTGAATAGTGATTTCATAAGCCTCTTTAACCCATCAGTCACAAGTAATGTTGATAGTGTCCAAAGCTAACTATCTATCTTCCCAAGATAGCACTCCTTGGTCATTAGGATTGAGAATCTTGGTGCCTTGCACCATGATGTTATAAATGTGGTTAATCTCATCCTAAAAATTAGCACTTTATATATAAAAGGGTCCTTGGTCACTTGAGAGGGGGATCACTACCTTATTATTTCCATTTTCAAAGGTCATATAGCACCTTTTAAAGCATGTATCTATGTTATTTTAATAGCACCATGGCCTTCCCATGATCACTAAATAATTATCTTTCTCTACCAACTCTATCACCTCAAATTTAGTGTGGAAATTAGTGCCCATGTTATCTATAATGGTGCCATTTAGAATCCTAATAGGTTTCACTTTGGTCTTTTTATCCATGAAAATCATATGAAGGAAAGGCTTTAAGGCTAGCTTACCCATCTTTTCCCATGCATTCTTGGTCAAAATATTGACCTCAGTGCCTATGTCTACAAGGACCTCTCATATTGACCATCCATCAATTATGACTTTCATGAGGAATTCTTGATCATACTTCATATTTTGTGTATGCATTACTTCTCATGCCCTCTCTGTGTGGGGTGAAACAACTTCAACCATATCGGGTGTGAAAACTTCAATTGGATTTTGGCATACATGCTCTAAGAACAATATTTTCAATAGGGATAACATTCCTTATATTTATAAGAGGCATAATATCTCCATTAGCTCTTGTTTTTTATTCTCATAGATACCTTTCTTCTTATGGGAGGTGGAAGCCTATACTTATAGGTCTCTCACTAGTTGGAGTTCTCCTTGTAGTTTTTGAGTGATGTTTATGGCCTATTTCAAGACACCCTTTTATCATGCAAGGTTAGGGTAAGTCATAACCTTGGGTTCCAACTACATGATGCCCTCAATTTGACATGGTTATCCATACTCTAGGTACAACTCTAGTGTTGTTACAAATGGTGGCTAATTGGTAAATCCACTTGGAGTAGTTGCATGTACTTTTATGGATTTGTGTGGGTTTGTTACACCTTCATATCCCACTTCTCTATTTTTGGCTCTTGCCAGATCATTCATGTGCCCTTATTTATGTTAAGCTATCCTTGAGTCAATTTATTATACAAGTTAGATCATTCCTTAATTGGTTGTGGTCCTCAATAATACCCACACATTGGATGCATAGGGTACTCTTGTTGATAGTTCTTAATCAAGCTATAATTATAACATGATCATGGTGGGAATCTTCCTCCACCACATCCTTCACCTCACCCTCAAGCACCACTTTGCATTCCATAGCCTACATTTTACTAGCCATATTGCTCATTTCTTTAGGTTTCCTTCCCTCTAAATACTATATTTGCTTGTCATGAGCCTCTCTCCATGTTTTCACACATTTCATTGATTACACAACAATCAGTTATGGTATGAGTGTAGGCATCACATAAATGGTATTAAAGAGTTGTGTTATCCTAATTTGTGCATTGTAATATAGGGAAATTACAAACATCATGTCCCTCATGATAAACCTCACAACTTAAAATCAATGTACACGCATTCCGTCAAGGTAGTTGTTTCTTTTATGGCTTTCCATCTTGTAGTTAGTGTACCATAATCTACTTTGAGCATCTTGCAAAAAATTAGTGGTTAGTTTCTAAATTTGGGAAGCCATAAATGCAATTTGTACCTCCATGAATGGTCTAGTTCTTGTATCAGTGCCCCCAACTTCCTCAGCTTAGAATGTTGATTTTATTGCTTCATGGGGGTCTATGAATGTCTTCATGGACAAATATCTTTTAAAGGGTTCTAAAAACCCTCTAACAAACCATTTTGCATGCTGAGAGTGGTGAATGTCATAAGGAAACTTGGAAAGAAGAGTTTTGAACCTAGATTCATACATGCACATGCTCTCTAATAGTCCTTGGTTAATTTCCTTGAGCATTGTGATGTTTTATTGTTAAAACTTGGGTAATACAAATTCCTTCAAGAATATTTCCTTCAACATGTCTAATCAATCATATCCTAGTTAGGATCAAATTTCTAGGACTAGGTATGAGCACGATCAAGTAGAGTTATCATGAATTAAGTTGCCTTGAAATAAGACTAGGTTATATCCTGATCACACCATTGAATCTCAAATTTTAGCACACGATCTATGGTGCTTTTTATGTTATAATATTTTGGCAGGTGCATTTCCATCTCATAAAATATATTTTTTGTTGGGGGCTACTATCATATGAAGTGATTTGCCCCTAGTACTTATCCTAGTAGTGGTTATCCACCTCCTCTGGTCATTGGGTTGGGTATCAACCTTATTATTATTGGCATCATTAAAGTTAATGGCATGGAACTACTCACATGTGGTATTGGACTACTTCCTATAGTTTGTTACCCAGTCTATGTAGCTAACATTTGATAAACTTAAATGTTTGTGCTCATGTTTTATGTTGTTAAGTTAGCACCCAAAGGCCTATAAGTATCCTTACTTATCTCTTTGTAAGGAACCACTTTTTTAATCACAAACTTATATTCCAAGTTTATAAACTGATCAAAGTCAATGTTGATAATAGGGTCAGTTATCACTTTTATTTCTTCATGAGGGGGATCTAGTGAATGAGCTTACACCACAAGTTCAAATGGGGTAAGTAACTTTGGCACATCTTCAATGGTTAACCTCTATAGGAACTCAGAGTATTCTACACCCATAAATTAATGAGCTCAGTCCATGGCTTTAGCATCTCTTTTTTTAGTGTTGTTGAAATTCAAAATATCCTTCCCCATGCCATTCTCACTTGCTACGGGCTATCTCATCACTACTAGGTTCTAGATCTTCTATCAACTTGCACCTTATCTTGTTATAATTCTATATTCTGAGCTCTTGAGTGTCTATCTGCTCATCCCCTTCTTTCTCATTGCATTGATAATACATGAAATGACTTTAACCTTTCATTCTTATGGTTTCAAAGTCATAATCCACCATCAATTTCTTGAGTTATATGTTGAAATCTTTCAAAAATGAGCCTTTGGTCTCATGAAAGAATTGATACTCTACTTTCTCAAGGTAGGAGTATGTCAACATGGAAAACTCAAGCATATAATTATTCAGTACTCCTTGCCACCATCTATCTATAGCTATAGTCCAAGTGGCATCAAGGTTTTTAAGTTTTTATAAGCACTACATCTACTAAAGGTGTTTTCCATATATTCATCTCCTATGGGTTGTATAGGCCACCAACCATCGATACACATGCTCAACTAGTTCACAAAATAATACCTCATATAGAGCATCATATAGGTTATTTTGGACCCAATTTTTTAGCTTCTATCCTCTATAGGTTTGATGCTTCAATGTAAATCCATCTTCCAACTATTCCATATATTAATTGATGTTATTGAGGGAGACTCAAAGCATTGTTTTTACACCATTACAAAAATGAAATTCAACATGGGTCCCAATAATGGAACCAAAATGTTGTAGAAAGCTATTGTTTAATCCATTTTCTTTGTTAGGTACTTATTTGGCTATCCAAGTTAGTTATAAACTTTTTATAAGTAGGTACAAACATAAAATAATCTTGAAGCACTCAAAATTTGTCACTCAACTACATCAGTATTAATTCACATAATGCATGAGCCTTATGCACTCACCTGAAGCATAATAGATAAAAAATTGAGGCCTACATTGGGCTAGTTGTGTCATGGTACAACTCATTACTTGTAAGAATTGGTCATTAAAGTAATAGTATTGGTAGTTTCATTAGTATAAACCATTTTAGGTAGAGTCTAGCTATTTGTAGGTGCAAACCTTATTTTGGGAACTAGTCTTGGTCATAGAGGTGCAAGCCAATATTAGGCTATTTCTATGATCTCAAAGGTGCAAGTCTCTATTTTATGAGGCTTAGCACCATTTGGTAAAGGTATCAAAACTTGGGTCCATGACTTTTCCTATACTTAGAATAATTTTCAAGTTATGCCAACATCTTTATTTTCATAGAGATGCCATTAACAAGATGAACCAAAATCTTGCTAGAAATTAGTATTCATATATTAAATCTAACCATTACAAATATTACAAACATCATGCAATTAATTTGCATTTAAATAACATAACTATAACCATATAATATAGATCATGACTCAATTAATATAAATTCCATTTTTCATTAAACATTGTCTAGATAAATAGAGTACACAACAAGTGAAATAGAACAAATGTTCATCTAAAGCTACTAAAGGCCCAGGGGCTCATAGTTGAGCTTAAAATCTACAATATGGAGCCTCAAAGGCATCCATGCTAGTATTAAGTTTCAATCATGGTTTATTCACTATGTTTTGAACCAATTCTATAGGTCTTCACTATATCAAAGTTACATCCTTTGTATACTGGCTCGAGCTTAGCTTTATAGTAGCAAGTAGTATCTTCATGCCAAGGTAGAGGGTGCACACTAGGTGTTGAACTAGAGAATTGGTTGATCATTATGCCATTTCCATCACATTACACCATTTAATCTATAATCACCATGTGTATCCACTTATGAATATTCCCTTAAAAACTAGGTGCCAAGTAACTATCTATCAGTTAGCATAATATTTGTGAAGATTCCTCCAGCTAGTATAAAAGGTGCCAAAATAGTAATCAATTCAAAAGATTATCTTGCACTTGGATATCTAATAAGTTGGAATAGATCCATACTTGGAAAAAAATGGGTCCAATAATTAATATATTGGTCCACTCATAGCCATCCCTTTTAACCACTCACAAAATGTGATCATACCTATATAGTCCTCAAAACTCTATCTCTTTTATGACTGGATAGATTTGCCTATGTGTGTATAGTTTAGGTCAATTTGAATAGCTTTCCTTGTCATATAATACTTTGGTCTTTAAAAAATATCATGAATTACTTGTTAATTGAGATAAACCTCAAAATTTTACATATAAATATGACCTTCATTTTAGGCTTAAAACTAGCCTATCTTCATTACCAACCTATAGGTACCTTTTTTGATTGTGTATAGGGTATCTTGATCACATACTTTGTGTTCAAGACCTTTCCTTCATAATAATAACTTTATTAATGTCATTTAACTTTTTTGAAGTCAAAATTAGGATCTAAGCATCTCTCATACATCTTCTCCTCTTTCAATAGGTCTGATGTCCAGTTCGCTCCTCATTAACAACCTATAGGTGCCCATTTAAGATGATTGACTGCATACTTTGAATCTAGGACCTCACATACACATTAATAAATTTCTCAATGGTTTTTGGATTTTTTTTAATATCCAAGTTAACCTCATAACAACTTTCAAAATTTTCTACCCCTCTCTTTCCTTAGGCTTGAGATCAAATGTCTAGTTAGTAACCTATAAATGCTAGTAGGTTGTTTGAGCATTAGGCTTGAAATTTGGAAGTTGGTATATTCATTATGTTATTTTTCTTGAAGTAATTAAATCAAAAAGTTTATTTTCACTATACTAAAAGGTCTGAAAATAATGTTTTTAACATTTTCAAACCACTTCTCACTTGTTACTTCGATAAATAGTATTGTAGGTGGTTTCCTAGGACTATCAACTCAGTTCCTTTTTTATCCATTGATTTTAAAGTGACTTGGTGCTCCTAAATATTTTATGTCCTATTTAAATTATATTTAAGTCTCATGTTTGAAACTACTTTATTAGAAATCAATTGACTTTTGGGTTCACAAAGAGGACCTACATGCCTAGGGCCTATAGGTCATTTTTACTTGGATAAGTTTCTTGGAGATCCATTGAGTCCCTAGATCCTTCTATCATTCTGCATCCCTTATTTTCCTATCTAACACTTCTCCATAAGTCACATACCCTCTGACCATGCTTCATATCATCTTACTTATCTTTACAGTCCATGCAAACTTGAAGGTACAACTAGTGCATACATAGGGTTTATGTGTTATCTTTATAGCATCTAGTCAATTTTAATTACTTGATTATGGAAATGGGGAAATAAAGTCTATATTAATGCATGAATATGTGTATCAATTCCTCCCCATAACTCTGATCATCTTCAACTCATTCCTATAGTTTGTACAGTCTTGTATATGGAAGAAACACTTGTGACTCCCATTGGAAGGTGTGCTTAAACTACTATATTCATCTTTCCATAATCTTAGTAGTGAAATATTATATCATACTCCTAAAATATGATATATAATTGATATTTGAGCCCATTTTTACAATCAAACATATAGTAAACTGCATAACACAGACCATGCTCTTAGAGAGCATCACACTTGAATAATATGGTCAAAAGACACATCTTATGAAAAATCACATAAACTCCATGAATTTTATGGATATTAAATTAGTGGTGAATAATTTATAACCTATGATATTGACCACCATGAAGAAAAAATATAAACTTGTAGTAGGATTGACCAAAAGACCTTGTACATCAAAACACTTTTCCTATAAGTGAAGGCATTTCATGGAGATTATTTAGCTGATGAAAACACCATTAAAATAAGATAATTTACCTATAAAAACATCCCTCAAATCCATTATTCTCCAATTATTTCTAAAGTGGAGAAATAGATGCAATAATAGACCCCTATTGGATGGATATGACATAGTGACATGTTGTCACACTTAGTTATTGTTCATAAATATGAGGTCATAAATATACGAAAAAAATTCACTTATTTCAATCTTATTATCACCCCTAATAATTTCCAAATTTTCATCTCCTAACTCTCTTTCTCCTAGCCATACCATTCAATTCAAATTTTCCTTCCTAAGCTTGTGAAGGTAGCAATGGAGGAGAGATAATGGTTGAAGTGTTAGTTAGAATTTAAAATTGTTTCAAAGATGTAAAATTATCCAATGGATCCTAATATATACTTTTTAAAAATTCCAATTGAGATTTGATTTTTCAAGGCCATACAAGTGCCCAAAAGTGTTTGTAAAGTGTCATTTTGCTTAGTTTAGGCATTAAACTACAGGTCTTACCAGTTTATTACCATATATTAATATTATCTAACCCATTTATAACATCATATATATTTTTAATATTCTTTAAACATTCTATTCTTGGGATGGTACGTCTAACTCTTCCAAATAGGCCAAAAGGTGGCCAAAATGTCATTTTTGCATATAAACTTTTATAATTACCTCAAACCATAATAAACCTTTTACCATGTTTTACAACATCAAGACCTTGAAATTGACCCCTCAGACTAGACAAGCAAACATAAGACTAGACTTTGGACAATGCTAGACAAGGACAAATATGACCATATGGAACTCTTTAGGACCATTTGAGACCATGAAAATATTTTTAAAACGCTATGAGGTTTCAACCTAGATGGGGTGATAAATTTTTACTTGGAATTAAAAATTGGTCAACAATCTTAGCGATTCATAGGGGTGACATGCCTACAATTTTAATGGACAAGTAGCCTTATCCTTCTATTTTGGAATGGAGTAACTCTTATGCTAAAATATAAAATTGATATGCATTTAAAAGAATTAAAACTCACACAAAACACACAATAATAAGTAAACACACACTATTCTAAAGTCATTTATAGAAAACACATATAAAAGACTCAAAATAACACACCTAACATACTATGTACAGACCTCAAAACATGTTTGAGGTGATGAAACACATCCTCTTGCTTCGAATAGGATCAAGTCACATCTGATCCATGAGCAAAATTCACCATATGATGTATTTTTATCAATTAAAATTTCTTTTGAATGTGATCAAAATACTTATCATTCATGGGACCTCTATTAGTTACAAGTGAATCATTTGAAATTCCTTTGAATCATCCTTCTAGTTCTCCTTGAGGTTTTCTTGATAATGCATACTATGTTTTCTATTTCATGCTCATTTAATGATTTTTAAATTATTTATTAGGAGTTTTGAAAACTTTTTCATCTTCATCTTAATCTATACTATGGTGCACTTGATGGCTATAGCCCTCATACTTGCCTTCTTGTTGGCCAATCATGTTTACAAATGACTCAATATTAGACTGTTACATATATTGTTCTTCAATCACATAAAATTATAATTTTGCCTAATTATATCCTTAAAATATTATATCCTAATTTATAATTACTTTATATTCTTCCTCATGCTCATTAGGTCCAAAAATAACCTTACTATCAAGTTAATGTTCTTTAGGAATGAGATTTGGGCCACTTGTTCAAATTCTTGAACTATAGAATGAAATTACTAACATAGATCACCATGCTTTTCTTGACTATCATACTCATGTACTTATTCATCTTAAATAGGAAAAATTTTACCATTTTCCTTATTATATGTTCTATCACACCTTGAAATTCATCATCATCATCATCATCTATAATAATGTAGTAGTTACCCATTGTAGCTTATGTGAGAGAGTCATGAAGAATTACCTTAGGATACTCATCACCTTCAACATGAATGATATATGTGCCAAGGCATTTTTCTTTAATGAAATCATAGGGATAATAATCATAGGTCTTAGCACCATATTTATCTAAGAATATATATAAATACCTTCAATTTTGGAAGATGTTCCATCATCTACGACATGTTCCTCTTATTCATTGATAGTGCAATTTAGATTAAAAATAGTTTCCACATATAGATCAATGTAAAACTTGGATAATGGCTGTGTTATTATTTTCACTTTAGTTCCATACCTTGTTTTAAAAGATAAGAAAGACCAATCAATATCAACATACCCTTCTATCTTGGTAGTGAAGTCTCTTGATAGGCAAATGGAAAAATGTGCAGGTAGATCAACCACCACTATGTCTTGTAGGATTGGAAAACTTAAGTCATGTAAGAAAAATTTTAAGCCTTTGATGATCCTTATAGTTCTAGCTAGTGTTCTATCAAGCTCTAACACTCCTTTATTATTTTAGACATCTAATTCCTAAAACCATTATGTTGAAATTATCAATCTTACTTGAAATTTTGTGACAACGCATAGTTTGGGCCAAAATCACCAAAACATGCTAAATGGTCCAAGATTGTCATATAAAAGTGTCAATTTATGCTAATGTATTCCCAAATGGGGAAATTCATTTTATGTAATTATTAGTTTTTCCTAAATCATTTTGATTCAAAATACCAAAAACATAATTTGACACTCTGAACCATTGAATTTTTCTAATTAGGAAGTACATGATATGTGTATATGTTGTTTCATATTCATAATGTCCCAAATGGGGTATTTTTCCATATTCAATTGACAACTTATTATAATTATACTCCAATCAAATTATGACCTAATAACTTAACATTTTGACTAGTTTGATTAAATGGACTTCCAATTTCTAAAGAATTACATAAAATTAATTAACCTCATTTAATAAAAATTAATCCAGATCAAGGACTTAAGTGGAAAATCCATTAAAGTTGTTGAAAGTTTATTAATTAAAAATTCAATTATAATATCTACATCATCAGATGAAATCATCTATAGGGTTGCATCCATAAGCTATAAGTGTAACAAATATCAAATTTAATCCCTCCCATGCCTCATTCTCCTAAATATTAAATGGGATATTTATGGATTGTCCCTATAAAATTGAATTGATCCATGGCCACACATCATGATTTCAATATGGATGTTCATGTTTCATTCTGATCATTTCCAAAAATCTATAAATAGAAGGGTTCTCATTCATCTTTTTAATCTCTTTTGGTTTAAACTTATTATGTAAATTCTCTTCACAAGTCATCTTTGTGTAGTGTTATTACATTTGATTTGCAATAGAATCACTTCACTCTTAGCATACATTTGATCAAATATCATGAGCCTAATTTCATTGGTGCATTGAGAGATGATGAAAGAGCAAGCCACCCATCATTAACAAAGACTTGAGCCAATTTAAGGGGAAAATCATGTTTTGATCTGCATTTAGAGGTGGGATGCTTTTAGGAAGGTTTGATATATATGTTTTCTTTCAATAGCTCTTAATTTCATTTTGTCAAACCTCATTGAAGGATTTGTCTTAGTTAGTTATGTTCTTCATGAATTTTTTGAGTTTTCTTGACTAAAGCTTGATCTAACTCACTTTGTATTCTATAAACTACATTTTGGCATGCCCAATGCAACCACGCATCCCTTACAAGCAAGGAGACTAATTTGGTAGTCTTAGATTTTCTAAAACATCCTTCAAAGTCTCTAAAAATCACTTTTGGTTTTATTTTTTAATGTTTTTGGTTCTTTGAAGGTACATGGTTTACATAGTGACCAACATTAGTTTACCCTAATTAGCATTGATCTTATCCTAAATGGCATTAGTCCCTATGTAAAGCGTATAACATAATTGAAGGTACATTTTTTGGATTTTCCTAAAGTGTCTAGTTGTTATTTTGGGTTTTCAAAAACTTGATAAATCTTTGTCTAATTATTTTTTTGTAGGATCCATAGTTTTTTGGAGTTTTATACTTATTTAGGCCAACAAACAGTTTTTGAAATCATTGTGTTTTTCCTATGGGTTTATAGGTAACCAACATTAGTTTTAATCAACTGGCATCAATTTTGTTGTAACTACCATCAGTTTTATTGTAACTGGAATCGGTCCCAATGGATCGACATCCGTCTCTATGTAAAAAAATATAGAAACCCAAAATCTAGCATTTTAAATCTTATTTTATAACTTGATTTTGTGCTTCAAGGTAGTCAAAAACCCTCTAAAGCTTATAGGACCTCAACTAGAAAAAGTACAAAATTTACAAATAGTTAACCCTTGAAAATATCTCATTTTGTGCTTAAAATGAATCTAGATTGTTTATGCTTAATATTTTTGTGAATTTTTTTACAAGTTTATAACTAAGGCCAAGGGGCCAAAAAATTCACAAATACTTCCATTTGGTGTATTAAATTAAATAATTATTTGTTTTATGCTAGATCTCTTATACTTGTTTGGTTTTGACAAAATGATAGAGGCATGTATGCTTTACCCTTATACCCTTTAGGGAACTTGGGTGACCAAAATCACCCTTTATTTTCAATTGTGCCTTTGTCTAAGGCATGAAAAGAACATTATTAAGGCTCTCCCCAGATCTATATGGTTTGGGTGATCTAAACACAACCTTTAAAGTCTTTTCACTTAATCATTTATTTTATGCAACTAGTCTTATGAGAGGGAGTTCATATCCTCCTCATGAGTTATTTAGGGGTGTGTTGACCTAGGGTTTCATCTCCTAGCATCATACTGACCCCACTTCATACCAGGGTATATAAATCAAGGCTAGATACTATGATTGCCAAGGGGTTAACTGACTAACCTCTCCAATTAAAATGAAGACCTAAGTTAGGTCTGGCTAACCAAGGGATTCCACTAAGTAGTGCATAGATGAAATCACTATGCAAGGGAATAGACCCTTGCATAGTAACTTACCTAGTATGAACTCAATTAACATGAGGTATCTCTAGTTTTAACCACACTTGGGACCATCTAGATGTTTGAAAATTTATTTTTAGAATAATCCCACTTATTACAGACATATTGTTGATGTAGGTTGAGTAGCTAAAAGTTTTATATCATTGTATAATCTCTTGGGATAAGGGGGTGTAAAACCCCTACTACTTCATGCACTTTTATTTTTGGATTAACACTTAAAATCCTCCCAAGAGCATGTATATAGATAGAATTCAAGGGTATGAAGTAACCTTGTCAGTTTTAAGACTTTAGACATTATACTTAGTTGTATTTTAATCTTTTTATCCTTTACTTGCTTGGTCTTAATGAGTCTAAAACTTTTTTGAAAACACGTCACAACCAAACACCTTATTATCCACCATTTTATTTGAATAAAGAGGCATTACACTAACCAAATCAAAACCTCTTTTTTCCTTGTTCAAATCCTTATTTGACACATTATGTTTGTCTTATCCAAGTAGCATTATTATGTTGCCCATTTGAGTCTATACCATTATGCAAAAATCCCCAAGTCCTTCATTTTCAATTCAAATTCAGAATCTCACCTTTCTAAGTTTTAGGCCAATGTGTTAATTGGTTTTCCATTTGTACTTGGTTTGAGTAACATGGGTATGATTTCTTGTTTGGGTTGAAGGTCATCCTATAGACTCATCATCTTTTTTTATCATTTTAAACTTAGGTTATCTTGTGTTCTCTCATGCTCTAAGTCTTAGAACCATTTTACTTCCTATTTACATGTGGTAGTGTTGTGACTCCTATTTGGTTTTAGTTTTATACATAGGATTTCTTGTGTGTTTTTACATCTTGAGCTTCTTAGTTCACATTGTTATCTTCCTCATTAGAAGGACCCTCTTATAATTTTATAGTCATAATTTTTTGAAGTTATATCTAGTTTTTATAGTATTGATGTATCTATGACCTACATTTTTGTGCTTCTTTCACTTTAGGTTTCAAAGTTATCATACCCTCTTCCAATTTGATGATTTCAACCTACCAAAGTTAATTAAATTGATAACCATTTCTTCTCATTCTATAGTACTATGCCACTTCCTTTTATTATAGTATATTTTACCTTGTCACTTGTTTGAAGAAAATCAAAACATGCCTTTTAACATTTTCAAACATATTCCAAATCTTAGCAAACATAAGAAAACATATTATAGACATGACATAGAGGTATACTCATAATGGGGTCCCTGTATGGTCCTAAATATGAGAATGAGATCTTTTATAATGGGTAAGATCATTCTGTGGTATTTGAAGATATTCCCACTCATATATGGTTAGAGGAATACTATTTAGAACATCAACCCATAGAGGACAAAGATGAATCGCTCCTTATATTGATTGGATCTGATGCTAGATTGCCATCAAACTTTCCTATGGAACAATTACATACCTTATGCAAGGTAGAAGAGAAACAATGAGAATAATTCCTCACTCATATTTAAAAATCAGACATTTCTTCTTCTAGTGAATAAAAATAAGAGTTCATAGAATCAACACCTAATGATTAAGATATTACCACCAATATCAAGAAGATAAGTCAATGATATGTAGACCAACCTATCACTAATTTAACTAACTCTTTAGCTGCCACACTAATCCACAACAATGCTTCCAAAGATAAATAGAATGTGTTCAAACAAATATATCATAATTTAGTTAGGAACATATCTATGATGGATCATGGTATCTCAATTACACAAATCAAGCCTCAAGAGGTTCTGTAACATGCTTTTCTAGACACAGAGCATACATTTTTTAATCATCAGGACCCTCTTGTTCCTTTGAAGAACCAAGGAATGAAACAGTTAGTGTGTATTCAATAAATTATACAAAACACTTTGACAAGTTCCTCTCAGTTGATGCATACATTGGTGAATAGACCAAAGACTTCATAGAATTAATAACACACTTACAATTCAAGGCAACCAATTTTAGGGAATGTTTATCAACCCAAGAATCAACATCTCACTTACTTGACTCAAAGAGTGAACCAACACAAAGCTATAAATCATAGTGTGTATATCTGATGTAGAGATCACACACATAATCAAAATTTATCTCACTTTGTCAAACTTTCTCTTTCTTTTATCTTGTTCTTATTTCACATCTTGAATAATTGGTCATTGATTTATTATACCATCCATATTTCTAGGGTGTAATAGACTAATTTTTGTTTCTTAGCACCTTATATATACTCCTTATTCACTCAATAACAATGGAAAAAATCCAATACAAACCCATAAACCTCATGAGCATTGATATTAGTCGCTTATCAATATCTTTGTTAATGAAAAATAGGATATACGAACATATCTTACACAATTTACAATTTTTATCTAAGATAAACATCTTATAAACCTTTAAAACTCATTACATCCATGTAATAAATGTCAATCCATTCCAAATTCTTATCAATAAAATATTCTCATGAAACTATTACCTCATATCAGTTTTCTGAACAAGGTATGCAAGTAATTGACATAGTCACTTTATGCTAGACCCAAGTGCAATATTTTGATGGTTTGAGTCACCCAAAAATTCTCAACCACTTTCAGACAACTATGAGAATTGATATAAGTTTATAATATTACACTATTCCATTCCCAAACATTGGGATCTCATTCCATCCCCTAGATTATATCCATAATCATTAAGATGTCTAGAAATATACTACTCTAGACATATATTGAGTGTCAAATCAGTTTGTAATAAAATATCCTTTCATCAAAGGCTTATTTAATCCTTCCTTTTCATTACACAGACCTAGCAGGGTTTATATTCAACATATTAAAACATATATCAAAGGGCATTGAAACTACATAGAAACATTTCTAGAATATGGAAACTATTGACTTACCAATTCATATGATAACTCAAACACTTTTCCATCCAATCTTCTTATTTCTATTCAATAATTTTTTTTGTTCCAAACTATGTGCAACCATAGTTTCACATAGAATACACAAATTTTCACCTTTCATTCCACATAATATCATTCAATTACTAAGAACACAAAATTCATGGTACATTATAATCTGTAGTCAATTACTCAAGCAATCAACAGTCAATGGATTTTGATTTATACTTGTGCCACTCATTCTTCATGCAATGTGAGAATACAAATTCTACAATAAAAGTTCCATAGACTACCTTCCGTAGGGATCTTTCTCTAACTATATGTTTGCTCGATTTCCCTTCCTCACATTGATAGAGTATACAGTAGTTGTTTTATTCTCCAAAGACAATCCTCTCAGCAAGAAACATCAGACCATCCCCTTAACCATAACACACTTTAAACCCACATTATGACTTAGTGTTCATAAACATAGAATAATAAATTATAAAGGGTTTACATGTACACTTCTAATCTTATTAAGCACAATACATAAATTTACAATAGAATCAAGAACTTAAAAATATTCATTTTTTAAATAACAGACTAATTATCTTTATTCATCTCACAAATTGAATTTTGATCACCATATCATTTTCATAGTATGACATTGAATTTAAAAAAATTTGAATGGATTCTTCATTCTTTTATATTCAAAGGATCTTAAGCAATATTTACAAACAAAGTTTATTTGGTAGAGTCTCTTTCTTTCTCTACTCAACACTCCTTTACCATCCTTCCTTTCTCACTTCTTCCACCACCTAGAATGACCTGACTCACTTCACATTAAAAACTACTATTTATTTTTAAAAATACTCATAACTAAATTTTAGAACTTCCTCAAGTAGTTGATGAAATTTCTTAACTATTTAAACCCTCTAGCAACACTAATTATTTTTAAGACCCCTAATGACTAGATTGATTCCTTAGACATGAAACTAAACTAATATATACAAAGGGTAGTGATTCTCCTGCATCATACTATTAAGGATCAAAAGAAAACTTTCCTTGAAATTTATAACTATATTGGTTTTGATATTCTTTATAGCACCTTGTGTACAATGGAATATCCTCCTAGATCCCAAAGTCTATTTGTGATACATAGACCTTTGTGGTGCTTGCCTATATTGGCTCCTCCTTGATTCATCTTTCTCTTGATTCTACCTTTGAGGTCATTATTTTTCACTATGATCTTCAACTTGATCATCTTCAGCATTTGCTTATGCTCCTGCAACCATCCTACACATGAGACACACAAATTAATGAAAACAATTTCCTCTTCATCTTCTTGGAAACCACTCTTTTTATCTTGCTTGCTTGGATTTGATGTTTGTGTCCTCTTCTCTCCTTCAAACCTTTTAACCTATACAATCTCTTCATCCTCTTCTTATTATTATACCTAATCAATGACTTTTATATTTATAGCTAATGCCTTCAACATACTCACTTTCTCAACAAAGTAATCTAAACTCTCCTTATTTTGTATGCATGATAAATGATTTGATAAACTTAAAAATAATTTTTCTACCTACTCATCTAAAAATATCTCACTTGTCTCTTATTCTCTTTATTGGTTCTTCATATTGGGTAGTTTCATTCTTCTAAGCAAGTCTCTTCACCTTGCTCCCCTTTAAGCAAGTATCTTGCACATTGTTCCTATTTAAGCAAGTATTTTCCACCTTGATCCATTTCTCATCCAACATATCTCCTTGGATCAATGAGATTATTTATATCTTTCTCTTTCCTTAAGCCTTTTTTTGTCTTTCAAATTTCTTGACCAACTACCTACAATTTTCTTTAGTAGTCTTTACAAACAATCCTCAACATACTTTCATTGAATTGATCAAAATCACAAAATGGAAAACAAATAAAATTTTACATTTTCTTCATGAAAGTATTCTCCACATAAAATCTCTCACTCTGATACCAAAAATGATGTAGAGATCACACACACAATCATAATTTATCTCACTTTGTCAAATTTTCTCTTTCTTTTATCTTGTTTTTGTTTCACATCTGGAATAACCATTTGTTGATTTATTATACCTTTCATATTTCTAGGGTGTAATATACTAGTTTGTATTTCTTAAAACCTTATATATACTCCTTATTCACTCAATAATGATGGAAAAAATTCAACACAAACCCATAAACCTCATTACATAGAGATTAGTGACTTATCAATATCTTTGTTAATGTAAAATAGAATATATGAACATATCTTTTACAATTTTCAATTTGTATCTGAGACAAACATCTTATGGACCTTTAAAACTCATTGTATCCATGTACTAAATGTGAATCCATTCCAAATGCTTATCAATAAAATCTTCTCCTAAAACTATTACCTCATTTTAGCTTTCCAAATAGGGTTGTAATTAATTGACATAGTCACTTTATGCCACACCCAAGTGCACTATCTTGATGGTTTGAGTAACCCAAAAGTTCTCAACCACTTTCAGATAACTGTGAGAATTGATACAAGTTTATAATATTATACCATTTCATTCCCAAATATTGCGATCTCATTCCATCCCCTGAATCATACCCATAATCATTAATAAGTCTGGAAAGATACTACTCTAGACATATATTGAGTGTCAACCCAATTCATAATATATTTTATTACATCAAAGGCTTACTCCATCCTTCCTTTTCATTACATGGGACTGATAGGGTTTATATTCAACATATTAAAATGTATATCAAAGTGCATTGAAACTGCATAGAAACCTTTCTAGAATATGGAAACTATTGACTTACCAGTTCATATGCTAACTCAAACACTCTTCCATCCAATATTATTATTTATAGTTCAATAACCATTTCTTGTTCCAAACTAATTGAATCCACATTTTCACATAGAATACATAGAATTTCACCTTTCATTCCATAGAATCATTCAATTTCCAAGAACATAGAATTTAGAGTACATTACAATGTGCATTCAATTACTCAAGCAATCAACAGTCTAAAAGTTTTATTTTATACTTATGCCACTCATTCTTCATGCAATGTGAGAAAACAAAATCTATAATAAAATTTCCAATAGGGATCTTTCTTCAACTAGATGTTTTCTCAATTTCCCTTCCTCGTGTTGACAGAAAATATAGTAGCTCTTTTATTTTCCAAAGACAATCCTCTCAGTAAGAAATGTCAGATCATCCCCTTAGCCATAAGACACTCTAAACCCACATTATGACATAGAATTCATAAATATATAATAACAAATTATAAAGGTTTCTCATGTGCACTTCTAATCTTATTAAGTACATTACATAAATTTACAATAGAATCAAGAACTTAAAAACACTCCATTTAGTTAAATAATATATTGATTATCTTTATTCATGTCACAAATTGAATTTTTTTCACTAATTTCGAATGGATTCTTCATTCTTTTTTATTCAAAGGCTCTTAAGCAATATTTACAAATGAAGTTTGTTTGGCAGTGTCTCTTCCTTTATCTATTCAACACTCCACCATCCTTACTTTATCACTTATTCCACCACTTAGAATGACCTAACTCATTTCACATCAAAAACTATTATTTATTTTTAAAAATAATCATAAATAACTTTTGTAACTTCCTCAAGTAGTTGAAGAAAGTTCTTAACTACGTAAACCCTCTAACAATAGTGATTATTTTTAAGACCCCTAATGACCAGATTGAATCCTTAGACATGAAAGTAAACAATATATACAAGGGGTAGTGATGCTCTTGCACCAATATCCCTAACAAATCAATTCAATAGGGGCACATACCACGTCACAAAATTATATTCCACTAATGAGTGCACCAAACATGCAAGAGTGGAATTTGATGAAATAAATTGTGTCATGATTGGGATAGGAAATAGAGTCAAGAAATACAAATCTTATGAGATATGTCCATATCCATTAAATTCTAGTATTCTTCACATCCCCTTTCCTCCTTATTTTGAGGTACCCAAATTTGACAAATATAAAGGAAATGGTGACCCTTGTGAACATATTTAGGCATTTTTTGTATTATGCCATGAGGTAGCTTATAATAGCATATATTTACTTTGTTTGTTTCCATGAATTTTAGTAGGAAAATATTTAGAGTATCTCCTTAAGTTTCTCAAGGTATCAATAGTATATTGGAATGATTACTTTGAAATTTTTTATAACCACTGCTCATATAATATTAAAAATGAGTTGACTATGGTTAACTTGTACAAAGCCAAGAAAAAATATGGGGAAAGCTTCTTAGCATATATATAATAGTGGAGAGAATTAGATAGATGCTTTCAAAATAATTTTATAGATAAATAACTAGTTGATATCTTTGCACATAATCTACACCCTGAGTTGGTGCATAATCTATGACTTACTTGTGTAAACATATTTGAAGAAATTATAGAAAAGGGTGTACAGGTTGAGAATGCACTTATTACTAAAGGCCTTTTCAAGATGTATTCATATGTTAAAATTTCAAATCAGACCCAATTACCTATTCAAACTATTTCAATAGATAAACCTAAGGGGTATAATAAGAAAAAGAACATGGTGGGAAATCAAGTAACTAAATCAAGATATGTACAAATGGTTCAAGCTCCATCAACTCCAAATGTGCCATTAGCTACCCCTAATCCACCAACCACTTTAAAAAGGGTCCCTCCATGAAGGTTATTTAATAAAAAATATAGAGTCTTTATCAAATTAGGAGAGCCTATTGAGGTAGTGTTCTAAAATCTCTTATAGCTAATTTGATTGTGTGGCCTATACTAAGGCCATTTCTTGAAGATCAACCCAAACCCGATTGGTATTTGGTAGATGAATTTTGTAATTTCCATCGTGTTGTTAGTCATGGTGCTTATAAATGTGTTCAATTATGATATCTCATTCAATATTTGATTGAAAGTGGTGAAGTTGAAATCAAACTTACCTCACAAAATAATAATTAGGATATGGTCATCTATAAATATCCATTTATTAAATACAACCAACAACTAGCAAGAAATAATCATAATAAAGGATAGAATTAGTGATAAAATTAGAACCAAGGTTAGAATCATAATGAAGATCATAATACCCATATTAATAAGTTGGGTTAAGACAACATGCCTTATGACTAAAATAATATTATGGGGAATATTTCTACAAACCACATTACAACCATTATTGTTAAAGCATGTGAGTCATCCCATACTCTTCAAAGTACTAGACCCATTATTATATGGTCAACACCCTCTCCTTCAATTAATTTCATGATGATTACAAGCAATTCTATTAAACCTCAGTTTTTATGGGTTACTATTTCTAGACCACCATCTTCTAATTATAATGACTCCTTCCTTACTCAAAATTATGTCAATGCAACTAGATGCATGTGAGTAACACTCCAAGGCCCTTTGCCTTTGTTTTATAATTATAATGGCTCCTTTCCACCTATAGATTATGTAATCTCAACTAGATGCTCATGAATTACCCTTTAGGGCCCTTTTCCCTCTTTTACTACTAGACCTAATGTGAATAGTATGCCTTCAAATCTAAAGTTGAACATTGCACCAGCTATGGCTAAACCATCTCAACCTACTATTGAAAATATATATAGTATCTAAGACCAATTAAGTAAAACCCTTGTGCAAATTTATATTTTAGATATTTTGTGTATGTCTAAATTTCATAGAACTATTTTTAATGGCCTTATTTAATGATCCATTATTCCACAAGACATTAATCTTAAACATTCTAAATACTTGTAGGGCATTTATCTACATTTTGACAAGTTACATTTGATCAAAGAGACATGTCCACTTTTTTCCTAGCCATAATAACCCCTTATATATTGAGATCACCATTGAAAACCATAAAACCAAGTGGGTTTTTATAGATAATGATTTAGGGCTAAACATAGTATCCCTCAAGCTAGTATAGTGATCGGGTTATACTAAAAAGGACATATAGCTAGAGATAATTACAATCAAGGCATGTGAAAACACTAAAAGGGAATCTTCTAGTACTATTAGTTTTTCAATCATTGTTGGGTCTATATCCTATCATACTTTATAAAATATTGTGGATATTGAGTTGACTTATTGGTCATCCTTGGATCTATGAAGCACAGGCTATCCAAACCACTTTACATTAGTGCCTCAAGTTCCCCTATGATGGGATTGAAGTCACCATTCTTGTCGATCTATATCTGTACCTAGATTACAAACACCTAGATGCTAAGTTTTATAATTATAACTATTGTCCTAGTCCTGAATTCATCACAAAAAAGAACAAGGATATAGTTTCACATCCACCCAAATCTAATTATATCAACCCAAATGAACTTGATTTCACTTAGATTAATCCATTTACCACAACCCTTATAAAATAGGTCATTATATAAAACATCAGCATTCCCACATATCATTTGAAAGATGTCTTCCATATTGCTAGGTTGCCCAAGTCTCCCAAATCATTCAATAAACCCAGACCTTACAAAATACCTTACATACCCAACATTATTTGGAAAAATAATAAAGATACATAGAGACCACCAATGGTATTTTTACCTACTACCTCACCAAGTCAGGATTGGGAGGATTTTACTGAAGGAGACTAGTTATATTATTATGATATTTTTTATTATTTTTGAAATCTAAGATATCATATCCCTAATCGGATTATTGATAAATTTGATTATATAAGAAAGTGACTCAAGACCTGAGAGTAAGGAATCCTAGAACCTTTATTAGTTAGTAAACCTAACATGAATCAAAGACTCATACGTATATGACCTGGGGGTGACCTCATGACTTCTTATAGTGATTCTTACGAATCAACTAGTGATGAGACTCTCGGTAGTGACATAACATCCCATTATAGTATTTATGATCATCTTTCTAACATGGACTTATTTGATTTAAATTCCATTATGATTATCACTCCCCATTTTTCCCTTTGACTTTTCCATCTTGAACTCATTAATTGGGACCATCAAAACTTTGTCATACACCTTGATGAATTCTAGAATGAAGAATCTATTGTCAAGTCCATGCACCTTAGAGATGGATTCGTGATCATAAGTAAGTCTTTGACTTATTTTTGGAACCTTTTACCTAATTTAGAGAGTACATAAATTTTCCTTATCATGAAAAAGATAAAACATTGAGATCCTCAAGTGAATACCTCTTTGAGGTGCTTGTTGGTCAAGGAAATAATAAATAAAAAGACAAGCCCTTGAGTGAAAACCTATTTCAAGTGTTCTTGGGAAAGGAAGTTTAGTCATATCCAAAGGAAACACAAGGTCCATCAAGTCCTATCTCCATGTCTAGTACTAAAATCACATCAGAATAATAATAAGTCTTTAAGTGGATTGCTTTTGATTTTCTTGAGATATTTGCTAGTTGGCCATTACCTGAACTAGTGAATTCAGATTTGTCATATTATTCAAAGCTTTGGGACAAATAACTAGAGGCTAAAGTAAAAAAAAATGATTATCATAAAATGTTTCATATTATTATAGAAGATGATTTTATACTCCTTATACAAAATATTGTTGAAGTGAACCTAGGAACATGTGATGATTCCAAAATTATTTATCTAGGAGCTTATCTCACTAATGAGGAATGAGATCACATTATCACTATTTTGAGATATTATATTGATATTTTTGCATGGTCATATTCTAACATTCCAAGATTAGACCCTAACTTGGTGGTGCATCAACTTTTTATCCATCTAGATATTAAACTAGTCAAACAAAAATTGAGAAAGATGCTTCCATGCATCACTCTTTTTATAAAAGTATAATTGGAGAAATTATTAGGAGCAAGATTCATTAGACCACTCGATTATTCTGAATGGATATGAAACATATTTCTATTCATCAAAAAGCCATAGGGTATATGTCTTTGTACTGATTTTAGAGATATCAATAAAGCATGCCTCAAAGATGATTTTCCTCTACCCAACATTAACATCATTTTCACCCCTACTACTAGATATAAGATGTTAACCCTCATGGATAGATTTTCTAGATATAATCAAATCAAGATATCTCAAGAAGACTAGTAAAAATTGCATTCACCACACCATAGGGAACATTTTGTTATAAATTCATGTTATTTCTCTTGAAGAATGTTGGATCCAATTATCAGTGTGATATGAATATCATCTTCCATGACATGATGCATGATATTGTTGAAGACTATGTTGATGACATATTATCCAAATCAAGAACAAGTGTTGGACATCTTGACATTCTACAAAGAATATTTGAGAGGCTTCAAGAGAACAAGGTCCATCTAAATCTTAAGAAGTGTGTTTTCAATGACACTTAAATAAAATTACTAGGGTTTATTGTATCATAATGAGGGATCAAAGTAGAACTTGCTAAAGTGAAGGCCATTATATAAATGCCTCTACCTTCCAATCTCAAATATTTCCATAGTCTACAAGGAAATATCTCATTGATTCATAGGTTATTTCATAATTATCAGATAAGTTCCATCCATTTATGAATTTATTGAATAAAGAGGTCACATTTCAATGAGATCATGAGTGTTAATTAGCATTTGTGAAGCTCATAACATAATTGGCCAACTTGCTAGTTTTGAGACTACCAACACCTATATAACCATTACTTCTTTATATTTTAATGATTGAACATGCATTGGGGTCACTCTTGGCCCAACATGATGATCAAGGTAAGGAACATGCAGTGTATTATTTGAGCCACACATTGGTGGCTTATGAGCATAATTATATGCCTATTGAGAAGGCATGTTTAGATATGTTGTTTGCATCCCAAAAATTGTGACACTATATGTTGAATAATAAAACCATTATTATTACTAAAGTGGACCCCCTCAAAATTTTATTATCCAAATCATCTCTCACAGGTCGCATAGCCAAATGGGTCATGTTCCTCAGTGAATTTGATGTTGAATATCAGAAACAAAAATCTATCAAGGGGTAGGTTATTGTTGATCAACTTGTAGAATCCCCTATTAAAGACACTCAACCACTAAGATTTGATTTTCTAGATGATTCTATTATATAGATAGAAGAAGTACATTAGTAACCTAAATAATGGAAATTATACTTTGATGGTGTACACATATAATATTTTCAAACTTTATCACTTACTAACACTTTCAATCTTTCAAGAACCCATCAAGACTCGATATATCTAAGTGCACACCTTAAGGGGTACACTAGGAAAAGGGTGGGTAGACCATTGATGCTTTACAAGATTATTCTTTCTTTTTCCACTTGTTATCTACACACTTGTCTCCTAAAAACCATTTCCTTAAGCTTTATCTCCTATTTTCACCCTCCTCCAATCATTTACCACCTTCATTAGCCCTTTCCCTAACCTAAACCCCTTTTTGGTAGTTTACATGACTATGTCAGCCAGGTCAACCCTATATTTTTATTTATAACAACTTACTAATAACTAAGTTGGCCATGGCTACCTTAGTTCATTATCTAGTAAGTTTCTTATCAATTACAATACTAGGTCGACTAGGTTGACCTTGTCAACCTAAAACTTTTGAAGGGATTAGGGTTATATCTACCTATATAAGCACATTCATTTCCATCATGTATTAAGAGAAGAAGATAAGATGAAATGAATAAGAAGTAAGATATATTTTTCATCTTCTTATCGACCATTCTACTTGAGGATCAAGCTTAGGGTTTCATACTTCCTTTAGAGATATGGATCTTATGTTATGGATAAGTATTTTAGATGCATTGATAGGTTGTGTATACTAGAGCTAATTTATCCTTGTCATCCTTACATACCAAAATAACCTCTTGTGAAGCACCTTGGCCAAGGGAGAGATTGAGGCTCTGTAGGTTCATCTTTAAAGGTAAGTATTCCTAACCTTGTTCCTCCTTTGTAAGAGTAGATATATATGCATTTGTACTTCATTTCCATGCATTAATATTCCATATACATTGACATGAGTATATCTCTTCTATGCATGTTTACTTTTAGTGTTTATTACCCCTACATTGTACCAAAAACTTTTTTGAGCACTAAATTATATTTTTACTTTACTTGTTATTAGTTTAGTCAATATAAAAACATATAACATTGTTAGGGTTACTGTGTAGTTTTACTTTACTAAAGGATTTGTAATCCTATTTAGTGATATTATTTGTGGTGAGATATCTATTGGATAGGTATAGTGAATCCATATTGGTTATGACCTTGATTATCTAATGTATCCTTGATCGAAAGTGTACATAGGATCATCTTCTCTGAACTCGGATTGATTTGTAGATATGTTCCATTTCCTATTACATAAATTATAGTGAACTTGATGTGAAACTAAACCTTGTATGATTTATTTCATGCCTTTATTTTATATCATTTTATTATTTTTCTTTATTTATGATACTATGTCAATCAAGATAGTATAGTTTTAACTTTTATGCGTGGGTTTAACACATATTAGTATCAGAATGAATTTATTCTTTCTATGTAGGTATTCATCAGATACATGTTAATAGATCATACCGGTCAACATAGTACTCTTATTTAGTTCAAGATAACAAACTAAGTTGAATAAGTTGACTTAGTCTTCTAGTCTACATTCAAATAACAAACTAAGTTGAACAAGTTAACTTAGTCTTCCAATTAGCATATAGATAACAAACTAAGTCAAGTAGTAATCCTCTAATTAGCATTTAGCTAATAGACTAAGTCAGATAGTTTGACTTAGTCTTCTAGTTAGCATTTAGATAACAAACTAAGTGGGTAGGTCAACTTAGTCTTATAATTATCATCTAGATAATAATTTAAGTCAAATAGGTCAACTTAATCTTCCATTCAACATTCAAATAACAAAATAAGTTAGGCATGACAACTTTTTCATCTAATCAACATCCAAAAAATAAACTAAGTTAGACAGGTTGACTTAGTCTTTTAGCTAGTATCAACAAACAAAGTTTTGTAGAACTAAGTTTAACAAATCAACTTAGTTTGCAGAATTTGAAAGCAATATTCAAGGCACTTTAGTATGAATTTTTTAATTTTAATTATCTTCCAACCCACTAAGGTTCCTCTCTTTCTCTCTTTCTCTCTTTCAATTCAATACTTTATTACATTTCTATTGTATGCAAGTTGGTAGTCTTCAAAATTATAACCTTATAGTAAACAAAGTTGACCTAGTCAACTTAGTTTTGTATTTTGTATTCTATCTAAAAGACTAAGTCAACTTGGTCAACTTAGTTCTTAATGACTCTTTCTTCTATATAATAGTAGTGACCTAGTCAACTCTATTCTATAATTTTTTCATATAGTATCATCTAAATTGACTTTGTACCTTTCTTAATTTGGGAAATAACAACTATATGCTAGTAATTAATTCACACTTTCATCTTCAGTTGTTTGCATGCTTAGAGTATCTCACATAGTATAATTAAGTGGTTTTTCTAAAACACCATTTAGTTTCACTATTTTTCTCTTTTTGCACATAATACCAAATCACAAATTTCAAAACACATTTAACATTTGTCTTCCCAAGACCTACCTACTTGGATTTCATCACTAAGGGGAAAGTTGACTTGTTTTTCTAGCCAAGTATAAATACATAGTTAATGGTATATATTGGCAAATCACCCAACACCCATATCATTATGGGATTATGAAGTGACGGGGTAAGCCCCAATACCAAGCTAGTACCATTGTCAACACAAATCCCTTTCATCCTATACCACCTAAAACTAGCCTTAGATTGCTTTCTAGTTCTTTTTTATAGCCAACTCTCTATCACATTACTTACAAGTTTTATAACTTAACAACACTTAGGATGACCCATTAATTAACATTTACTTTTTAGTTTTTGCTTTCTCTTTGATCATTGTGTTTTTTATTACAAAATTTTGATTGTCCAGCATTGGTGTAAGGTTTGTGATGTGTGTTCCGATTTAATCAAGTCACATTGATCCAATTATCTATATGTTTGCTTTCATCTTGCTTCAATTTATCTTACACAAGTTTTTTCTTATTTTAGAACATTGTCATCTCTATCAACATAGTTTCTAATAGACTAATTTACCTCTACTACTTAGCATACTAAGTTGATTAGATATATGTAGTATCATTCATAGCTTCTTCCTTAGCATACTAGGGTGACTAGGTTGACCTAGTATCATTTAGAACTTCCTCCCTAGCATACTAGGTCGGTTGGGTTGATATAGTATCATTCATAACTTCTTCCCTAGCATACTAGGTTGACTAGGTCAACTTAGTATCATTCATAACTTTTTCTCTTGCATACTAAGTCAACTAGGTTGACTTAGTACCTTTTTAACTAATGGTATGTATTACAAAATTGATTCAGTCAACCCTATTCACTCTAGGTTGACCCTATACCTCTTTTTGGCCAATTTTATCCATGTTCTTCCTCTTAACTTCCTAATATCGGATCCTACTTAGCATCATGAATCCACTTATCAAATTATTTCTTGATAGTCTCAACCCATTCTAAACTTATGTGGGTTGTTCTCTCCTGCCTCACCTATCCACCATAGAAGACAACTCTTTATGGTGCATATTTTCACCACATGGTTTGAAATCTTCTCAATATTGATCTACCCCATACCATATAGTACATATAGAAAATCCTAGTATAAAAATCTCAAACCATGACAATTATATACCTTCTACCACTTTTACACCTTCTAAACTTAGAATTCGTAAACTTATCAACCCATCTACATCAAATATTGGAACCCACAACAAAATCACCAAGCCTTACCACTTCCCAAAGTAACATAGTTTAAACCAATAAAACTAATGATCATGATGATTCCCAATTATTTAAAAACCTTGATGATAATACTATTTACACTTCTAACAAGAATGATGGCTTTATCAAGCTTCCTTCTTCTTATACCACACTTAATACAACTAACATTAATGTTGGGAATAGTCCACCCACAAACAATCCTCCTCTTAATAACACTAATACCCCAACTTCAAATCCACAAATAGACAAAACTCAAACTATTTTTCAAATATTTTAACAAATGAACATCATGCAAACAACTAATCATTCCCAAATGATGCACATGCAACAAGATTTATTACACATGACTAGTCAACCACCTCAAGTCATCATGTCTTAACCACGTCGAAAAAAATTCCCTCCTCCTCTTAGAGATGCCAATGGGAATATCATCCCTCAACCTAATTCACATAATAAAACTCTTCAACCTCTTCAAAATGAACCTTTATCTCCATTCATTGCATCCATATATATTGGAAACATTTTTCCAACTATCACATATGATGGGACTAAGGACCCTACTCTCTTTATTAATTATTTTGGTAATATCTATAAGGAATGGGTTCAAACTAACACTTTTACTACCACTAAACTCTTAGACAAAACCTTTATTATCAATGCACTTGAATGGTATAACCAAATTCCTAGACATTCCATCTCATAACTAGAGGATTTAGTTAATGCTCTAGTGAAGGAATTACAACATGATGACCTTCTTGAAAATTATCTTAGCCATTTAATCAATTCCAAACAACTTCCTAATGAATTTACTCACACTTTCATCAAGCGATCTATCTCACAAGGTGGACCATAACATGAATGATGATAATCTTTTAAAACTAATTATCACAACTCTTAAATCTCCCCTTAATACAAAGTTTTAATCTTTTCCCCTAAAACTTTAGAAGAAGCCTTAGACGAAGCAAAAAGGCAAGACTTTCTTATGACTCAATTTGAAACATCTCAAACAATTACTAAATAACCTTTCCAATCATTTCTGATAACATTGATTTAACCAAGCCTCTTGAACCTCAAAATGGAGCATCAAATTCAACTAATTTTAACCTAACCCATCCTCCCTTGAGTATAGAACAACTTAAGAATAAATTTTTCCCCTCTAAACCCACGAGATTTTATCCTTACAAACCTCCTCCAAAATGGTATTATCTTGATAAGTTTTATTTGTGGCATGCTATGATAGGTCATTCTCATAAGGCTTGTTGTTATCTTCACCAATTTCTTATTGTTTCCTTGCTTTGCCCACATTCAATCTTGATACTTTAAAAAAACAAAATTATCAAGACTATCTTCAAGCATCTCAAATCCAATCTAAAGAACCATAATCACATCAACATCAACTACCTTATGAACAACAAAACTTATCCCATACCTACACCTCATCCACTAATGTTTTTCGCACCACTTTTGATCCTTCTTCCTATACCAATAAGGAAAGGATAGATAACATTAACAAATTTAAAGATATTGTTGCATCCATTGAACCTCAACCTCTTAGGTCACATTAACCAAAGGAGTACCTAGTTCAAATGCCTACTCCAAATCATATCATACATGGTCTTCCTTTACATATTCATACCTCTCTTACACATCCTATACCACATTCAACATCCCTAAAATATAACAAACCGACCCATTTACCTATCTCCAAATGCACCTACCAACCCAATGCAAATTAGTTTAATGGTTTAATGTTCCCTCACTCCACCTCACATGTTGGGGCATCTTTCAATGCCCATCTACATGTCTCTTAAAACTTTTGGGAATCTTGCAATGCCCATCCCTACACATACTTACCCATTGGGGCATCGAAAAATGCCCACTCTTAGTCTATAATGCATAATAACAAATAAATTCAACTTTAATAAATATTTCAAGACACATATGCTTGTATTTCACATGCTCATCTTTGATAAAGATGTTAGCATAGATCTTATTTTTTATTTTTTGTCTCATATTTCTTTATTTTTGTGCACTATACTTATTTTAGTTTCACTTTACTAGAATCATTATCTCCTTTGGGCTCTTTAGTTTTCTTACACATTGCATTTGGCATTTGTTTTCATTTTGGTTCTTATACATCTCTTTCATTTTTGTCTTTTTATGTCATTCTTTGCCTTATTAGATTTATGATTATTTTTCCCTTTATTTATCATTCTCCTCATTGGTTTTCACCTTCTGAGTTTTAGTGTAAGACCATGGATGGGACTTGGCCTTCCTCATAAACTACCACATTACAACATCCTTAAATCTCTTTTTGGGATGACTATTATATTCATTAGTGCTTTTTTTAGATCCATTGTAGGTTAGCATGGATTCTCTTAGTTACATGACTATCATAAGAATAGACCCATCCCTTTCATAGCATTATTTTACCTTCTTATGATTAGATACGATCATATTCATCATTGTATCACTTGTTACATAGATGGATCTCTTATGATCCCCTTATTTTCCTTATCTCCTTTCATTTAAGGCTCACATCTGTCAATTTTAAGATTGTAGACTTACTTGTGGGTAAGTAAAGGAGTCTTTAGACACCTCGATCTTTAGGTCCTTGTCTCTAGTGACCAAGTGTAATCTCTCTTATGTTTGTCACCTATTTCACTCATGTTTGTTCTTTCGAATCTATATGGAGATAGAATAGAAAAGGCCAAAAAAAATTGAAATCCAAATCATAAAATATAAAAAAAGGCAATAATTCAAAGGAAAAAATAATATTAAAATTTAGATCACACCAAAATATATGATCTATCTTTGACACATTTCCTATCTTAGTCGAAGATCAAACTACACAGTTAGCCTCATGATAGAGCTGAGGTCTTTTGGGGTGTGGTAGGCTAGTAGACTAGGGTAGGAGGTCTTATTATATCATATACTATCTAGTGTCACTTACTTTGTCATGCAAGTACTAAATATTCATAGTAGACTGATGACTCTATAAAGGGTCTTGAGGAATGGGGAAAATGTTGTGGTAAGGTAGGTATATTTTACTTTTCATGTATATAGCCTTTATGGGTTGATCTATGTACTTTACTAGTTAGCCTAAACTCTATGTTCATTATTCAAAATGTCCTAAGTCCTTGGTGTTGATAGTTTTTAGCCTTTCTCACTTACCTAGTGTGTCTCATTCATACTAAGGATGTTTACATCCCCTATGTGGTGCCTCAAATTATTTATTCACATCACATTTTCCTTATATTCCCCTTCTTGTATATTGCTTTTAGTTGATCACATATACCTTATTACACCTTTTTGAGATCAACATATCCCTATTTTTTGAAAATTGGGACCCTTGAGATATTTTGAAGCTTAACCCTAAAAACATGGCCTATTTTAAACATTATTAGAATTTTAAGATCACACACTTTGATAATATTAGCTTACTAATTTATATTTTACTTTGAGCTTGCCTAACATTGCTAATAAATGGTCTTCACATCTTTTAGTTATAAGGTTCACAAAGTCCTTGCTAATAGATTCATATTCTAAAAAACTGGCATAAACCCTTGGTTTGAATTTGAATTTAGAAGGAACAAATTGGTGAGAACATTTTAAATTTATTTTGGACTTAAGATTAATTTTTATGTTAAGGCTTGGTCATGTTTTTTAACACAACCAAACCTTAGCCTAAAAGAAATTATTATGCCCAGGTCCCTTTTATTTCCCCCTTTTATTTTCTATATTTCTATCATAGTCCAATTTTATGTTGGTAGGGTCCTTTTATTTTCCTAAGCATGGTTCCTTTATTTACTTAACCTATAGTCTTAATTCTAGGGCCTTATTCATGTTATTAAAATGAATGAGACCTTAGACCTAACACTTTAGCCTAAGTCTTTATTTCATCCTAGGTCTAACTTAATCATCATGCATCTTTTAAGATCTAGTGGTTCATTCTTCATCACACCCTTTGATTGAACGATGAAAGGAAAAAATTGATGAACTTAAGCATATAATCCTTTAGACCAATCATGTTTGAGCACTCTAATCATGATCAACAAATCCCAACTCATCATAGCTTTTAATCAGATGAAACAAATTGAACATTGAAAATTCAAAGAGCATAAGAAGCCCTACAGAGTCTCCATGTAGCACTCTCATATTTAAGACTTAAAAGCAAAGGGTCCTACATATTAAATGGAACCAATCATGTTTGAGCACCTATATCACAATCAAGAGCTCACACCTCATCACAAATTTTAATTAGATGGAGTGAATTGACTCCAATATCCTAAGAAGTTATATAGAGCTTCCATGTGGTGCTCTCGTATTCAAATACAAGAATTTGATGAGCTTAAAATTGATGTTCATGTGACCATTATTTGACATCTGCAAGGCCATAATTAATGCTTGCATGACTGTCAACTTTAAACCCACCAAAATTAAAATACTTTATGATCTTAAATTTGACATCCTCATGAACATAATTCAAACATCCACAAGGTTACCTTTGATGTTTGAAAGGCCATCAAAATTAAGCTCATGTAACATTTTTAACTAGACCAAATAAGGCATGTTTTATGTCATTTGGGGGTCATTTTGAATTAAAACTTAGCATAAAATGCTTTAACCTAAGTCCATTCATGTTTATAAATATGAAATAGAATTATCCTTAAGAATTTTAACCTAAGTTCTTTGTATTATTATGCACTAATTAAATCTCATGCACATTTTAGGATCTGATGATCCACACTTCATCATGATGTATGATCCAATGGTACAAAATCATTGATGAATTTTCAACAAAGCTCTGAGAGCTCGTGAGCTTGACACATGGTGAAAGCACATCCAATATGTGACTAACAAGGTTGTCAGAGCTCAAAACACCTATAGAGGTGCCAAGTGACACAACCATGGGGCTAAATATAAAAAGGAACCAATAACTAATGAGGTCTCAAATCATAATCAATGGCCCACATTGATTCCTAGATCTTGATCCAATAATGCAAAATAAAAGGCATTTTTAAATGCCAATGGCTAGTGCTTCAAAATCATTTATGAAAAATCTCGTGAAAGGTTCTAGATAGATGCTAAAAAAGTACCACAAAATCATAAAGTGAAAAAATAGAAGATCTTGTGTGCTTAAAAATACACATGTATAAAGGCAAAGGTCTAAATCAAATATGAAGCATGTATGAGTTGAATTCCAAATAAGATACCACCATTAAAGCTCAAAAAACCCTAAAACTTTCATAAAAAGCCCTATGTAAACTCAGATTGATTACAGTGAATTTAGACTATCAACATTGATGTGCATGATGACATCAAACTATGGATTAAGGCCTTGGTGAAGGAGGAAAAAGAAAGAACACTAGTGACCACTACAAGGTTAGAAAGAAAATAAATGGATGATCTAAGAGCATAAATTAGCACAAGGATAGACGTCCTAGAACCTCCAAAATACAAAGTCATCTACTACTATGCAATTCAATTTAGAGACAACTGGATTAGAGAGAGTAATAAAAAGAAAAGCCATGGTGGAAACAAAAGAGTTCACATTCCAAAATTTTGAACCTTTTATAAGTTTAACTCTTGTTGGAGGGAAGTAACCTAGTGAACTGCCCATCCATGAATAGGATATTAAAATCCTAAGGCTCATTTAGCTCAAGTCAGAGCTATCATTAGGGTAAAAGCAAAGGATTCATAACTTGGAGAAGGAAAAGAAGTACGTAGAGACTTAAGATATTTATCAGTTCTTGAGGCCATAATAAATATGTTTAAAGAATCCTTTTTCAATATTTTTGACTCTTTAAAGTCAATGAAGTTAAGACAAGATGCATTAAGCCAACATAATGAGGTGGCCAAAGGATTGATGACAAAATGGTAGGATGCAGAGGCCAAAATAATAGATCTCATAAATATACTAATTATTAATAAAATTCCTAAGTTAAAAACCATTACCCTAGCCCACCTAAATATTATATTAGGGATAGTGGTGGATAAGATCCAAAGCTTAAGTGTTTGGTCAGTAGGCTTGGACAGACTCCTAAGGGATGATGAAGAGTTGATTATCAAGATTAAGCAACTCCTTGGCACTATGTTGATTAATCCTATGAAGTCTATAGCTATGAGCCTTATTGATGATGAATAATACAAGCATAAAGTCACTCTCGTAATACAAGGTTGATAATTTGTGCCTATGCTAGATTAGTTGAAGGATATTGAATTTGCTTTTGCTTCATTTTTTCTATATTTAGATGTGTTAATAATATATTAATTTTCCAACACATCTTTAAATTAAAATATAGTTCTTACTTGTATGATTCCATATTAGCCCTTGAAAATTGTCTGGTGTATGGTGAGATTTGACCTTATGCTTTTTTGCATCATATACTAGTTAAATACACATTCACTTATAATTGAAACTTTGTCATGATATTTGAGTCAAGGATCATCAATCACTTATTTTATTTCTACCTTACCCCTCTCTTTTTCTTTTTTTTAACTAGATCACTTTAGTTTAGACTTCATTATAAATATCCATTTAGATTAGTCTATAGTATAAGCTTTGATCACAATCACTATTATTAGAATAAATACTCACACTTTTCAAAGACTTGGTCCATTGTGACTCCCAACCACCAATTAATATAAATTTCTAGAACAGATAAACATTACTTTGCCACTATTTCATCATAGGTAACATAAGTTCCTAAAACCTACTACTCATGATTTGATTTCTCTATAATTCTAAAATGAGAAGTGTTCTTGAACACTAAGGACATTTGTGTTACACATAGAGGCATCAACAAGGTCCCCACTGACACTAGGAGGAGGGATATCTTTGTGAATTGGTTGAATCTTTACTAATCTTAGCATGTTTTCACTTAATATTGATGTTATTTTTGTACTTTTGAGTAATTCTTTGATTATAAGTGTAAAGATCATGGATATTTGTGGTCTTTGACCTATCTTTGTGCTTCCTTTAGACAAAGATCAAATTTATTTAAAGTTTGATGTTAAGTTTTAGAAAAGATAGCTTAAGATTTGAAAACATGTGGTATTTAAGGTTAGAATATCCTATTTTGATCAAAGGTTGGCATATCTTTCATAGATATAAGTTTATTTGAGCTTAGACTTATAAAGATAGATAATATTTACATAATTAGACACATCTTTGAGATAGCTTAGTCAAAGGTTAACATCCTTTGTTGTTCTTTATACAATCTTTACTAAATGAGCTTAATGTGTAGGTCTAATCCTTGTTCTTTATAAAGGTTAAAATGACACATCATGTTTCAAATAGGATATTCAATCTTCAAACTAGAATTACCAAGGATTTGAACAAGATCACATTCAGAGATAAGAGAACTATTTCTTGAGTTTGAAGTCCATAAGAAAACTAGGTGAGATAAAGGTAGGTGTAGATGTTCCAAATCTTGGCCAACCTCACCCCTTCAAAGTAACTTTGCCTTCAACCTTCATTCAGGTATGGCTTGCTTGGGAGACTCTTAGATCAACATGCTAGGTGTGGTACATGATCACCCACATAACCCTAAAAAATAATTTCCCACATTTAGTCCAATTGGTATTATATCTGTTGAAGAACATATAAATCTTTTAAATTTGTTTTAAGGTTGCTAAATGTTGTGCATGAAGATGTAGTATGCAGGTTGTTCCCCTTTACTTTTAAGGATATTGCATATGAATGGTTTCTCAATTTTATTGACAATTATATTACTATCGAGGATGGTTTTACTAATGTTTTCATAGACCAATTTGGTAAAATTGTTAGTCCATGTGTCATTTACCATGAGTTCACCACCATAATGAGATATGCAAGTGAACCCATAAGGTCCTTTAATTCTAGATTCCAAAAAATGTATAGCAAGACCATGGAATCTTATAAACCTAATGAGGTTTTAGCTCTAGAAATATAAAAAGATGTAGTAGATCCCATGACTTTTGTATTTCTAAAAAGATCTCTTCCAGTTATAACTTTATTATCTAGAGCTTATTTTAAAGTAATGACCATAAATTATCAAATGCAATCCCAAATACAAATGGCCTACTCTATCCCAAATATCAATTCACATATGCCCATTTTGAACATCTTCCCTAACAACAACCAAAATATCCCAACCATGAATCAACTCTCAAACCTCAATCTATTACCTTTGAGTCATGTTGCCCCTAATCAGAACCTAGGATTCTTGAGCTATCTTGATACTATTAGATTTAATGAAAATTATCAAAGATATTTAGTACCATATACATGTACAAATAATAACCATATACACAATTATTTGTACATGTATATGGTACTAAAGATCTTGAAAATGAGTCTATCTTGAAAATGGTCCAAAAGTTAAGCACTGATTTCCTTCACAAGTTGAAAATATTGTAGAAAGCTCTAATAAGAACTTCTCATTTCAAATGTTTAATAGGCCAAAAAAAATATTTTAGAATAATAGTTTCCATAATAATAAGAATAATGAGCCATCCTCTAAAAAGAGGATTATGGACATTAATCTTACTAATATAGCATTGCCTAATTATTCTAGGGTGCATTATATAGCAAAACATGGAGATATTGATTATATTGATATTTCTAATGCTTTTGAATATTTCCAAGAAGAGTTAGATACATTTTAAGTGGTCCCTAACAAGGATAGTGGTGAAGGTACCTTAGGGTCCAAGCCTAATAATCAAAATTTCATGGTAGCTAATGAACCTGATGATGTCCCTGAGGAGATCCAAGCCTTCCAATAATTATTGAATAAGACTTATTCTTTGAGGAATAAAGAATAGAGGCATCCCTTTACTACCTCAATGCCTCTAAATAACTTTGGAACTCCTCTAGACACTTTTTCAAGCAATAATCTAGAACCACCCAATGGGAGTACCTCTAAACATAATGATGATGTTCCTAGTTCTTAAAATAAAACTAGTTATAATATTGTTGAAGACATGAAGAAGATAAAAACTAACATCATATTGCATGAATTAACACAAACTATAGAACAAAGAGACATCTTACTAGAATCATTATCAAAAAATTCTAACAAACCACTAAGGGCTCACAATGCTAATATGCATGTACATAAAGTTAAGGTAGAATATCCTCCCTTCCTACTCATAGTCAAGATGTTCGATAAGAATTTGCACAGTTATTTATTGGATTCTAGTGCATCCACCAATATCATTCTACTAGGTATTTTCAAATAACTTGTCTTGACTTCTATTAAGTTTGATAGGGTTGTTACTCAATTAGACAAATCTAGAGTGAAGGTAATTGGGGTATTATTAAATTTTCATATGAAATTGGCCTCTAAGCATAGAGTGTAGTAGTTTATTGATATCCAAGTTTTTAACATTCCTAATGTTTATGTGATCTGGGTGACAATTTGGGTGGTATAACGAGCACCAAGATGCGGCAGTACAATGGACCGCAATTGCCGAAGTAGTTGTTGTAAGGCCCCAGAGTGGGTGGCTAGTAGACTGGGCAGGGCTGCACATAGCTCTATATTGTTTTAAATCTTGGATGTCAAATTATCAGGTGATAATTAATTCCTCAAATCTTATATTGCTTTAAATCCTCACCTATTATGTCCTCAAGCTCTGTATTGTTTTAAATTTTGGAAGTCAAATTGTTGGCGACGGTTATTTCCTCGAATGTTGTATTGTCTTAAGTCTTCACCTATTAATTCCTCAAGCCACTCAATCTTCTGTGAGATAATATGTATAAATGAAGAACTTCCCAAAATGGGGAGGTAAACATCTCTTCCTAGAGATAAGCATATATTTGTATCTACAATTTTTGTTTCAACAAAACATCTCTTTTCAGAGATAGCATTATTTGAATTGGATTGTTCTTATTTATGAATTTTCTTTCGACCAAAGCTTTCAAGTTTTGGATCAGTGGTATCAAAGTGATTTGTCTTGAGAGTGTATGATCCTGAGGACGAGGTCAAGATACAGGAAACTTGGGTGGGAAGCAACAGAGCTTCCAAAATTTCCACCTATTTGCTCCAAATGACCTCAAATGGTAGACAACACTGAAACATCTGATCCTTTCAAGGAAATGGTGAATGAATGAAGACCTCCAATGGAAATAAGCATAGATGCTACAATAATTTTCTCAAATTCTTCAAACACTTTCGATGGGAAATTCTGGCTACACGTCATGGCTCCTCATCGAGGGAACTTCCTTTTAGTGCCCCAACACCCTTCAAGGTTTAGGTAAATTTTGACATTCACACATTTGAAGGTAAAATCAATGCTGATGTAGTAGAAAATTGGTTGGATCAACTATCTTCCTACTTCTCTATAAATAAGTTCACCGATGGAGAAAAGATCACTTTTGCTCTTTTGAAATCATCATTGCCCATGAAAAACTGGTGGGAAGTGTACAAAAAGAGATTTAGTATAGATATCATTGGCCTTGGGATGGAACCTACTTGGGATGATTTTATGGACATAGTGAAAGAAGAATACTATCCCATCAGAGCATATGATGATCTGTACATAGAGTGGTAGCAACTTCACCAAGGTAAGGAACAATCTGTTCAAGATTACACTAACATTTTTCATTCTCTATCTACGAGATTGGGACTCCAAGAAAGTGAGAAACACAAGGTTCTCAAATATCATGGTGGAATACAATGGTACATACGGGGATAAATGAAACTCTTTAATTTGGAAACCATCGGTGAGGCATACAAGTTCGTAGTAAAGATTGAGTAGAAGCATAGAAGAATGGATATAAAGAATCAGTCTTCAAAATGGAAAAGTGATAAAGAAGGTCAAACATGAAGCCAAAATTGGAAGCAAAAGGAAAGAAAGACTAGGAAGTGGTGTGGTTATCACAAATTTGGAACTCACTCCAAAGAATAATGTCGAGCTATCAAATCACTGCTTTTTGAGTCACCATCCTCAACATCTACTGCTCTACCTCATACAGACCCTACAGTCGAAGAGGTTGAAGAAGAAATTATAGATGTTGATCTTGAAGCCATTGTAGCTTCATCATAGACACACGATGAGATGCTAGATGACAAGGAAAGATTGTTTCACTCTAAGTTATGGGTGAAAGGCAAGCCTCTGCTTTTCATTCTTAATAGTGGAAGTTAAAAGAATTTAATCTCTACTAATGTTGTGAAAAGCCTAAATCTATCCATGAAGCCTCACCCAAAACCATACAGTATTGGATGGTTGAGTCCAGGGAGAAACCTCCATGTCACCCACCAATGTCTTCTCTCATATGCAATATAACCTTTCTAAGATGAGGTCTTATGTGATGTGGTCAATCTAGATGTTTGTGATGTACTCTTTGGTTAGCCATTCATGTATGATCGACATGGTATATATGAATCAAAAACTAGAAGGATCACTCTTACTCTTGGAACATGGTGCTACAGGGTACCAAAAGTACCACCTTCTATATCTATCTCTCTTCTTAGTGCCAAGAAATTTGTTCTCATGGTGGTCAAGCCATAGGAATCCAAAAGGGCTGATGTTACAACCCTAACTACACAACAACAGAAGCAAATAGATACTAGGTTGAGAAATTTCATGACCTTCCATCGATAGACTGATGGTCAGACAGGAATGGTGAACAATCGGGCCCTGCACAGTTCCATAAACCACAATCCCTTCCAAGTGTGCATCGGGAATCAAATCAAGACACAACTACCATGCCTGATGGGTAAAATTGATGCAATGGGGACCATTGCTTTTCAAGGAGGGAGGAATGATCTGGGTAACAATTCAGGTGGTATAATGAGCACCAAGATGTAGTGGTATAATGGACCATGGATGCTGAAGCAGTTGTTGTAAGGCCCTAGAGCGGGTGGCTAATAGACTGGGTAGGGCTGTGCGTAGCTCTATAGTGTTTTAAATCTTGGATGCCAAATTTTTAGGTGATAGTTAATTCCTCAAATCTTGTATTACTTTAAATCCTCACCTATTATGTCCTCGATCTTTGTATTGTTTTAAATTTTAGAAGTCAAATTGTCAGTGATAGTTATTTCCTTGAATGTTATATTGTCTTAAGTCTTCACCCATTAATTCCTCGAGCCACTCAATCTTTCATGAGATAATATGTATAAATGAAGAACTTCCCAAAATGGGGAGGTAGACATCTCTTCCTAAAGATAAGCATATATTTGTATCTGCAATTTTTGATTCAACAAAACATCTCTTTTCAGAGATTGCATTATTTGAATTAGATTTTTCTTATTTCTAAATTATCTTTCAACCAAAGCTTTTGAGTTTTGGATCATTATGGGAAATTACTAAGTATGGAATGGACCAAAGCTCTGAATGGCTAAATGTCTACTGATTGTTCACATTTATGACTACCTTGAAAAGGAGATCAAAACAAGATTAGGGTTGAAAGAGAGCTAAGGATGAAACACATGATCATAAAGTAAAATGTTTTGAATGAAAGTGTTAACATAATTGACTCAAACTTTGGGGTTTTCACCCTAGAGACTATAAAGGTCTATGATCCTAAGAGTACTCATGTCATTCCTGGGCTATATAACCTACACTTTGGTAGTGTTAGGTGTAAGGTTGGTTTTGGGGTTGATATTATCTTAACTAATTCTAATAATAAGAAATGCCATGCATCATATAGGCTCTAATTACCATGCACTAATAATCTTGTTGAATATGAGGCCTTTATCCTAGGTTTTCAATTTGTTGTAAAAGATAAGGTCAAAGAACTACTAGTCTATAGTGATTCAGAACTAGTAGTCAACCAGGTGAGAAACAAATATCAATTCAAACTCTCATACCTCAAAAGGTATAAGTTTAGGGTTTGGGATCTAATTGAGTCTATTTATGCCTTTAACATTATCTACATCCCTATAAAATTGAACTAATCTACTAATGACTTGACATCTACTATAGCCAACCTCATGCCTAACCAAGACTCAACCAACTTTAGCATTGAGCTAATACCTTGTCTGTCAATCCTTGATAATGTGAATCATTTTCAAGTCTTTAGTGATGATCAATAGATATTGGATTTCATGACAAATTTTAGAGCATTTAAGGCTCACATCATTGATGACACTGATGAAAATACACATAGGGAAGGTAAGTTTGATGGAAAGGTCATTCAGTTGAATGATAATAAGATTCCCTAAGGTATGATTTCCTTAGAGAGGTTGTTTAATCAAGGCAAGCTAGTTGAGGTTTATAATATTCTGAAGGTAAGTGGGAAAGAATACAATGCAATATATCTTTTCCACCAAGATCAACCTCAGCTAGTTAACATTAGGAAAGCCTACACTAAGATTTAGAATAATAAGGCCAAAGAGTTGATAACCAAGTATAAGAATGTCAGAGCTTGGTTTTATGATGAATTAAATATCTTTGATCCAAGATTCATCACCCATACTATACCCCTTAAATAAATTTTTAAACCCTTTAGGCAAAATCAAAGACTGGTGAATTATGTCCTAGAACCAATTATCTTTAAAGAGGTTAAGAGATTACTAGATGCTAGAATTGTGTTTCCCATTAGACATTCTACCTAGGTGGCCAATTTAGTATTAGTTAGAAAGAATAATGGTGAGATTAGGATATGCATTAACTTTAGAAATTTAAACAAAGCATCTAAATAGAATAACTATCCTCTTCCTTCTCTTAACTAGGTGATACAAGTTGTTTCAAGATTAGCCATGATGTCTTTTCCTAATGGTTTTTTAGGCTACAACTAGGTGTTGGTTGATAGGGAGGATATAATGAAAACAACCTTCACAACTAAATGGGTAACCTTTTCTTATAAAATAATTCCTTTTAGATTAATCAATGTAGGAGCTAATTTTTAAATGGATATGGACCATGCCTTCTAGGGTTTGATTGGTAAGTGTATCATTATATATATGGATGATCTAACCATTTTTCTAAAAATAGATAAGATCACTTTATGCATTTACAATAAGTTTTTAAGAGATGTAAAAGGTATGGAATCTCCCTAAACCCCAAGAAAAGCATATTTTGTGTTACTGAAGGTCATGTCATAACTAAATATGAGACTTACATAGATCTTGAAAGGGTGGAAGATATATCTAGGATAGAGCCTCCAAACAATATAAAAGAGCTAAAATCATTTTTTGGTAAGATAAAATTTATAAGGAAGTTCATTTTTGGCTTTATATAGATTGTCAAGCCACTAAATGACATGCTAAATAAGGATGCCAAGGTCTCATGGAATGATGAATCCAGGAAGGCATTCAATGAAATCAAAAAATAAATTATCCAATCTCTAGTCCTAATAAGTCCTAATTTTTCAAAGGAATTTTATCTCTATTCTTTTGCATTTGACCATACGATGGCTATGATTTTAATTCAAAAGGTTGATGGGTTTGATCACCCAGTAGTTTTCATGAGTACTAACTTTAAGAATGCATAATTTAACTATTCATGGATTGATAAACAATCATATGTATTAGTTAAGGTAGTAAATAAATTTAGGTATTATATCCTTATAAATAAGGTGAATGTTATCCTACCTAAACTTGCCACAAAGCTCATGCTGAGTTAGAATGAACTTGGAAAATGTAAAGGTAAATAGATTTAAGTTTTACAAGAGTATGGCATAGAAATTAAAATGGAAAAATTGGTAAGGTTTCAAGGCTTGATCCAAATGATTGTTCATATGATCCGTAGGCTAAGTATTATGCAAGTTGATCATTAGAAATTCCAAGCTAGTGAATGGTATGATTCTATTATCCATTTACTAATTAATGGTACTTGTCCTACAAGACTAACAAGGGAGTAAAAGAGAGCCTTGAGGCTCAAGGCAGCTCATTATTTGATCAAAGATAGGGTCTTATATATAAATAAATTTGAATGTGTCTATCTAAGATGTGTCTCTAAAGAAGAAGCTACTCAAATCATGAGCACCTTCCATGAGAAGTTTGGCAATGGACACCCATCTAGGAATACTACAATCCACAAGATTCTTAGAGTTGGCTACTATTTTACAACTATTTTAAAGATTCCCATAAACACATGAGGGAGTTCCACTCATGCCAAATCTTTGGCACCAAGGAGCCTAAGACAGTAATGCCTTTACAACCATTCATGGTTGATAAACCCTTTGCATAATAGGGGTTGGACTTTATAGGGTGATTAACCCTAATTCATCTAAAGGTCACAAATTCATCTTGAATACCATAGATTATTGCATAAGGTGGGCTCATTCTATAGCCACCAAACAATATAGGACTGAAGAAGTGATCAATTTTTTGGAAGAGAACATTTGTACTAGATTTGGGACTCCAATATTTTTGATATGTGATAATGGATCTACATTTACATCCATAGAGATAATTTAATGAGCTTATGATAATGACATTTGTATGAAGTTTTCATCTAATCATTATCCCCAAGGAAATGGAGTTCCTAAATCTACCAATAAGAACTTAATCAAGGTAATAAAAAAGTCTATTATAGACAAGCCCAAGACTTGGCATAATATTCTCAAGTATGCCTTATGGGTAGATAGAATAAGGATTAAAAAATCCTTGAAGGTATAACCTTTTCTCCTAGTGTATGGCCAAGAGCCTATCTTCCATATCACTTTCAAGTTGCCTACATATAAATTCAAGCAATAATATATGGCCTTAGCTTGTAAATTTAAGATTACTAGACATCATTCAGATAGAAGATACAAGAGAGAAAGCCTTTTCTAATTTTACTATACCTCAAACCACAATGAAATGGTGGTTTGACAAAATATCCAAGATTAAGGTGTTCAAATAATGGGATCTAGTTCTCCTTTATGATAAAGCATCTAAGACTAAGGGCAAGCATGGAAAATTCACACTTTTTTGGATTGGCCCATATTAGATTGTAGATACATTGGGAAACAACATCTTTAAGCTCAAATATATATAAGGATCAAATTTCACACTACCTGCCAATGGTCATTACCTCAAACATTAATTCTTTGATGCTCCTCCTAAGGTCTTTATGGAGTAAACTATAAGATAGTTAGACTTAGTGTAAGTAGGCTACTTAGTTTCTGTCAGCGCTTTCTTTCTTGTCCCTTACATGTATATATCTATTTGTTTCCGTTTATTCTTACTTTATTTCTTTTGTTGTGTGTTTTTTTTTCCTATTATTTATTTTCAATAAGTCCTTTTGGATAAACCCATCTCAAAGTTTATTTAGCTTGCTTGAAACCTCTAGAGTTCAGGAATGTGGGTAATGAACCTAATACATATGTTAACCATGGTTCTAAAATTTGAAACATAATCTTATGATTTGAATAAATTGGTAAATACTAATTGAAAGGGCCAACTATTTCATGAGAGCCTAAATATTGTCTTGACCTAAAATTGGTTTTAAGAAGATTTTCATTTGTATTGTGAAATCCTAATCTATTAAGGTATAACCATACTTGAACTTAATAAATATCCTTGCTTGGGACAATGGTTGCATCCATAAGTAATTATTTGAATCTCAAACACTTGACCAAATCCTTAGACCTAGCTACCCTGATTCTCAACCTTGCTGAAAGCATAAAAGATCTAAAATACACAAAATAAGAATGTAATGCAAAATCAGAAGATTTTCAAGAATAGGTGATATTGGTAACCTCCACTGGGGCTATAAACACTTGGTTGGTAGTGTAGAAAGGCCATGAGTGGAGCCAAAGGCATATATATTAGGTATATAGATGCCTAGATGATAACAAAGCAATGCCCAAGCCTTCCCTGAACTAGAAACATGGGTTTTAATGAATATCTAAACATGCTCCAAGCTAGTGTTAATGATTAAAGACATGAAACTTGAAGTTTTTCCCTAAATCCAATAGAAAATAGTAAGTGGAATCAAAGCACACATATATCATTTCTATGTCTTAAATGTTTGACCCCAATTCTACAAGTGCAAGGTTTGTTTCAACCATAAATTGATATAGATAATGACATTGACTAAATGGAGTGGATGACCTAGTTGTTTGTCTAAACCAGAGTCTCTAAGTTCTAACATATTGATATGTTTCCCCTAGAAGTTACCATTTGTTGAGATCAACGTACCCCCATTTTTTGAAAATTGGGACCCTTGAGATATTTTGAAGCTTAACCCTAAAAACATGGCCTATTTTGAATATTATTAGAATTTGAAGATCATCCACTTTGATAATATTGGCTTACTAATTTATATTTTGTTTTGAGCTTGCCTAATGTTGCTAATAAATGGTATTCAAATCGTGTAGTTGTATGTTTCATAGAGTCATTGCTGATGGATTCATGTTCTAAAACACTAACATAAACCCTTGGTTTGAATTCAATTTTTGTGGGAATAAATTGGTGGGAACATTTTGAATTTATTTTGGACTTAAGCCAAATTTTTGTGTTAAGGCTTGGTCATGTTTTTTAACACATCCAAACGTTATCCTCAAAAAAATTATTATGCCTTGGTCCCTTTTATTTCCTATATTTCTAGCATAGTCCAATTTTATGTTGGTAGGGTCCTTTTGTTTTCCTAAGCATGGTCCCTTTATTAACTTAGCCTATAGTCTTAATGTTAAGGCCCCATTCATGTTTATTAACATGAATGAGACCTTAGACCTAACACTTTAGCCTAAGTCTTTATTTCATCTTGGGTCTAACTTAGCCATCATGCATCTTTCAAGATCTAATGGTCCATGCTTCATCTCACCCTTTGATCGGATGGTGCAAGGAAAAGATCAATGAACCTAAGCACTTAGTCCTTTGAACCAATCATGTTTGAGCACTCAAATCATAATCAATGGATCATACCTCATCATAGCTTTTAATTAGATGAATTGAATCCAAAATTAAAAATTTAAAGAACTTGAGAAGCCCCATGGAGTCACCATGTGACACTCTCACATTCAAGACTTAAAAGACAAGGGTCTCATATATTAAATAGAACCAATCATGTTTGATCACCCAGATCATGATCAATAACTCATGCCTCATTACAAATTTTAATTGGATGGAATGATTTGACTCTGATATCCAAAAAAGCTTTGCAAAGTCATCATGTGGTGCTCTCACATTCAAACATAGGAATTTGATGAGCTTAAAATTGATGTTTGCATGACCATCATTTGATGTTCACGAGGCCATCATTGATAGTGACACAACCATAAAATTTAAGCCCACCAAACTTAAAATACTTCATGATCTTAAATTTGACATTCTCATGAATGTCATTTAAACATCTGCAAAGCTACCTTTGATGTCCATGAGGCCATCAAAATTAAGCTTGTCTAAATTTTTTTCTTAGACCAAAGGGGACATATTTTATATCATTTAGGGAGTCATTTTACATTAAAACTTAGCATAAAATGATTTAAACTAAGTCCATTCATGTTTATAAATATGAAATATACTTAGCCTTAAGAATGTTAACCTAAGTCCTTTATATGATTATGCACTGATTAAAGCTTGTGCACCTTATAGGATCTGATGGTTTGTGCTTCATCATGGTAGATGATCCAATAGTGTGAAATCACTGATGACTTTTCAACAAATCTCTAAGAGCCTGTGGGCTTAAAACTTGTTGAATGTACATCTAATATGTGACTAACAAGGGTGCTAAAGCTCAAAAATCCCATGGAGGTGTCAAGTAGCATGACCATAGGGATTAATACCAAAAGTCACCAATAACAAGTGAGGTCCTAGATCACAATCAATAGGCCATGCTGATTATTAGATCTTTATCCAAAAATATAAAACAAAAGGAATTTTTTAAATGTAATTGGTTAGTGCTTCAAAATCATTTATGAAAAATGCCATGAAAGGTTCCTGATAGATGCCAAATAAGTGCCACGCAAACATAAAGTGATAAAATAAAATATATTGTGTGCTTGAGAATTAAAATGTATAAAGGTAAAGGTTTAAATCAAATCTAAAGCATATATGAGATAAATTACAAATAAGCTATTAGTATTAAAGCTCTAAAAGCCCTAAAACTTGCATAAAAAGCCTTAAGTAAACTTATATTGATTATAATGAATTTAGAGCAAGTTTAAGTATGTTTTGAGCACAAAATAACTAACCAAAGACCATTTTTAACCTAATTGAGAGAAATTTACAAGGTTTGGAATCCAGGGTAGCTTAAAAGCAACAATATAGGGATGAGACAAAGCTATATTTTTCAAGGGACAATGAAAGGAGGGTATTTAAGGATACAGACCTAGACATTGATACATTAAACACAAGCAATAGGAACTAGTCCAAACTCTTTTGGACCATTGAGAAAATGTAGGCTATCACCAAAGAAGAATAGAAGATTACAACTATGACCAGGAGGTACTACGACCTTGTTACAATTCAAATGACCAATCTCTACCATGCAGCCACCAAACTAGAGGTAGTCCACTGTATCAACATCCTTGATCCCATTTTTAAGGACTATAGGATTGAGCAAGGCTAGATTATCCATGAAAGGTCCTTAAAAGAGTTGTATTCATTTCCCCATTTGCCTTCGAAAGTTACTACAAGATCCTACAACCCCAAGTGGATTTACCCAATATTAAAGAATGGACTAATAAGAATGATTTAAATACCATCTTTAGGCCATGGTTGCTCCAGGGCAGTAATGTGATTAGATACCCCACTAGAAACATCTTATTTGCCCAATTTAGAGAGGGGGTTAGGGTAATCATGACCCTATTAAACAAAATCTCTAAATCCCCTTCAACCACATTTGTCAATAAAAGTTTGGTGTCTTATGTCTACCTTATGATAGAGAAATAACTCACTCCTCCCATTAGGGAGATGATCAGCATATACCTAGAAAGACAATTTATAACCATTAGGAAAAAGACCAACACCCAATTTTTCATCATGTCCTATCTATTAGACACCTTACTAGTCTCCACCTAGATCCCCAATATCAAAAATTAGTTACCTAAAGGCAAGTTTACAGTCTCTCACCACTATTCAAAGCTACACATATTCAAGTATAGGCATAAAATTTAATTCATTTATGATTGTGTCTATTCTACTTTAGTATAATCCATTACAGGAATTCTCATGCCCAAGATTAGCCCTTTAACCAAAAAATATGTGGAACTAATGGGAGACATCTGACTATACCCAGATTATATGGTAATTAGCATTGAAAGGGTTTTGATCCAACCCTACAGATCGCCTATCCATGTTCTTATCAAGCTGGCAGAGCAAGGGATTTCATACCAAATTCTTAATGGTGTATACAAAGTATGCAAGGATAAAAGGAAAGGCATTTTCCATTTATTTCCTATGATAATTGGTAGAATTATTCTATATAATTGGGATTAGGTTATTAATATGGCTAGGCAAAGAGACTCTTTCAAACTACAACCTGATGAGCTAAAGATGTGGGACCCCAATAGCACTATCTCCACACACTTGAAATCCAAGAAGTTATCCAAGCTAGTGTATGTGCACCAACTTGGTGTACATGACACCATTTATATCAAAACAAACAGTTTTGAAGAAATATTATCTAGGCTTAAGTGACATAACATCAAACTTGAGCATAGACTAACCAGTGATGAGAATCCACCAAGGGAAATTTGGCAAATTGGACCTCTTTAGTACCATTTACTACATGGACCTTCCATACCACCTCAAGATAAACCACAAGTAGAGAGGCAGCCCCAAACATAGATCACACAAGGTCTTGGTAAGGAAAAGTTAGAAGAGAGACCTAGTGAGGGTCCATCATCCTCAGTCCCTCTTAATAAACCAATATCTCCAATGGAATACTTGGACATGATTGCCTTGGATCTAGATGAAATAGTAAAGGATGCACTTAGGTTCCTTGTTAAGGTATATGATTCTAAAAAAGAGGAAGAGCATGTTGAGGAAGTACTAGCCCAAGTAAAGGAGGTTGATAAGTATAAAGGAAAAGAGATTACTTTGGATTTAGTTCCAATAACACCCCCATAGAAAAGGAAAGTAGAATTAGCCTTGGTCCCAGTTGGTTTAAAGAGGCCAAAATTAACTTTCACTCATCCCATGAGTTAATTCAACTTATTTAGTGATGAGTACCCCATCCATAGACCAACCATCCCTGATTGGTTCATCTATGGGAAAATACATAAGATCCCATCCTTGCACCACTAATAGGCCCTAAACAGGACTATCAAAATTGGTGTGTATGATGACATCAATCCATAGATTAAGGCCTTGATGAAGATGGAATAAGAAAGAAGACTAGTGACCACTACAAGGTCAAAAAACAAACAAATGGATGCTCTAAGAGCATCAATCAACACAAGGATATGGGTCCCAAAACCTATGAAATACATAGAGTCATATAATACTATATTATTCAATCTAGAAATAGTTGGATTAGAGAGAGTAACAACAAGAAAAGCCATGGTCGGAACTGAAGAATTCACATTCCAAAAGGTTAAACATTCTACAGGTTTAACTTTAGTTGGAGGGTAGCCTAGTAAACTTCCCATCCATGAAGAAGATATTAAAATCCTAATTGAGGATCATTCAGATCAATTCAGAGCTTACATTAGGGGAATGAAGAAAAGGATTCATAACTTGGACAAGGAAAATGAAAACTTAGAGATCCAAGCTATTTTATCAATTCTTGAGCCCATAATAAAGATGTTTGAAGCATCTTTTTTTGACATTTTTTACTCTTTAAAGTCAATGAAGTTAAGCCAAGATGCATTGAGCCAGTAGAGTGAGGTGGCCAAAGGATTGATGATAGAATTATAGGATGTAGAGGCCAAAATAAGTAATCTCATCTATATACTAAATAAGAATAAAATTCCTAAGTTAAACACCATTAGCCTAACCCACCTAAATGTTATATTAGGGATAGTGGTGGATAAGATCCAGAGCTTAACTACTTGGTTAGTAGGCTTGGATAGACTCCTAAGGGATGATAAAGAGTTGATTTCTAGGATTACCTCCTTGGCACTATGTTTATTAATCTTAAAAATTCTACAGCCTTGGGCCTTATTAATGATGAATAATATAGGTATAGAATCACTCTAGTGATGCAGGTAGTGACAATAGTAGGATCATGGGCATGATCTTCACCACTGAAGAAAATATTGCAAAGGCCATGAGTATTAAGGAAGATATGGAAAGAGATGATAGAGACTTTGATGATTTAGTTGATCAGGAGGATGTTTGTCTCCTAAAGCTAGTTGTGGATTTAGATCTTATCAAAGAACATCAAAAAGCTATGGAGCTTCTATAAAAACAACAAAGGAATCTTTCAACAATGGTCCCACAAATTAATTAATATTCCATTTTGTAAAAGAATTGTAATATTTGAAATAATAATATTCTTTTGTAAAAACATATGCTAGTCTATTATCATATTTGCCTCTAGGTCAGTCTAATTTTGAAAAGCAAGTATATTCTATAGCTTTCTAAAAAAAGGATAGCTATCCTTAATTATTGTGCATTTGTATCTTCTAATTAATTGGTGTACTATCTTGTCTTTCTATAAAGGGTAGTAATACCATATTTTAAAAGGAGATTAATTTGATCAAAATTTATATACTTTGAGTAATTAATACTATCAACGAATTCTATGAAGATTGTCCAAATTTGATGTGTCAATTATCAATGTGGCTTTCTCTTAATTGTTGGTTCTAAAGATTGAATTTGAATGGTTTTATGGATTATAAATTTGCATCTATGATATAGGGTTGATAATGTTTTCCTATTATATATTATTTGAATTATCTTGAATGATCTGAGCAATAATTTAGGTGACAATTCGGATGACAGGTCCACCCCAATTGATGATAGAACTTCCGGGAGCCATAACTTTTACACCGTAGCTCCAATTGACTCACCGTTTGAACCATTGGAAAGATAAGAATGAGAAGAATGTGTTGAGATGGAATGGATATATTCTAAATGTATTTTGACCCCCAAAAACCTAATGGAAGTGCCCCAAATTTCAATTTTAGTAGTGCAGTCTAAAAATAGTAAGTTTCTAAAAATAGTAATCCTCTAATTTTGTATTGTTGTAAATCATGGAAGTCAAACCACTTAATCTCCCTCAAGATTGGTGACCTTCCACATCCTCCTCCCACATTAAAAACATGTATAAATTAATATGTAACCTAAAATATAAATCAGACATCTTTTCTTAGAGATAGGCATATGTTTGGGTCTGCAAATTTGATCAATAAAACATCTCTTCTCAGAGATAGCATTATTTGAATTGTGTTATTATTTCTTGAATTATCTTTCAACCAGATATTTTGAGTTTTGGATCATTGAATTTGATTCATTTAATTTTTTTTGTATTTAGATGTGTTAATGCTATTTAAATTTAATAACACATCTTTAAAGTAAAACCCAGTTCTTACTTGTATGATTCCATATTATCCTTTGAAATTTTCCTAGTGTATGGTGAGATCTGAGGTTATGCTTATTTGCATCATACACTGGTTAAATGTAGATTTAGTTATAATTGAAACTTTGTCATGATATTTGAGTCAAGGATCATCAATCACTTATTTTCTTTTTGCCTTACCGTCTCTTTTGCTTCTTTTTTAACTAGATCACTTTAGACTTCATAAATATCCATTTAGATTAGTCTGTAATTTTAGCTTTGATCATAATTCACTATTATTAGTATAGATACTTACACTTTGAAAAGACTTGGTCCATAGCGGCTCCCAACCACCAATTAATATAAATTTGTGGAATAGATAAATATTGTTTTGCCATTATTTCACCATAAGTAACATAAGTTGCCAAAACCTACTATCAATGCTCTAAATTCCACATAACTCTAAAATGAGAAGTGTTCTTGAACACTAAGGACATCATTGGTACACGTAGATGCATCAACATGCCTCTTAATTTATAGTTTGTGAGTTACATTGTAAGACCTTGGATAGGACCAAGCCTTCCTCACAAACCACCTTAATTTTCTTACCACACCATATCATTGATATACTAGTTATGTCATTAGGTGGTTGTGTTTTCTTACATTGTATCTTATAAAAATCACTAAGTTTGAGTTTTCATCCTTTAGAGTTATTGATTTTCATTTATACATCATGTTCTTGCTTGATTTTGGTGGACTTCACTTATTTTAAATATGAAATTTGACATTCTTACATGTTTCATTTTCTTTATGAATTCTTCATGTTTGTCTTCCATCTTGACTTAAATTTCATTTTCAATCCTTCATGTTTTTCTTTATGTTTTATTAGAAATGCTTATCTTACATGGGGTTACTTGTCACTTACATATCTTTGTTAGAACATTCTTGCATTGATATTTCATTTGTCATTCATGTCTTACATGTTTCCCAATGTGATTTAGTATGTTCTACATTATTTTTTATCATTCATGTTTCACATGCTTCCCAATGTGATTTAGTATGTTCTACATTCATTTTTTGCCATTTATGTTTTACATGTTTTCCAATGTGATTTAGTGTGTTCTATAATCATTTCACATTCATTTTCCATCATTTTGTCATTCATTTTCCATCAATCCTTTGTTTCCAACCTTGCCTTAACAATCCTGATTTGCCACTTTTAATAAGTAACTCATTACTACTTTAACCATCCTACATACACATGCATTATTTCTATTGTTAGTTTTGTATCCCTAGGGTCTCTCAAATGTAGGTTTTTCACCCTGCATGATCAAGACTATGGTATTTCCATGAAATCATTAATAAGAAAGATAATTTAAGGTATGTATATGGTATTTTTAGTTACTCTTATTTCATTTTTGCATTACTTTTCATATGTCATTTTTAGTTATCTCAATTTTATGTGTTTCTATGTAATTTCTCGAAACACCATCCCCTATTACACTAATGTGACACATGATGAGATTCAAGTGGGACATATGTATTCACATAATATTTTCAAACTTTATCATTTACTAACATTTTTTATGTTGTACAACCCATCGACTCTCAATCTTTCTGAATGTATGCCTTAAGGAGTGTCCCATGAAAGGGGTGGGAAGACCATTGGTGCCTTGTAGGATTGTTTTCCCTTTTTACACTTACTATCTACACACTTATCTCTTAAAAACCATTTCCCTAAGCTTTGCCTCCTATTTTTACCCTCCTCTAGTCATTTACCACCTTCATTAGCCCTTTCCCTAACCTAAACCCCTTTTTGGTAGTTTACATGACTATGTCAACTAGGTTGACCCTATATTGTTATTTAAAATAGCTTACTAACAATTAAGTCAGCCATGGCTGACTTAGTTACTTATCTAGTAAGCTTCTTATCAATTAAAATATTAGGTCGATTAGCTTGACTTTGTTGACCTAAACTTTTAGAAGGGCTTAGGGTTAGATCTACCTATATAAACACATTCATTTCCATAATTTATTAAGAAAAGAATATAATATAAAGAGAAGAATAAGAATTAATATATATTATGCATCTTCTTATCCACCATTCTATTTGAGCATTAATCTTAGGGTTTCATACTTTCTTTGGAGATCCAGGTATTGTCTTGTGGAGAAGTCTTTTGGATGCATTGATAAGTTATGTAGCATAGAGTTGATTTATCCTTGTCATCCTTACATACCAAAATAATCTCTTATGAAGTACCTTATCCAAGGGAGATATTGAGGCTCAGTGGGTTCATATTGAAAGGTAAGTATTCCTAACCTTGTTCCTCCTTTGTAAGAGCAAATAGATATACATTTATACTTATCTTCCATGCATTAGGATTTCATATACATTGATGTGAGTATATGTCTTACATGCATGTTTACTTTTTAGTGTTTATTATATCCACTTTGTGCCACAAGCTTTGGTGAGCACTAGATTAGATTTTTACTTTACTTATTATTTTAGTGAATATGAAAATATAGGACCTATTTAGGGTTACAGTGTAGTTTTACTTGATTGGAGGCTTTGGAACCCTCCCTAGTGATATTATTTGTGGTGAGAGATCCCTTGTCTAGGTTTAATGGATCTATATTGGTCATGACTCTGATTATCTAATATATCCCCAATTAGAAGTGTAAGTAGGATCTATCTTCTCCAGGTTAGGATTGATTCGTAGATATGTTGCATTTCCTGTTACATACAAATGGGTCCTTCACTTATTGTGGGTCTAGAGTAGACATTTTGTATCAATTTCCATTATACAAAAAATATGGCTAAGTATGAAACACTTACTAAAGGACTTCATCTTGTAGTGTAGTGGGATATCTAACACTTAATGGTCTATGGGGATTCCCAATTGATTATCAATCAAACCACATATCAGTTTTAGACTAGAGATGATAAGCTTGTACACTACAATCGCATTTTAGATAATCTCAAAACTCACTTCAAATCCCAATAATTTGAATAAGTATCATGGGTTAATAATAGATTTATCGATGCCATAATGATAATTCAGTCCATGATACATATTGAATATAGTGCTAAAGAGTATCAATTTCTAATTGAAAACCTTTTATAGCCTACTCATGTCTTTCCAAATTTAGAAAGGGTGTGCACCATTTTTGGTCCCAATCTCCCACTTGAACTACCTTAAGTTTCAAGACATTTAAAATTATTTTCATGACCATGTCTTTTCCCCTGACCTTTCCAATAATCATCAAAAACTTTTCCTTCATCACATATCCCATTATACCCTCCTTGGAAACATGCTTTATCATAAAGGCTATGATGGAACACTACTTAATTATTTATCTTTGGGAGAATCTAAGTTAGGGCTCAAGGAGGTTCATGAAGGAATGTGTGGGGCCCACACCAATGGTGTATTCTTAGCTAAAAATATCCTTAGAATAGGTTATATTGGCCCAAAATAGATACATATTCTTGTAATTATGTTAGAAAGTGTGTTGCTTGCCAATAACATGGTAAGTTGATACACACACCTTCCTTGCCACTACAACGGATTACTACACCATGGCCTTTTTCTACATGGGGCCTTAATCTCATTGGGAAAATTAACCCTACATCTTCTAATGGCCATAAACATATTATCACTACTACTGAGTATTTTAATAAATGGATTAAGGCCATTCCTCTCACTTATGTCATCAGGAAGTAGATTGCCAAGTTCATTCATTATTATATCATCTATCAATATGGTATCCTAGCCTGTATTATATCTAATAATGGTGGATCATTTGTAAATTGAGATGTTAAATCTCTTTGTACAAAATTCAAAATCAAGCACAAGAAATCCACACCATATAACTTACAAAGCAATGGTCAAGCCAAGGCCTTGAACAAAACCATTGTTTCCATATTATAGAATATTGTCAATGATGTTGGCCATAATTAGCACTTATAAATTTTTCCTAACCTTTGAGCTTATCGCACTAGCTATTTAACCCCCACATGAGCCACTCCATACACACTTGTTTGTGGCATAGAAGCTATTATCCCAATTGAGATTGATTTGTCTTTATATGATTATCTTTGGATCATATTGAAAATGATGAGGATTATAGAGTTTCTAAATTACAAGAGATAAAACTCCTTGATGGCAAGCATTTGGTTGCCTTAGAAAACTTGCAATCCTATCAGAATAGATTGCATAAAAGTTTTAACAAGCATATCCTCCCTTGGGATTTTGAAATTGGTGATTTGGTCTTAAAATAGAATTAAAATAACACAAATGTTTAATGCAAGAAGAAGCATAAGTTCCAACTGAATTAGTTAGGCCCATATATTATCATATAAAATTATGGATTAGGGGCATATCGATTGGCTACTCCAAGTGGTGAAAAACTTCTAGAGCCCATGAATATTGTGTATCTTAAGCAATTTTATGCTTGATATCCATTTGAACCATTATCTACAAGACACCTTAATTAGGGGGGAAACTTGTGATAAATTCATGTTATCCCATTATTATATCTTGGACAATCCTATCTTGGACTATATTCATTTTTTTTTACTTACCTTGGACCGTTCTTATAAGAACCATATTCTTTTATGACTCTGAATAGTTAAAACTCTAGATCACTGGTACTTTGGATCATTTATATTTGAACTAGACTCTTTTCAACCCACCCTAGACCATACTCTTTTTGTCCCTATTCATTTTGTTTCATTCCAGACCATTCTCTTTCGAACCATATTATTTTCATACCCTACACCATTGTAACCTAGATAGTTCTATCCCTTGACCAATTATGATCTTGGTTATGATTCATAGGCATTTTGGACACACTTAACACCAATTCTACAAAGTAGTTCAACCTAAACAGTATCTTGTAGCTTATTCTTATAATTAAGTGAACATGGACACATCAACACATGTTTTTTTCTTGATGAATGGTTATTTAGATTTATCTATCACTACATACTATTATTTTCTTATTTTACTACTATTTGGTAGGCATTGTTGATTTAGCAAGATCTCTCTCTCACTAATTTGTGAGCATGGGTTTTTGAAAACAATTTTAAATGTTATTTAAACTCTTACCTTTGGATGTGCATCTCCTTAGTTACGTAGCTCTTTATAGCTTTTGTTAATATTTCATTCATGTTGCTTATTCCAAAAAAACACAAAAACATTAAAAAATGGCTAAACAAAACAAATAAAAACATTTTCTTTCACTTTTGTTTATTTCGATCTCATGCTCTCATCATTTTGTGAGCCATTTTTATCTCTCACGCTCTCACCATTTTGAGGGCACTCAATTGAATGCTATCACCATTTTATGAGCCCATTTCCTAATTTTATCTACAACATTAATCATTTTTTTAATCATCACTTTTCTACTATCCCATCTCCTGGGAGAACTACATTTTACCTAAAGTTCATGTTGGGTCTTTCATATATGGACCTATGTAAACAAAATCCACTTATCTTTTACATCTAGATTCAACTAGACCACCCCTTATTTTTTTAATTTTTCCCCCCATTTTATTGTGTGTTTTTTCCCTATCACTTAGGGGTAACTTCATCTTTATTCTTGTCTTATTGTACGAATCTTGTTATTTATTAGATTAGGGGTCACCATGTCATAGAGAGTAATGCCTCTATTACAATTGCATGAACCATTCACTTTTTTTTTCTTTGCTTACACTAAAATTGTGACTAAATCTTCTTTGTGTGTGTTTATTTGATTTTTATTATATTTTTTTTGTTCTTTCTTGTCTCTCCATTTATTTATTTTTGTTAATATTTTGTTCATTCTTATTCCTTTATTTTTTATTCTTGGTGTTTTATTGTTTTGGTATTTTGTGTTGCTATTGTGTCTTGTATTTTTTTGTTGTTTTGGAGTTCAAATACATTCTATAAACACTTTTGGCCTAGTTTTCAGTTAGGATTTATTTTTTTAGCATTGTATTTAACTTGTTCTTTTATTCTATTTTTCAAAGTACATCTTATTCATACACATGGGTCTTGATTATTCATATCTTGAATTATTGATGTTTATTAAGATGTTCTTGATTTGTTTTTATACATTATTGTTCTTACTTAAGTCCTAATTATTCATATCTTGATTTTAAATTAGGTTAGATTTATGTATTACTTTTCTTTGTTTTTATTTAAATATAAATAGTTGTAACTCTGGTATTGATAGTTTTTATTTAAATATAAATAGTTGTAACTCTGGTATTGATAGTTTTTATCATTCTCCTTCATTATAAATATTCACATTTAAACCAGCTCATCACAATCAAAATGCAATGTCATTATAGGTTACTCATACTTATGATGCATAATTTCACTTTTTCTATTGTAAACACCAAGTTATTTGGATACCAAGTCCAAAATTCAATGCAACTTCAAAGATCGGCTCTCAATGCACCATACCTAATATAAGACTCTATGCAAGACATGTATCTCTTAGCATACATAGTGAGTTTAATTGAACAGTAGTCTTTTTTTCTTCTATTCTTCATTCCTCAATCCATTTTCTCCTAATTTTGGGTGAACTACATTAGTTTGAGGTCCATTTGGACTATGTAGCCAATGCTTGGATACATGATGTCTCTCAAGTCAGCTCAGCCATATTCATTGCTTTTATCATGTTTGTACCTATTTATCTTTAATATATTCATTAGGTTATATCCTTTTGCTATGCTTGCCAATTTACCCTACTAGAGCATAAAATTTAGACCAATCATTGATCTAATCTACCCTACTGGGGCATAATCCTTTATCAGTGATCAAAATCAACCCTACTAGGGTAAAATCAATTTATCAACTAATCAAATCCACTCTACTAGAGCACATTATTATTTCTTTTCTCTATAAAAATGCTCTCATGTTTATTCTAATTCCAATCTCTATAGCTTTTGCCCTCATTCTAATAATTTTAAAGTGTGCAACTTGTCTTAGGATCAATCATTCCCTAAGTGTGCAACTTTTACCCTCTTGTGAGTATATTAAAGTGTGTCTCTTATGTTTTGGGATTGCATTTTTCCCACTTACCCTCACCTTTGGGGCCCATTTTATTCTATTTTATTTTTTGTCATTAATAATTAATATGTGCAAGCATTATCTCTTATGGATTTAATATCATCCATGGGTTAGTTTCAATCTCTTACCCCCTTTTCAAGATTGTATCCCTCTCTTTCATCCTTATATGTCCTCTCGAGGGGGAATCATGGGTCATTTCCTTCCAACTTATTCTTGACAACTCTTTTTTTTTAAATATATTGTTTCACCTAAATATCTCGCTATGCCTTCTCAAATAAGTTCAAAATGTAAACATCCAATTCCTAACACCATTATGTTAAAATTGTCAACCTTACTCAAAATTTTGTGACCACATAATTGGGTCAAAATCACTAAAATACACTAAACAATTCAAGCTTATCATATACAAGTGTTAATTTAGGCTAATGTATCCCTAAATGGGGCAATGAATTTGATGTGATTATTAGTTTTTCCTAGATCATTTCAAGTCAAAATGCCAAAAATTCAATTTGACACTCTAAACCACTAAATTCTTCTAATTCATAAGCACACAATATGTGCATGTGTTATTTCATGTCCACAAAGTCCTAAATGGGGAATTGTTTCATACATAACTAACACCTTCTTCTAATTATACTCTAATCAAATTATGACCCAGTAACGTAACATTTTGACTAGTTTGATTAAATGGGCAACCAAATTCCAAAGAATTGCATAAAATTAATTAACCTCACTTAAGAAAATTAATCCAAATTAAGCGCTTAAATGGAAAATACATGGAAGTGGTTCAAGATTTCTTAATTGGAAATTCATTTCTAATATATGCATCATTAGATGACATCATCTGTGGGGTGGCATCCATAAGCCATAAGTGGAAAAAATATCAATTCCCCATTAATTCCCCATTCTCCTAAATATTAATTGGGAAATGTATAGATTGTGCCTCAAAAGTTTAATTGATCCATGGACACACATCTTAATCTCAATATGGATGGTCATGGTTGATTCTGACCATTTCCAAAAATTTATAAATACAAGGGTTCTTACTCATCTTGTCAATCTCTTTTGGTTTAAACTTATTATGAAGAATTCTCTTCAGAAGTCATATTTGTGTAGCATTATTATGCTTAATTTACAATAGGATAGCTTCACTATTGGCATGCATTTGATCAAATATCATGAGCCTAGTTTCATTAGTGCATTGAGAGATAATGAAGGAGAAATCCACCCATCATTGGCAAAGACTTGAGCACCAAATCAAGGGGAAAATCATGTTTTGAGCCTCATTTAGAGGTGGGATGCTCTTGGGAAGGTTTTATGCATATGCTTTCTTTCAATAGATCTTAATTTCCTTTTGTCAAACCCTATTGAAGGAGTTGGCTTAGTTAGTTATGTTATTCATGCATTTTTTGAGTTTTTTTAACTAATGATTGATCTAACTCAATTTGGATTCCATACTCTATAGTTATAATGTTTATACTTCAAACCTAGCTTGTTTGTAACTAGTTTGGGCATGATTGAAGTGCTTTCCCCACTATCCACAATGCAATTATGGACCAGCTTTTCTCCCACGGTGAGGGTAAGGTAGAAATGTGGGTTGTTTTCAAACATGGTGGAAGGTTCAATAATATGATTGGGTGTGTTTTTTAGCTCTACACCAATATGCTTTGATGGTTTTAGTAAAATATGGATTTGGAATAGCTGCTCTTAGAGTAACTCTTTTTGACCAGGTAGATGGAGTACCTCCCAAAGGTATATGCTTATTTTTGTATTTTTCTATGAGTTAACAATATTCAAATGGGAGACACTAAACTTGTATTTAATCCTTGGAGTTAATTAAATACCTCGAACTTGAGGTAATAAATGTTTGACCACTTTCCCAAGTTCTAATTTTGAAGATGTGTAGGACTCGTAGAGGCTACCAAATTTGTATTCATACCTTGTTACCTTGAAAGGGGTCTGTTTGGAGTTGTATCCACATATTTAACATCTCTCAAAGATCTATTATTTGACCTTGTATTGGCTAAAATTGATTTTCTCTAATTTAGGACAAAATTTTCCTCCATTTGGAAGTTCATAAATCTTGTTCCTTGATTACTACACTCTCCACTTGATTATGATTGCATGGAGATATTATCTTTTAATATCAAGTGAGGAGTAGTTCCTCCTTGATCCACACAAGCTTGACCTTCCCCCTCTTTATAATTCAGCTATTTTCCTTGAGGCTTCCCTCAAGAATATGGCCCTTATTCTCCTTTAACTAAGTTGTTATGGACTAGAACCATGGCTCTTGAGGTGAGAGTAAAATTTGGATTGTAGGCATTAGGTGACCTATTGAAATTAGGTTAACCTTGTCCTATTTTTCTACTATAATGTTGAGATGGAAATCCATTTTCTTGTGGAGGGTAATAGTAGGAGTTTTGATAAGCTCTAATATGTTGATTGGATTGCCTAGTTGAAGCTTTTAAGGCCTTATATTTTGCTTGCCAATCAATTGCATCATCTAAATTCTTTAGATCAGATTTAGACTTATTATTTTGATTTGGAAATGGATCAAAGATTAAAGGAGTAGCAATCATGTTGGGAAAGATAGGCATTGAGATATTTGGAGGGATTTCACCCACTTAGATCAAACTATTCTCAGCTCTAATAACCACATCATATGTATTAGGCAAGGTATACCCTCCCATGGATTTCAACATGATAGCTATAGAAATCTCAATAGCTCTGAGGTAGGTTGGGGAAAGAAAACTTGCATGGAAGTCTTATGGGAGGTGGAATCCTATTCCATATCCTTTGGAATCTCCCATTGAAATCATGCATGAATTCTTTAGGTCCTCTTTGAATGACATTCATCTGATGTATTAGTGATATATGATCACTCCTATCTTTAAATCTTGTAGTCAACAACTCCCCAAATTCACCCCATGTAGTAATGCATCCTCCTCATAAGGTTATATACCAATCAAGGGCTTATCCCCTAAGATACATTGAAAGTAATCTGATTGATATAGTAATTTTAGTGATATTGTATAAATTACAAAAGTTATATATGTCTCTAATGTGCTCACTCGGGGTGATATGACCTTCCCCATTGAAATAAGGAACACTTTTGGTGGCATTGGGAGGGATATCATGATAGGCAACAAGGTTTATGGGATTTTAAATATTGAAATTTGGGAAAGCATGTTTCCTAGCCATGTTATTAGCCTTAGTAGAACTTGAGTAATTTGGAATAAATAAGGGTAAGTAAGTATCCAAATACTTTTTAGAGTATGTATGAGTGTTAGAAAATCTCCTTGCTCTAAGAGAATAGGAAGGTAGCTCAAAAAACTCAAATGGAATGCTTTAGTAGATGATCTTATGTTTACCTTAGGCATGTAAATTAAGTAATAGTCTATAATTAGGAGCTAATGGGTGTTGGAATCATTGAATGTTTCATCAAGGAAGCCTTACAACTTTAAATTTTCCAAGGTCAGATTTCACCTTTAAGAAAAATTTGGACTATGATTCCCATTGGGTGTGCTATAACTATTGTCAAAAATTTACACCCTTAGAGAGGTAGTTCAAGCCTACTCCAATTGATTGAAACAATGATATTACCCCTAAACCTATGGGTTGTCTTTAGTAGGGGTAAACCTCTATATTGAAGAGCTAGTTCCCTTGATATATCTATTTAAGCTGATCACCTATGTTACCAACTTGTTGAGAATTACCATTATTAATATAAGCATAGTGAAAAATGGGCTTATCCATCATGAATTAATCTAAGACAACTTGATAACACATATTATGCCTTAATAAACTCTTATGACCTGACATTCAATCATTTATATGCATAGGTGTTTTGAAACTCTCCATTTCCCATGCTTGGCTTGGTTTCAGTGGGACAAAGCTCAAGTTCATCTTATTTAAGTCACTCAATATCCATGGATGGTCTTCAAATATGTTATCAGACCTAAAAAAAATCATTTTGATTCCTAGAATAACTCTTAAGACCCTATTTTTCTCCTCAAGCCCTCATTAGGCCTATTTTCCTTGTAGCCCTAAAAACTTATAAACCTCCTTGTGTAGGAGAATTTATGAATTATATTGATAAAACAAAGGAATATTTTATGACCTAGTATGTATTTACAACTCAATGTCAAATTTCCTGTCCTGACTCTAAGTGGAAGTCCATTTTTTTGCCTTTCTCTCTTCAATTAGCCTCCCTTGCCTAGAACCCTATTTTCTTGTTCCATACCTCTCTCACATATCTAAAATCACCCAAAATAATGTGATTCACTTTTCATAGTCTATCACCAACCTCCATATCAATTTTGAGGTCCGTGGAAGTATGTGAACGAAGAAATGACCTTGCCACCTAGTCTTATTTTAGGCCTATTTGAGACTACCTTGGAAAATGAACCTTGTTTGACCACCTCAAGAATATTATATGAATATTTTTGGACTTTAATAGTTAGGAAACATCCTAAACGACCTCATACAATTATTGGGAAGTTATTTCCTTCTAATAAAACCTAAAAACAAGTAAAATAGGGAATTTATGGTAGTCCATGAAACTAAAAGTACAAACAAGGTACATGTGGATAACCTCCTTGGAGTCTAAACAACATAAAAGAGTTTTTAGGATCAAAATATATCATTATATGTGATTTATAGGTTAATTTTTTCTACTTGGTCACTATAAAAGTTTTAGGGGGTTTAAAACTTGTTTGGGGTATTAACGATTATTCATAAAGCACAAGCCACCAATTGGCCTCATTCTAATTATGTTGTTCCCAAAATCTGTCACTCATTTTTGGGACAACATATGAACTATTTTGGTCCTACAAGCCAAAATTCCCTCTTCCCTTCTCAAAAATTGTTTTGGCCATTCAAATTCTCCATTTTTCAAGCTTTTTCAGCTAACAGACTCTGCAGGTTCATTTCTATGGACTCTGCAGGTTCATTTCTACAGACTCTGTAGGCTTAAATTTATGGACTTTGTAGGCTTAAATATACAGACTCTACTGGTTTAAATCTATGGAATCTATAGGCTTAAATCTAACAAACTCTATAGGTTCATTTTTATGGACTCTACAGGAAAGAAATAGGCTCTCAACACTTAAGCATTTTCTATGGCTGGTTCAATGCTTCAGTTCAACTGAAAAGGTTCAACAACATCGACAAGCTTAAAGAGTTAAGCACTTCATAAAAAGTTCAAAGTTCAACCACTTCATCAAGTTCAATAGCTTCAAAAGAGTTAGCAAAAAGAAGAAAGTGATTGAACTGTTGAGCCATTGAACCGTTGAACCATTGAACCTTGAACCAAAATGGTTCAAAGGCTCAACAAAGTTGGTTCAACGCAATTGGTTCAACCGGTCAAGCAAATGAATGGAACACAAGAAGAAAGCGATAGAACCATTGAACCTTTGAACCGTTGAACCAAAGTTGGTTCAATCAGTCAATTCAATTGGTCGGTTCAAAGGAGTGCCCCAAAGCCCATAGGATGAGTGCCCTTGTGGAGGGTAGGTGATGAGCAAAATTGACCTTTCTTGAAGCCTGAAGGGACACCTTCCCTTCAGGGTGTTCCAAAGACATAAAGCTGAAGGAATTTTAAGGATTTAAAGGCACTTAGAAAAATAATGGATTCATGGAATAAAGGATGAACTAATGAACTGATTGAACCTTGAACCAAAAGAAATCAAAATTTCAAAGGTTCACAGGTTCACAATTTAAAGGAAGCTCTAAACAAAGAGCAACAAAGTGATTGAACCGTTGAACCATTGAACCTTGAACCAAAAGAGTTCAAAGGTTCAAAGGATCAACGGTTCAACATGGATGGTTCAAAGGAGTGCCCCAAAGCTGAAAGAACAAGTGCCTTTGTGGACGATAGTGAACTAAGGGTAGGTGCCCTTGTGGAGGGTAGAGAACATTGGTTCAAAGATCAAAGGGATGGTTCAATCAAAGACTAAGAAAGTGATTGAACCAATAAAGTGATTGAACCAAGAAAGTGATTGAACCAAGAAAGAGATTGAACTAGGGAAGTGATTGAACCAAGAAAGTGATTAAACTAGGGAAGCGATTGAACCAAGGAGGTGATTAAACCAAGGAACTAATAAAGACCACTTGAACCATTGAATTATTAAATTGATTAACTTTCAAAGGTTCAAAGGTTCATGGTTCAATATAGTTTAAACAATCAGTAACCATTGCCATCCCCGCAGATGTCAAATTTAAGATAAGGAAATATCTATCAATTTTCAAATATGGCACAGACCCTATGAACAAATTTAGTGACCAACCAAAGAGATAGCTTGAGATCTTAGATCACACAGAGAAGGAAAAAATATAGCAAGGAAAGGGGAAATGATGGAGAAAGATCAAAAATATCCATGCATGGGATATGTTTCTAAAAGGTGAAGCAGCCCACTAGGTGGACATCGAAGAGCACAAACATTCAATGGCATGGCCTATTTTTCTGCATTGAGTAAAGTCAATGAAAAGCTATGCATACATCAGGAAACACATCAAGCAGCCCATATTTAAGACCAATGCCCGATTCTAGCATAGCCCATGGATAGAATTTGAAATGCATTGAAGGCATTGAATGCATCGTAGGCCATTTTTGAAAAAAAAGTGCCCAAGTCTTTCTTGGAGCACTATATATTGGACTCTCTCTTATTATTTTAGGGAGATATCTCGATTATCAGAAACAAAACTCTGCCCAAATTGAAAGGCATTAATGAGACTTTGAGCTCAAATTTTTGATCATTTTTTGTTATTTGAATAAGAAAACAAGTGACTTTTCAGACTTTGTGCTCAAATAGCTTGGTTGTTGGGGAAATTGTTCTTATGTCTATTTCCTTAATACATTTTTTGTCTATTTAATTAAATAAGTAGAATTAGTGAAAGTAATCAAGAAGGTGTCTTGAAGCTGGCTGTGGAGAGACTTTGTGCTGCCACAATTGTCTTTAGTTTGTCTATTTTCTATTTTTGTGTAAAGGATCTTGGGATGACTTTGTGCCCTCATTATCCTTCATATTTCACTCTTTGGTAGTTGAGGTGAAGACTTTGTGCTACATTTCATCCTATTGTGTTACTACACCCTGTTACAGTTACTTGTCACTACCTAAAAGGTTCATGTTGTCTGCTGAATAGCACTTATAAAAGAAGAGGAGTACCTTCTATCATTTCATCAGGATTTCCCCTTTGATTTTTGAACATCATCTCTTAAAAAAGAGAGATGGATGGTGTTATCCTACCCTTGAGTTTTATTTTTAGCTTACTTATAGTAGATATATATATATATAGTACCTTATAGTTAAAGGGAACCTCCCCTTGATGAAAGGAGAGATTTGTCCACCTCTGATGTGGTAAACTTGCACATTTGTCTAACCAATCTCCTTATGTTGTGGTTGAAGAGACCTATTTTACTCATCAGTTAGCTGATTGACAAAATATTCACCCAACAAATTGGATAACCTTATTTAATTACCCCCCCAACTATTAAAAATGGATCAAATTCCAATGCTAAGTGTGAGAGATGGTGTGAGTATGTGAAGTTTCTCCTTGGGTGGGAGACTTATCTTTCTTGAACTCAAGTGAGGTCTAAATTGGGTTTTGAGTCTTAAAAATAAATCTCATGTCTAGGAGAGACTCACACACCTCCAAAAAAATATTACCCATGATTATACATGCTTTGGTGATGATAATTACTCTAATATATGCATTTGGTTCACTAGTCAAGGAACTTGGGGTTTAAAGCCTATCACCTCCTTGCTAGCCCTCAAGGGAATTTGGATTGAAAATTGAGTTTTTGTAACTTGAGAGTGTGTTGATACCCTAATTATGTATATTTATTTCCTCAATGGACCTCCATGGAATTTTATATGATTATTTTGTGCTTTTGAGTTTAAACACACCCTTTGGTCTCAAGACTACCCCTTACCAATAGAATGAGCAAGGTCTGAGACAAAATAATAGGTATACCTATTATTTGTATGGATTTTAGGTGACCATGAATATATTTTTCCACTCATAAGCATCCCTTATATCCACTCACAAAATTTTATCATACCTATAGAGGCCTCAAAACTCCATCTCTTTTATGATTGGTTGGATGTGCCTCTGTGTATATGGTTTAGGTCAGTTTGACTAGCTTTTCTTGTAATTTTAGCATAATTTGGTCTTAAAAAAATCTCATGATTTATTTTTCAATTGAGGTAAAAATAATAACTTTACATATGCCTCTTACCTTCCTTTTAGGCTTATAACTAGCCTATCCTCATTAACAACCTATAGGTACCCTTTTTTATTGTGTATAGGGTATCTGACTACAGACTCTATGTTCAAGGCCTATCCTTTGTACCAATAAATTTATTAATTTTATTAAACTTTTTTGAATTCCTAATTGGTAAATAATCATCTCTCATACACCTTTTCCTCTTTCCTTAGGTCTGATGTCTAGTTTACTCCTCATTAGCAACATGTAAGTTCATTTAAGATGATTGATTGCATACTTTGAGTTTAAGACCTCACTTACACATTAATAATTTTTTTAATGGATATTTTATTTGTTTTGACAATAAAATTTAACCTAAAAACACTTTTAAAACTTATTTTCCCATCTCTTTCCTTAGGCTTAAATCAACTATCTAGTTAGTAACATGTAGGTGTTAATAGGTTGTTTGAGCATTAGGCTTGAAATTTTGAATTTTGTATGTTCACTATGTTATATTTCTTGAAGGATTAAAATCAAAGAGTTTATTTCCACTATAATACAAGTTATTTCAACACTTTTTTGACATTTTCAAACCACTTCTTACTGGATTCTTTTGTACACAGTATTGTATATGGTCTCCTAGGACTATCAACTCAATCCATTGATTATCCCTTGATTTGTAAGTGACTTACGTGTTCCTCAATAGTTTATTTCCTATTTAAACTATATTTAATTTAAGTCTCATGTTTGATGCTACTTTATTGGAAATAAATTGACTTTTAGGTTCACAAAGAGGACCTACAGGCCTATGGCATGTAGGTTTCTTTTACATGGACAAGTTGCTTAGAGATCTAATTGAGTCCCTAAACCCTTCTAACATTATACAACTCTTGTGTTCATATATAACACTTCTCCATAGGTCATTGGTCCTTTAACCATGATTCATATCATCTTCACTTGTCATTACACTCTATATAGACATGTAGGTATAGTCAATCCATATATGGGGTCTGTGTGTTGTCTTTAGAGCATCTAGTCAATTTGAACAACTTGATGATGGTAGTGGGGAAATAAAGACCATATGAATGTATGAAGATATGTATCAAGTCCTCCTCATGAATATAATCATATTCAACCTATTTTGATAGTCCATACAGGCCTGTATATGGAAGAGACACTTGTGACTCCCATTTGAAGGTGTATTTAGATTATTATCTTCATCTTCCCATACTTATATTAGTGAAATATTGTCTCAGACTCTTACATTATGATATATCAATGATATTTAAGCCCATTTCGACAATAAAACATATAGTGGATTTCATAATATAGACCATGTTCTTAGAGATCATCACATTTGAATAACATCTGATAGTGACCACCATATGAGCTATGAAGCATTTATAATCTCTGCTAGTGACCACCATGGAGACAAAATAGAAAATTGCAACAGGGTTAACTAAAAAACTGTGTACATCAAGACACTTTTCCTACACATGAAGACACTTTATGGATATTATTTAACTAATGAAACCACCACTAAAAGGAGATAATTTACCTCTAAAACATCCCTCAAAACCATTATTCTCCATTAATTTTTACAATGGAGAAATAGATGTAAGAATAGACCCCTCTTAAATGGATAGGACATAGTGACCTATTGTCACTCATAGTGATTTTTCATAAATAAAATGCCATAAATATGCAAACCAATTCCACTTATTTAAATCCTACTATGACCCCTAACAATTCCCAAATTTTTAACTCCTAACTCTTGTTATCTTGGATGTACCATTTAGTTCAAATTTACCTTTTAAAGCTTATGAAGCTAGTGATGGAGGAGAGAGAATTATTGAAGTGTTATTTCAACTTAAAACTTATTATAGAGATATTAAATTATCTTATGGAGACCAAGAGACACTAAAAAACCATTTACAACTAAAATATGATCTTGCAAAGCCTTACAAGTGCCCAAAAATGTTTGTAAAGTGTATTTTTGCTTAGTTTAAGCATTAAACTATAGGTTTTGTTAGTATCTGACCTTATTTGAATATTATATGACCCATTTATAACAAAAATAACATTTTTAATCTTCCTAAAATGTTTACTTCTTGGGATGGTACACCCAACTCTTCTAAATAGGCCAAACGGTGGCCAAAATGTCATTTTTGCATATGAGAGTCAAATAAAATGTTAGTGCATGATATTATGATCTTAATGACACATAAATAACCTTTTATAATTATATAAAAACATACTAAAACTTTTACCATGTTTTAAAACATTAATACCTTGAAATTGACCCATAGGGCTAGACAAGTGAACATAAGACCAGACTTTGGACAATGCTAGACAAGGACAAATATGACCATATGGAACTCTTTAGAACCATGAAAAGATAATGATAATATTTTGACAGCCTTATGAGGTTTCAACCTAGATGGGGTGACAAATTTTGGCTTGAGGTCAAAACTTTTTCAACAATAAGGACACTTATGTTGGAGCTGGGATAGCAGTGTCGACACTAATGTCCTACCCTAAATGCAACTCCCCAAGATGAAGGAAAGTTTTTGAGGTTTTTTAACTGATTATGAAGGATATAAATTAGATTTTAGGATTTTTTGTTACAAGTGATCTATATAATCATAATAAACATAATTGGACTAATAAGTAAGTAATTATACTTAGTGGGGTGGTGAGATGTAAGCCTTTGGCTACGAGAAAGGTCAAACTAAAGGATAGAGCTTTGAGGGATATTTTTCAAGGTGTAAAAGACTAGTTTAAACATATAAATCCATATTTAAACATATATAATTAATGGTAAATTATCATAAAATAGTAGAACCTATGTCAATAATGATCATATAGAATCAAGATACCTCCAACATATTATGTCACAATAGAAGAGGAAGGTCCAACATCTGCTTGCTAGATATATCATAGGTCTAATGTATGAATATATCACATTCAATTACTCATGAAACATGTGTGTATATAAATGATATGTTTTCTACTAACATAAAGTAAACAATATATGAAAAATATATTAAGCATGTGAAATACTAAATATTTTTGGTATTTTTTGAATTATTTGAATGTTTTTATACTTTTTTGAATATTTAATTTTTTTGGAATTTTAGAACTTTTTTTTATTTTTTTGAATTTTTGGAATGTGTTGGAAAAGAGTGCTAGCCTATTATCCCATATAATGGATGCTCATAGGAATCTCTATAATATAAATATGGTACAATAAATTGATCATGCTCTATCATTTTAAAATCACTAGTATAAATACAAGTTAAAGCCAATTCATTTAAACATCTAACATTTATCAAGAAATATTAGATGTACCATTGAATTTAAAATCACAAAACTAAGATATTATGTCATATTCATTCTTATTTTCATATCAATCCTAGGAATAGTCATACTATAAGTCTTAAGAACTCAAAAGATAACCCATGAGCCATATTTGTCAAGTTATAGGCTAAATCACTACATGCATTATCATATAGTATATTTCACCCTTGTGCACACACATTCCCACACATAGGGTATAAATACATATGTATAAAACCCTCATGGAACATTGGCTATGTAGGCAGTGCCCATTAATAGAGGAGTCTTTGGGGTTAGCTCAACACTATGAACTCACTAACCTATTTATATCAAATTAACCTAACTTTAAGTGGAGAGCCAGGGTTTTGATCTATAAACAATCATCCAAAAACTATACATTAAATGAAATGTGATAAAAAAATTTAAAAACCCAAATGATCACATCTTGATACAGTGAATATTTTATATAGATAATTACATCAGGATTCAAATAGTAGTGTTGATACAAGTGTTTAGATATCCAAAAATAATATTTAAATAATATGATGACTATTTCTTAAATTCCATTAAACTTATTTCCATATGCACATATATCATGTTTGGGGGCATGTGCATGACACATTATTCTTATATGTTTAGTTTGACACTAGTACTCTCAAATGGAATGACAATTCTATGTCATTCTCCATGGTGTTAATCTAGACATCATTTGCACCAATTTTTCACTAAATTTATGCCTTATTCCATCTATAGCAGTTTGAATTATTGAATAGTCCCTAAGCTACCTTCATGAGTGCCTAAAAGGTCCCTTGGTTGTTTTTAAATTCAGAGTTTTTAAATGGCCCTAGGGATATTGTACATGTAGGTTTAATCATAGATGCATCAACTAGGTAGGAAATGATGGTTTCATAGACTACTTGAGTTATTAATCCACCTAAATAAGAGGGTTAGATAAGCCATCAGTCTGATCTAAGTTATTCATAGTGTAAAATCTACCTTTTAAGAGTTGAAAATTATGGAGTCAAAACTAGATTGAGTTCTTGATCCATCCACACATAAGGATTGAGCAAGCCATCAGCTCAGTCTAAGTTATTCACCATTTGATCACTAGTTACACACACACACACATGGGATGTCACTAGGTTTTTTAATTGGTTTGCATACCTAGTAAGGTGTATTCATTCTTTTCCTCTCTCTTATCTCTTTACTGAGTCTTGTCCTTGATTTTGATATTCCTTAAGGATCAATTTGCACATGTTTCATTTACAAGATACATAATGGATCATACTTCATATAGTCAGACCTAGAATCAATGGTTTACCTCTTAAATAAGTCCAAGTATGCTTATTTTTCCTTTAACCTAGTCATTTCACTTTATTGAATTTTTATAATAAATGAGGGCAAATGTAGTCATATAAAATGTCACTTGAGTACAATGAGAGTCACTTGGTACCACCCATCCCTAGCTTATCCCAAGACCTATCTTAGGACCTCTTTCAACCCTTATCTAGATTTTTTGTAGATGTTACACATCCCTTGACATCCCAAAATTAGTCTCAGACCTTCCCTTATGGATCTGGACCCTTATTGTTCCATTTTTTTCCACTTGGAAACTACTGCAATTCTTTTGACACTAGTACATTATGTTAGTGACCAAGGGATTGTGCTAGTGTCCCTTACCTAATTTCAACCCCAACATAATTCACACTCCACATAATCACTAGATCAATATAAATACATAAATTTTATCCCTTTATCCACTAGATAGAAATCAAATGCAACACCCATAAATAAACTTAGAATAAGTAGTACATAATCAATGTTATTCATCCCTATTCTAACCTACTTCTACATACAATCATATACATATACCTTAATCTTATAATACACATATTTATATTCTTAATCCTCATTTAAATCACTCAATTTGACACTCATACTAGCATTCACTTGCACTTGTACCAGCACTTAGACTGAGAGAACTACATCAGGCTTGATCCCCTCTCGAGCTATTGGTATATAGGCAAATCTCAACATATCAGTGTGTTGAGGATGTTTAGCATACCCATATAACATCAAATTTTCTCTATTTGTGCTTCTCAAATACCTTAATAACATGGATATCTAAGGTTTTCATATAAAATCAGTCCAAAATAGGTCATAGATAGTGAAGCAAGTTTCATCCGCACATGAATAGGCCTATCAGACTCAAACACATCTACTCTTGGAAAATGATATTAATCTCTACACAAGTAAATTAGTACCAAAAATTAGGACACTATCATGGTGTGCTACTATCTGTGAGGAATCATGATGCTTGGATCTTATTTACGACACCCTAGTTAGCTTTTGTGCCATTTTTTAGCCTCCAAATCATCTATCTCAGTCAGTTTCCAGCTAAGCACTTATTGATGTCATTCATTTATATTTTTATAAATATTATATTAAGTAAATTATTTCAAAAATTAGTGGTTTTACTTATTGTATATCTATACCCTAATTTATTTTACTCAAACCCTTTAACAACCTAGGGTTTACATTCTGTAATACACTTAAAAAGTTAAATCAAATAACATCTTGGTCAATTTGGAAGAAACCAATACAAAAATCAACAAAGTTCACATCAATATCTCTAGAATACACACTTTAAGGATTTAATGTAGTGCTAATAAAATCAAAATATAAAAAATTAATCCAATGGTGAAAACCATTTTTATGGCACCTTGGACAAGTACCATGATGAAAACTATTTTTCAAGCATCATGTATAAAATAATCTATTATTTATAAGTACCTCAACACTTGGGGGAACCCAATATACATCAAATCCATCCTATTTTAGCCACATTATCCATCTAAATCCTTTATCCTATGCATCCCATCCAAATCATATTCAACCATCCTATCCAAATCCTCATCATGCAATCATCCTCTTATCCATCCTATTTTTGCCCATCATTTCTTCTCACTTTAACCTTAACAAGGAAGTTAAAAGTATTGAGACTTGTTATAAAAACATCTTGGCATATCCTTTGAATGGAACTTTGATGACTAGACATTTAGCTCTCATATTACATGATTATTGGTGATCCCTGATCAATTTTCATTATTATCCAATGACATCCAATATCATCTTAAATCCATTCGATCATGCATCTTCTTCCATCTCAGTACTAAAACAAGTTTTTCCTTTGATAGTGACCCCTTGTATATAATTATTCAAAAAAATCTTGAATATAAGATAATCTAAAAACATTAAAAAATCAAAAACATTAGATAATCCAAAAAATCTATAAAAATTAAAAAAAAATAAAAATACCAAAAAGAGATATAAAGCCACAAAATATATAAACATTTGTCTTGTCCTAAATCTATTAAAAATCATTGATAACTTTTTAATCATAGCATTCTACCTTTTTTAATATGTGCCTTTCCCAAATCCATCCCCCTCCATGTATCCTTCCTAACACACCACCCAGTTATCAATATCATTGAGCCTTCACACGTAGATTTTAGCTTGATTAATGACAAGATGTTTTATGTTACTTTTGTTTTCAAGCTTGTGTGTGTTTGTTTGCTTGTTTATTTATTTATTTTCCCTATTATGACTTGAGTCATTCCATATGTGTGTGTGATAATACGGTCATCATGGTTTTTCCAAATCATGGTACCTCCTATTATGTACTTGTACTTGAGTCTATCCATTGACATATGATGATATTGCATCATGATTTTTACATATCATAGTGTGTTTTTTGTCATTTGTCTATTGGATTTGGGTTCAATCCTTATGCACATTATAACTAGGTCATCATGGTGTTTCATATCATGCTGCATACTATCATATGCAATATTAAAAATCAAGTTATAAATTATATGTGGAGGTGCACTAAAATAATAGCATAACCCGTTTAAAAATATATCTATCTCTTAGTCATCTATTTTTAAATCAAATCATCCTATCCATCTTCAACCATGTCAAGTTCAAATCATCTATTTTTATCTTCACCATTTCTCACCTTGCTCCTTTCTTAGGAAAACTACATTGGCCTAATGTTCATTCAGACTACATAGGCAATGCTTAGTCATATGGATTTTTCAAGGTCAATTTAGACATTATTATTATTATTTCCATTCCCATTCTTATTGTTTTTCATCATTTCTCATAAATAATTACCCATGTCTAATCACATCATTATTAAATTATTATTTCATCACTTGGGGAATCTTCATGTGCCCATTTTTTTTATGGATTTTTCCTTTAAATAGTCATTGTACTATTTACACATGTGTTTTAATTAATATATGACCTTATTATCATCCATAAACATTATCATATCATCCTTAATCCATACAATATGTTAAATATTTGATTTGTGTTTTTTGATAAATCAATATATCAATCAGTCATTCATCCATTGAGGCAAGTCAAGTGTGTATATTTTTTGTGGGATAGATCATTCCAAATCCAAGTCTATATATTTTTAATATATTTCATCCCTAAATATACAATGTTTGGGTCAAATAAAAGTGTGTAGCTTATCTCATAATGTATCCTTCTCAAATTTGCCTTGCTTAGGGAAAATCAATCCATCATCATCATAAATCAGAGTGTACAAGCATTAGCTTGAATGGATTAATGTTGACCATGGGTTTAGTCTCATATTTTTCATAATCATCTTGCTTTCCATTCATCATCAATTATTTTAACCCCAAGACTTCATTCCTCATCACCCACCCCTTGATCATTTTCATCTGTCTTGATATCCCTTCCTCTATTTTTTTAATACCCGTTTATGTATTTCATCCCCATACACCTTGTTGATGGGGCATAATATATAACATTATTTCATCCATCTTGATCTAATTTCATCCGCATTTTTTTCAACTTATTCTTTTTTTTATAAGTCATTACTCCACCCATCATATCTCACAAGGCCCTATCAAAGAGGGGGAAAATTTAGACATCTAAAATTGGACACTTTGTGTCAATTTTAACTATATATTCATCTACAATAACATCATCCTAAAATAATTTAATCAGTATTTTATTCACCCTAACATCTCTATCAAACTTAGTGTTCATCTTCCTAGCCAATTATTCATATTTACTACAATGATATCAAAAACATCCAAAAATCATATCACATAGCATTAGTTAATTAACCTATGTCAATTAGTTAATCTCATCCTAATGGGAAAATCCATGGAATGTGGAATATCCCTATTTTCATAAATTAATAAATACAATTATTTTCACATCACTCCATCAAATCCCAAAAATCATACACGATCCCTAAGTCAATCTTCACCAAATCCAAGGCATGGGGGACAAACTTTTACCAAGCCCATTCCCCACCTTACATACTCAACCCCTAAAATTTACTCTAATAACTACTCTCATTTATGATGAGGAGGACTCATCCTCATCCATTGATTTTCAATCTCATCCAATGGTCCACATCAGTTAGCTAGATCTATAAATAGAGATATTCCTCTCCATTGTCAAAAAAAATTATTCATGTAATGAAGTGTTTTTAATTATTTAATCAAATCCTCAACTCACATCCTCATTAATCCAACCCAAATGTCTATTTTTTAATGTAAGGTGTTGCTGAATTATCTATGCATCTCAATGAGCCTTTACAACTACATCCATTTGAGCACAATCTAATCAAATCAAGGAACATAGTTTTTCTTGGGTAAGATCAAGGTATACATTTGTTTGATTGTTTCTCTCTAAAGGTATCTCATTTGTTAAGTTTTCTTAGTACCTTATATGTTATTTTATTTGGGTCTTTCATAAGGATTACATTTTTGCTAATAAATTTCCTCTTGATATATACACTTGTTTATTATGATATTCAATTTTGCATGTTGAATCATAGTTTTAAATTTATATTTTGTGTATATTCCAATAATCCATATATATGCTTTAATTCAATTAATTTATAGATAATTATAGAGTTATTATTTCATTAATCCAACTTTAGATAAAACATATTGATGAACCTATATATTTTTTATTTGAGAGTAACTTATAAATTTATATCTTAGGGTTTCATATAAATTCATAAATATTTGAAACTAAAATCAATTTCTTTCCACCTTGGAATCTATTAAATTGGGTCAAAATTAAGGATCTACTTCATAGAGTCAAATGCATGAAGAAATTACATGTGTAGTAGTGAAATCAAATATGAGCTAGAAAAAATTAATTTCTCACAATTTAAAGATTATAATATTAGCATTAGCATCATTAATCATAAAAATTTTAGAAAGGTACATTATATAAGTGAAAGATAAACATGTCCTCACTTCCTCATGAATGTTGAATTATCTTTCACAATGACCTAGAAAGACACCTAAGTGAGCTAATTAAACATGTGCATGGCAAAATCATTAAATGAAATAAAAATCTACAATAACACCCCCCTTCATCATAGTGTAGGTTGGTAGTATAATTTAGGTCCTAGCATAAAGGATTGATGAGGTATCCAAGTACATATAAATTCCCCCCATAGTAGGATGCCATAGCTACCCCAACCCCAAGAAGAACCCACAAATGAAGATACTTACTCTCAATGAAGGGTTTGGTGAATATATCAATAATTTAATTTATTTTTTATATGTATCAGAGATCAATGACTTGATCATGGATGAGATCTAAAATGAAATGCATGTGAATATCGATATGTTTGGTCTTTTGATGGAGGATCAGATTCCTACATATCTAGATTATGTTTTGGTTGTCACAAAATATGATGGTTAGTCATCAAAACTAGATGTCAAACTTAGTGAAAATATCCTAATGCTAAATAGACTTAGTGGTAGCATTAACAACTCCTATGTATTTTACCTATATAGAAGATAAAGTAATAGCATTCTACTTATTGCTTGATCAACTAATCAAACTTAAACTAAGTGAGAAACTATAGTCAGAAGTAGAATTATGACTCTAAATGTCACTAGCCTAGTCTAAATATGTATAACTAATTAAGTTGATGTATATGCCCAAAACATAGTGAATCATAAAACTATTAGTACCCTGAATATAGTGAATAATTTGCTTTGTTGATTTCTAGTGTAATTCATGTGGTTCCTGCATAAATCTAGAGACCATGCCCATTGCATATGAAATGTTAGGTCTAGTGTTTGTAAGGTATATGAGACTAAAAATAAGTTTTTGATATGAGGTAGCATCAACCAAATAATATGGATAATCAACCCCAAGCTTTATGTCACATCCTCATTTCTCTCTCTAAGATAAATAACCTTCTATCTATGGATTATTATGGTTGTTAAAACATATCAACTACTATTTAATTAAGATATATATCATATGGTATTTATGGGATAGTTGTATGTTGTTTAGATTACATGATTAAATTCATATGAGTTATTTATATTTGTATATTATTTATAGTATGATCATGTTGTTAGTTTATACAATAACATTTATGTGTATATAGTGATATTATGGGCTAACTACCTTCTTTTTCATGAGTTGGATGCAAGACAGATTTAACTCTTAGAGTGTGACAAAGGGAGAGCATCATCAGAGATAATGTCATAGATCAAGATGTTGGGGGATGACAAAAGAAAATATAGATACCTATGCACACACCACATTAAAATAATATGTTTGTGATTATTAATTATTTTATGATATTTTTAGTATGTCTTTTATTTTTGATATATATGCATATTGTGATCTTATTTTTTATTTGAGGATTATGTGGATTTAGTTGTGTGATTGCATTAATAATAGTTGATGTTATTGCTTGGATTATTTGAGTGAATCTATACTTGACTTATCACTACCTTTGATATGGTTGAGTATTATTTGAATAGTGTTGTGTTTGATTTAATGGTTATAATGTTGATATACTTTTATGTGGTCAAAATTATAGATATTAATTTATATTAGTTACATTATTATTAAAAAACATAATGTTGATAGAATTTTATAAATTGATGCCAAAAATTACATTGTTACCCTAAGAAACTAACCCTAGATATAAGGATTAATAAAATTGACTATGGTCTTTATACTGATTTACTTGTTGTAAAATCAACATCATTGTGTTAGGTGGACTTGTCAATTAGTCAACATTGCATGAGTTATAATGTTTAAATAATTCATAAATTTGACTCATGAATTTTAATTAAAGTCAAAAAATCATGTAGATATTAAAGGATTAAAATATTGATTAAGTTGTTTTGGAACACTCAAGAGATTTAGGGATTTTTTTTGTTTAGTTCAAACTTGAGTTAACCTAGATTAGCAAATAGATTTGCAGATAATAGGTTTTTTGCACGATGGAAACTATAGAAAACTATGAGTTTTGATGATATAGTTGCATGCATTAAATGTATGATAGAGGTTGATAGAGAAAATATGATAAGAAGGATGATAATAAAAGGGTACATAACAGCACAACAAGGAGAAGATAGATTGAATAGAGAGAAGGGGTGGTAAAAATATTTGGGAAAAACACATTTCAAGACATAAGTTACTTTTAGGTTAGTGATGTAATTTAATTATTTGGTTGTTTAAACATAGGAAATTCTATGTATATTTATCTTATTAAGGTTTTGGGTAATTTTCCTCTCTGTATATTTAATAATAGATATAGATTTATCCCTGTGGATGGCTCATCCATCCATAGAACTAAATCTATATCCCCAAATTCCTTAAAATATAATGGGTAATGACTACACAAAGTTAATATGACAGAGTAGGCTTAACTTTGGTGTGTTTACTTAAATTGAGCCATGAAAATTTGAACACAATAGTCAGGTTTTAGTCTATAAAAAATGGACTGCATAAATTTTAAAAACCTTAGGTAATATAGTCAGACTGAGTATAGTTTTTTGTAATAACCCTTAGCTCATATAATCAGGTTATGTATACTCATAACCCTCAATATATATTGAATGGACTGTGTAAATGTTTTTGGAAACCCTGTGATATTAAACTTAAATCCATGTAAGCTGTTATTTGGATGAATGATGGTTAAAATCATGATATCCAAGAGTAATTTATGTGAGTGAACATAATCCATTTTAACACTAGGTTTCATAATTATATGGAATTTTTATATTTTGAGGAGATAGTTATAACCAAATAGGGTATAAGCTTTGTATTCATGCCATGAATATTTGGAAGGAATGGATATATGTATTTTTGATATTTAAATATACACATATATATAGATTTTTAAATATAATTTGTATAATGTTCATGTGAACTAGTTAACCGGTTCAAACCTTTTATGTATGGAAACTTGTACAGTGTTATATGAATCCTTAGTATGGTCAATACATTTCATTAAAATAGTTGATTGATTCAAACCATAGACAATGTAAGAGATATTAGTATTAAGATGAACATATATGAGTGATTGTTCTTAAACCATTTGAAAGAAACCAATATGTTTAACTGAGCATGGATTTGGTTGTTATATGGTTATCATAAATCTAAATTGATATGTTAAATTGGTAGCTTGTTGGTCAAAATAAATAGAATGCCTATTTTAAAACAAACCCAGATTATGGGTGAATGAGGGTAAACGGGTTTTCAATTAGTTTTAATTAATAATGGATTATGTGTTGAAGGGAAATATAGAGGAATATAGAACTTGGGTTTGTGTGATTAGGAATCTTTATATTTGATTTTTTTATGTCATTTCCTACATAGTTATTTATATTAATTTTGTTCAAACTATATGAAGTTCATAATGGAAAATAGAAATTGAATGAATAATATATGTATACATTATACTCTAAGGGTATGACATACGAATACTTGGATCATAATGGATACATTGTTAGTTTATGACCGAACAATATTTTTGATATATGTCTTTTGACAAGGATAAATTATGTACATACTAATATATATGGTATATAGTTGAATGAATGTGATGAATATATATACATATATGGTATATATTTGTATTAATAAGATGTATTCTTATAAATATGGTATGTGTTATGACTGTTAATTAAGTTATAAAAGATTGTGAAGTAGCATACCATGTTTATATGCATACAGTGAATTAAATGTATAACTAGTTAATACTAAAGTTGTATATTATTTAATGTGAGTTAAGAAATTAATTATAAGGTATTTAATCCTTGAAATTAGTTATGACTAGTTTGTTGTTATTTTATAGATGTGAACATGGAAATAAATTATGATAAATGTTGTTTGTCATAGATGGTTCTACATATGAGTTTATTTTTAGATTTAGTAACATGTAGACTAAGTATATAATATACCTAGATGGTATGGATTGTACTTGTTTACATAAATATAAATAATATGATTTGAGATTCATTACATATGTTTGATGGACTAAATGTATGTACTTTGATTATTTTCATACTTAGTATATTTTATGCCTGTTGGAAGGAAGTATTCTGATTGAATCTATTGGTTATGTTTTAATTAACCGAATCTTGCATTGATAGTACTAAATAAATAGTGAGATGGACTTTACTAGCTTAATTAGCATCATCAAAAAAAGATGAGGGTAATCTAATCAAGTGGTGTGTATGAATTTGACTAATCCTTGAGATCATTAACTTTTTTTAAACTTTGGCCAAAGTAATATTTTAGTTAAACATTGTCATTTCATATGTTTGTTTTAAATGTTTGTATGATATCATGTTAAAATGTATTTTTTATGGTACACATCCTGCATTAGTTATCAAATAGCACATAGGTACTAGCTTGTCTATCTATATTCATTTACCATCACTATCTACCCATTTGTGAAGGGAGGTTCATTCCCTAGTTGTAGGATTGTGCAGGGGATTGATGGTCTATGGTTGGTGTGGAAAAGCACTTATATGATGATCTCTCTCCCCACAGTAGTACTTCTATGGGAGTTCATTGTGACTCATGCTCTGTATAACCTTTTATCTTATATTTAAGTTATTATTGTGACATTATATTTGATGAATTTTTATTTTTATTCATCTATACAGTGATAGGAGTGGTTGTAATAGTATATCAGTTATGGCTGAAATTATGTATTTACCTCTTGAAATATATGTAGTTATATTGAGTAAATTATCATTGTACTTGATTTGATTATTTATTATTATGGTGATAAGTAACTAAATGGATTTTTATGTCTATTTATGATTAGCATACTGAGTATGATTAATTTGGATCACTAGTTGGATTCTCATGGTGAAGTCTAATGTTTGAATATGTGAAATTAAATTATATAAAAAACAAACTATGTTATTATAGTAAATCCTAGTGGGGATGTTACATTGTGGTATCAGAGCTAAGTTTCGATCCTAGGACCTACGGGTTATGGATCCACTATGATTTTGTTACTCCCATGTGGTGGTAAGGTAGAATTTCATAGGACATCTACCATGGATCAGGTCTTTGAGAAGGTAATCAAGTAAGAATAGAAGATGAAATCTCTTTCTCAGGTCAAAGATAAGTTTAATAAAAAATTTGGAAGTTCTAAACCAACATTCAAAAATAAAAACTAAAAGTAGAGAAGTGAAGAATCCAAGAGTTAGTTCAAGAATTAGAATGCTAGATTTAATAGTGGCACATGTAACAGGAAACCTGGCAATGCTTTCAAGGGTGGTTTTAAGGGAAATCAATAGTCTGACAGGAAAGGACCACTTGGAGTTTGTTTCATTTATGGAGGTGACCATTTTTCTCATGAGTGTCCCTAGGATAAGTCAAAAAACAAGAGTTTTGATCTACAATAAGGATATTTTTAGCAATAAATTCATGTAGCAATTGACAATCAACAATTTGAATTCCAAGCTTCACCCATAAAACTATCAGGTATTTTGTTTGATCATCCAGTTTCTATTCTACTATATACGATAGCTATATAATGTTTTATTGTTCCTATAATTCTTAATAATTTATCTAAAAATGTTGGATTTATGGAAAATACATGGTCAATACAATATAGGAATGAGTCAAATATTAAAATTCACAAATGTTTAGTCAAAGCTAAGATCAGGTTGCCTAAATTCACAATAGTACTAGATCTTTATGTCGTACCACTAGGGTTATATGATGTGATCTTAGAATTAAATTGGCTTGTGAAGCATAAACCCAAGGTTGACTATTATCTAAATAAATTTGAGTATCAAGATGATTTTGGAAATTAGACACAAATTTAAGGTGAGAAAAGAGAGTTGAAGCTTAGGTAGATTTTTGAAATGTAACTCAATAAGGCTCAAAATAAAGGGTGCCAAAAATTTATTATTAAGATAAATGAGACAGAAAAATATAAGGAACCATCCATAAAAGATTATCCTTAGGAATTTTCATGATTTTTTTCCATAAGAATTGTAAATATCACCTCCTGAACATGAGTTTGATTTCTTGATAGATATCATAATTGAATCAAAACCATAGTCTAAATCATCACACAAGATGATAACCACTAAATTGGTTGACTTGAAAGCTCAACTTCAATATTTATTATCAAAAATGTTGATTAGACTAAGTGTGTCACCATAGGGTGCACCAATTATCTTTGTCAAGAAAAAGGATGGTACTCTTCACCTTTGTATTGATTACAAAATCTTAAACAAGGAAAAAATCAAGAACATATATCTACTACCTTGTATTGATAATATTTTTTATCATATGTAAAGGGCAATGGTCTTTTCTAAGATTGTTCTTAGAGTAGGATATCATCAACTAATGATAAGAGATGAGGATATTCCAAAAATAGTGTTTATAACTTGATATGGGCACTATGAGTCCATAGTGTTACCATTTGAGTTAATACATGATCCTATAGCATTTATGAATCTCATGAACAATGTGTTCAAAGATTGTCTGGATCACTTTGTTCTAGTTTTTCTAGATGACATCCTCATATATTCTAAGGATGACTATGAACATCTTTAACATCTTAAACTAGTTTTGTAACATTTGCAAAAACACAAGTTGTATGGCAAGTTATCTAAGTGTGCATTTTTCTAAGATAAAGTGTAGTATTTATGGCATGTTATCTCTACATATGGTATTTTGATAGATCCAAAAAATATAATAGCTATTATGGAGTAGCTAACACCAAATAATGTGCATGAAGTAAGAAGTTTCATGGGATTAGTGGGATATTATAGGAAATTCAATCTAATTTTTTTAAGATAGCTAATTTGATTACCTTTATATAGCAGAAGAATCAAAATTTTATATAGTTAGATAAGTGTGAGGTATCCTTTCAAAAATTGAAAAGGAGGATTACATTAGCACCAGTTCTAAGAGTTTTTTATCCTAATGATCAACTATCAGTGATCTTTAATGCATTTAGGGATGAAATTGGAGGAGTTCTTATGTAGGATAGTATAATGATATCCTATGAGTCTAGGAAACTAAAGCCTTGTGAGGTGAATTATGCCCCTCCTGACATGGAACTTGCTTTAATTGTGCATGATTTGCAATAATTTGAGCTCAAGACTGATAACTTAGAACTCAAGTATATCTTCACCCAACCAAATCTAAATGCTCATCTAAGATGTTGGTTAGAGTTTTTGTCTAATTATGATTTCAATATTAATTATATTAAAGGTAAGGAAAATAGAGTAGCTAATGTCCTAAGCCATTAGAGGTACATAGCAATTATGGATACTATCAAGATTACTTTCAAGGATCAAGTGATCAAATTCTCACTAGGTGATGAATTCTATGATCAATTCAAGAAAGCATTATTTGAGAATACTTAGAATCCTAAGTATAAAGGATTAAAAATAGATAATGATGGCCTTTTATGGTATAATAGAAGGATGTGTGTACCAAATAAAGATAATTTGAGGACCATAGTGTTAAAATAAATGCATAATGCCCCATATTCATGACATCAAAGAGTAACCAAGCTCATCATTAAGCTTAGACCACTCTATTTATAGAAAGGAATCAAGAAAGATGTAGCATATTGTGTGTCTCATTGTCTAGAATGTCAGCTTGTGAAAGTTAAACTTATCCTATATTATTATATCCACATAACATACCAGAATGGAAGTGGTAGGCAATCAATATGGACTTTTTCTAAGGTTTACCATTTTCATGAAATAGGCATGACATGATCTTGGTAGTAGTTAACAAACTAACCAAGGTAACTCACTTTATACCAGGAAACTTGACTAATAATGCACCTACTCTTGTGAAGAGATTCATAAAGTAAGTGTAGTGGTTACATAGTTTTTGAGAGAATATCATTTTGGATCATGATCTGAGGATGACTTATAGATTTTGGTTAACTCTAAATTCAACTCTGTGTAACTAACTAAACATTAGCACTACATCTCACCCATAGACTGATGGTTAGACAAAGAGAGTTAATTAGGTTTTAGAGGATCTTATTCATATGTATTACATGGATCAGCAATACAAGTGGGAGGAGTACCTTCTATTTATTGAGTTTTCTTATAATAACTCATAACAATTAACATTAAAGATGGATTTGTTTAAGGCATTTTATGTAAGAATGTGTAAAACACCAATTATTTAGAATAACTTAGAATATAGGGTAGTCTTTAGACCTGAGATGCTTTTAGAATGGAAGAGTAAGTTAGGACAATTAGGTAGAGGTTAGTTGAGGCCAATGATAGACAAAAGAGTTATGCTAATTTGAGTAAAATAGCTAGGATGTTTTTAGGAGGTGATAAAGTGTTTATGTGGGTTAAGCCTCAAAAAATCTCAATTAAATTTGGGAAGTTAGCGATAATTTCACTGAGATATGTGGTACCCTTTGAGGTTTTTTAAGTGGTCAACCCTATAGTGTATAGTCTTGCATTTCCACCAGCCCTAGCTCTTTTGAATAATGTCTTTGATGTGTCTTATCTTAAAAAGTATATAGTTGATCATTCACATGTATTGGATTAGAATGCTTTGTAGATTCTAGATCATAGGGTGATCATGGTAGAACCAATTAGAGTAATTGACACTCATAAACTCTATTTATATAATAAAAGATTGTCATAGTGTAAAATCTTGTAGAACCAATACTCTAAGGATAGTGCCATTTTGGAGGACTATGATGAGTTCTATAGGCTATTTCTACATTTTTTTGTTTGATATATAGATAGATATTATTTTATTTTCTACTGATTAAAGTTAAATTTTAGAACTAATGTTTGAATCAAAGTCATTGGGATAATGACCAACTTTAAGGGGAAAGATGTCACATCCTAATTTCTCTTTCTAAGTTAAATAACCTTTTATCCATAGATTATTATGGTTATTAAAATTGAATCACTAATATTTAATTAAATTTTGTGTCATATGTTGTTTATGGGATAGTTGTATGTTGCCTAGATTACATGATTAAATTGTTAAAGTTAACTATATTTGTACATTTTTTACATTATGATAATGTTGTTAGTTTATACAATAGTATTTATATATATGGTGATATTATGGGCTAACTACCTTCTTTGTTGATGTTTAGATGCATGATAGATTCATCCCTGAGAGAGTGATGGATGTAGATCATCATCGGAGAGAGTGGCATAGATCAAGATGTTGGAGGATAGTAGAAGAAAATCTAGATACATATGCACACACCACATTAGAATAATTTTTGTGATTATTACTTTTTTTGTCATAGCTATAGTATGTAGTTAATTTATGATATATGCATGTTATGATCTTAATTTTTGTTTGAGGATTATGTAGATTTAACTGTGTGACTGGATTAATAATAATTGATGTCATTGATTGGATTAATTGATTAAATCTATACTTGATTTACCATTGCCTTTGATATGGATGAGTATTATTTGAACAATGTTGTGTTTGATTTAATGGTTATAACATTGATATACTTTTATGTGATTGAAAGTCTATCTATTGACTTTATATTGATCACATTTTTATTCAAAATCATAATGTTGATAACCTTTTCTAAGTTGATGCCAAAAATTACATTATTACCCTAAGAAACTAACCCTAGCTAGAAGGATTAATAATTTGACGATGGTCTTTATAATTGTTTACTTGTAAAATCAACATCATTATGTTAGGTGGACTTATCAATTAGTTGAAATTTCATGGGTTATAATGTTTAAATACTTTATAAATTTGACTCATGAATTTTAACTAAAATCAAAAGACCATGTAGATATTACATGATTAAAATATTGATTAAGTTATTTTGCAACACTCAAGAGATTTAGAGATTTTTTTGTTTGGCTCAAACTTGAATAGGACAAATGAATTTGTAGATAATAGGGTTTTTTCATGATGAAAACTATTGGAAAATTATGAGTTTTGATGATACAATTGTATGCATTGAATGTATGAGAGAGGTTGGCAGAGAAAAGATGATAAGAAAGAGGTAGAGATAAGGGCACAAAACAACATTGCAAGGAGAAGATAGAGTGATCAAAGAAAAGGGGTGGAAAAAATATTTGGGTTCAAGAAATTTCAAGATGAAATCTATTTTGAGGTTGGTGATGTAATTTCATTATTTGGTTGTTTGCACACAAGAAATTATGTATATATTTGTATTATCTTAAAATGTATATAGTTGATCCTTCATAAGTGTTGGATTGAAATGTTTTACAACTTCTGGATCCTGGAGTGATTATGATAGAACCAATCAGAGTAATTGACACTCAAACTCATTTGAATAATAGAGAAGTGTCATAGTACAAGGTCTTATGGGACCAATACTCTAAGGATAGTTCCACTTGGGAGGACTATGATGAGTTATACATGTTGTTTCCACATTTTTTTATTTGATGCATTTCTAGATATTATTCTATTTTTTGTTGATTAAAGTTAAATTTCAGATCTAGTGTTTGAATAAAAGTCATGAGGATGATGACCAGCTTTAAGGAGAAGGATGTCACATCCTCATTTCTCTCTCTAATTTGAATAACCTTTTATCCATGGATTATTATGGTTTTTAAAATTAATCAACTATTATTTAATTAAGTTGTATGTCATACGTTGTTTATGGGACAATTGTATGTTGCTTAAATTACATTATTAAATTGCTATGAGTTAGTTATATTTGTATATTCTTACATTATGATCATGTTAGTTTATATAGTAGTATTTATGGATATATTTGATATTATAGGATAACCACCTTATTTATCATGAGTTAGATGCATGATAGATTCATCCCTTAGAGTGTGATAGAGGGAGAGCATCATCAGAGAGGGTGGCATAGATCAAGACGTTAAGGGACATGTGTACACACTACATACATGTGTACACACTACATTAGAATAATATGTTTATGATTATTATTATTTTGTAATAGTTGTATTATGTCTTTAATTTATGATATGTATGCATGTTGTGATCTTATTTTCTATTTGAGGATTATGTGGATTTAGTTGTGTGGTTGCATTAATAATAGTTAATTTTATTGCTTGGATTGCTTGAGTGAATCTGTACTTGACTTACCATTTCCTTTAATATGGATGAGTATTGTTGGAATATTATTGTGTTTGATTTAATGATTATAATGTTGATAGTATTTTATGTGGTAAAAATTATAGGTATTGACTTTATATTAGTCACAATATTATTCAAAATCATAATGTTGATAACCTTTCTAAGTTGATGCCAAAAATTACATTGTTACCCTAAGAAACTAACCCTATCTAGAAGGATTAATATAATTGATGATGGTTTTTATACTTTCTTACTTTTTGTAAAATCAACATTATTTTGTTAGGTGGACTTATCAATTAGTCAAAATTACATGGTTTATAATGTTTAAATACTTTATAAAGTCAACTCATGAATTTTAATTGAAGTCAAAATACCATGTAGATATTAGAGTATTAAAATATTGATTAGGTTGTTTTGTAACACTCAAGAAGTTTAGGGATGTTTTAATTTGGTTCACACTCTAGTTAACCTAGATTAGAAAATGGATTTGTAGATAATAGGGTTTTAACATGATGAAAACTATGGCAAATTGTGAGTTTTAATGATACAGTTGCATGCATTGAATGTATGAGAGAGGTTGACAAAGAAAAGATGATAAGGACACAGAGATAAGGGCATGAAATGGCATAGTAAGGATAAGATAGAGTGAGCATAGAGGAGTGGAAAAAATATTTAGGTGTAATAAATTTCAAGATAGAAGCTATTTTGAGGTTGGTGATGTAATTTCATTATTTGATTGTTTGAACATAGGAAATTCTATGTATATTTGTATTATTGAGGTTTTGGGTAATTTTCCTCTCTATGTATTTAGTAACAGATATAGATTTATCCCTATGGATGGCTCAGCCATCCATAGAAATAAATATATATACCCAAATTCCTTAAAATATAATCTCTAAAGGCTGCGTGAAGTTAATATGATAGAGTAGGCTTAACTTTGGTGTGTTTGCTTAAATTGAACCATGAAAATTTGAAAACAACAGTCAGGTTTTAGTCTATATGAAATAAACTGCATAAATTTTGAAAACTTTAACTAATATAGTTGGACTGATTATAGTTTGTTTTAATAACCCTTACCTCATATAATCGGGTTATGTATACTCATAACCCTGAGCATATAGTAAACAGACTATGTAAATGTTTTTAGAAACTATGTGATATTAAAATTAAATCTGTGTAAGTTGTTATTTAGATGGAATTATTATTAAAATCATGCCATCCAAGAGTAATTTCTATGAGTGTCCATAATCCGTATAAACATTAGGTTTTATAATTATATGGAATTCTTATATTTTTAAGAGATAGTTATAACCAAACATGGTACAGGCTATGTATTCATATCATTAATATTTTGAAGGAATGGATATATGTATTTTTGATATTTAAACATACACATATATACATATTGTTAAATATGATTTGTATATTGTTCAGGTGAACTATTTAATTGGTCCAAACCTTTTGTGTATGGAAATTTGTAGAGTGTTATATTAATCCTTAGTATGGTCGATACATTTCACTAAAATAGTCAACTAAGTTAAACCATAGACTATGAAAGAGATATTAATATTAAGATGAAAATATATGAGTGACTATTCTTAAACCATTTTAAAGAAACCAATATGTTTGACTGAGTGTGAATTTGGTTTTTATATGGTTATCATAGATATGAGTCAATATGTTAACTTGGTAACTTGTTGGTCAAAATGGATTAGTATACCTATTTTAAAATAAACCCAGATTATGGGCGATTGAGGGTAAACAGGTTTTTGATTAGTTTTAATTGATAATGGATTATGTTTTGAAGGTAAATATAGAGGAATGGAAAACTAAGGTTCATGTGATTAGGAATCTTTATATTTGATTTTGTTATGAAATTTCCTACATAGGTATTTATATTAATTTTGTTTGAACTATATGAAGTTCATCATGTAAAATAGAAATTTAATGAATAACATATATATACATTATATTCTAAGGGTATAACATACAAATACTTAGAGCATAATGTATATACTATTATTTTATGATAGAACAATATTTTTGATATATGTCTTTTGACAAGGATAAATTGTGTACATACTAATATATATGACATATAATTGAATGAATGTGATGAATATATATACATATATGGTATATATTTGTATTAATGAGATGTATGCTTATAAATATGGTTATGTTATGACTGTTAATTAAGTTATAAAAATCTATGAAGTAGCATACCATGTTTATATGCATACAACTCATTCAATGTACATCCAATTAATATTAAAGTTGGATTATTGTTTAATGTGAGTTAAGACATTAATTATAATGGATTTAATCTTTGAAAATAGTTAAGACTAGTTTGTTTTTATTTTAGAAATGTGAATAAGGAAATAAATTGTGATAAATGTTGTTTGTCATAGATGGTTCTACATATGAGTTTCTTTAGAGATTTAGTAACATGTAGACTAAGTATATAATATACCCAGATGGTATGGGTTGTAATTATTTATGTAATAAAATATATGATTTGAGATTTATTGTATACATTTGATAGACTAAATGTATGTATTTTGATTATTTATGTACTTAGCATGTTTTATGCCTGTTGATAGGAAGTAATCCGATTGAATCTATTGGTTATGTTTTAATTAACCAAATCTCACATTGATGGTACTAAATAAGTGGTGATATGTACTTCACTAGCTTACTTAGAATCATCAAAGCAAGATGAGGGTAATCCAATCAAGTGGTGTGTATGAATTTGACTAATCCTTGAGATCGTTAACTATTTTAAAACTTTTTCCAAAGTAATATTTTAGTTAAAAATTATCATTTCATATGTTTGGTTTACATGTTTTTTTGATATCATGTTAGAATGTATTTTATTTATGGTACAGTTCATGTATTAGTTATCAAACATCACATGGGTACTCTCTATATTCTCGTATTGTCACTATCTATCCATCCATGAAGGGAGGTTCATTCCTTATTTGGAGGATTATGAGGGGGATCGATGGTCCATGGTTGATGTGTAAAATCACTTAGATGATGTTCTTCATCCCCACATTAGTACTTCATTAGAGACTACACTTGAGATTAACATAAGATATGGGAGTTCATTGTGATTCACGCTCTGTGGAGCCTTGTATCTTGTATTATATTATTATTGTGACATTATAGTTGATGAATTTATTTATTTATTCATCTTTACATTGACAACATTTTTTGTAATCTTGTATCATTTGTGGCTAAAATAATGTATTTATCTCTTGATATATATGTAATTATATTGAGTACATTAGTATTGTACTTGATTTACTTATTTATTATTATTGTGATTAGTAATTGAATGGATTGTTACATATATAATTATGGTTAATATATTTAGTATGATTAATTTGGATCACTAATTAGATTCTTATGGTGAAGTCTAATGTTTGAATACATGAAATTAAATTATAAAAAAAATATATTATTTTAGTAAATCCCAGTGGGGGTTTAACACTTTATAATATATATAAAATGATTTGGATCCATGTTAAACTATGAAAATAAATCAAGAGCATACTTAGATTGTGCAATAGTGATCCTAGCGTTAGACTAAAAAAATTTAATCATGAGAAATTAAGGCAACAAGCCTAAATCACTCATTGAGAACCTATCAAACAAATTAGTTTTCATTACTATGATGGTGGATGAATAACTCCTTGTGATTAATAGGTCATCCACATAGAGAATCAAAACTAATAGTGAATCATCCTACCAAAAAATTTAGACATTTGTATTAGAGTGGTATTTGGTGAACCCAACTAAAAGAAGAAAGGAGTCCATCTTGACATACTAGGCTCAAAGAGCTTGTTTGAGGCCATACAAAGATTTATAAAGTTTAAAAATGAAGGAATAATATTCCATAAATCCTTATGGTTTTTCCATGTATATTTTTTTCTGTAAGGTCACTAAATAAAGGCACTCTTCACATCCATCTGATGAACATCCCAATGATGTGTTATGGTAATGGTGAGAATGAGTTAGATTGAGTTTATTTTAGTAACTAGCGTAAACTCTTGGTATAGTCAATGTCAGGTACCTAATAAAAATCCTTTACTATTAAAACTGATTTGAACTTGTCTATAGACCTATTTGATATAAATTTTGTTTAATATATCCATCTACATTGAACAAATTTTCTTCCCCTAGGAAGAGAGAATAAATCCCAAGTGTTGTTCCTCATCAAGGAACCATACTCTCTTCTATAGTAGTATCCCACTCAAGAGTGTTTGATGCCTTGAAAAATGATTTTAGATTAGAATAAGATGTAATGAAATCATGTGGGGCATCCTAAAATTATGAATGAATTTGTTTATTGTCTTATGGATCCCTAACCCATCATCCAACACTTTGTATTGTTTGTCTAGCCCAAAGAGGACTAGTGATCAAAGAGTCAAGAGGATATTCCTTATCCTTTGAATATATTCAGGGAAGAGGAGGGGAATACTCATCATTAATCTCAATATCATAAGTAGAAGAAGAATTTGGATCATTAAGAAGCTAATCAGTCAAATCTAAATCATTAGAACTATCATCAAATCTTAGTGAATCTAAGGAAGGGGAGAGGTATCCAGTGTGGAGTTTGAAGGACTATATTTAAATTGAAAACTCCTCTTGGTGAACAACTTATGAGTGGTGGGATGGAAATTTTTATATCCCTTAACAAACTCAAGATATCTAACCAAGATGCAACGTTGACTCTAAGGTTTCATTGCCTTATGTTTCTCCTTGGGATTGTAAGCCATAATAGGAGATATAAACACTTTAAAGTGTTTCACTATGGGTTTATGACCACTCCATGCTTAAAAAGGAGTGACTATATATAAAAAGCATAGTTGATGGCCTTAGCCCAATATTAGGGTGCAAGAAACTTGGAGTATAGCATATAATTGGCCATTTCCTTCAAGGACCTATTCTCCTACTTAGTAACACCATTCCTACTAAGGAATATATGTAATTGTGCATTGTTGTTAAATTCCCTCTAAAGTGTGTAATTTTTCAAAATGGTTACTTACATACTCACCACCATTGTTGATGCATAAAATCTTGATGGATTTACCTGACTATTTTTCTACAAGCACCTTAAAGTCCTAAAAATTATCAAAGACCTTTGATTTTTGATTAATAAAATACACCCAAGTATACCTCAAAAATTCATCTATGAAAGTAATCATGTATTTAGTCTTATTGAATGAATTTTTTGGAAATGGGCCAGTAACGTCATTTTGGACAAACTCCAATATCCATTTATCTCTCTATGATTTTCCCTTGTCATACTTCTCCTCAGAATGCTTACCAAGTATGCAACCTTGGGAAACTCCATCAAAAAACTTAACTCATGGAAACCCTGAAACCATGTCATGATGAGTGAGTTACTCTAAGTTGTGATAGTTGAGATGGTTGAATTTCTCATGCCATAGTTTACTCACCCCATCTAAATGAGTGAAAAATGTAGTGAGGGTTAATCAAGAGCAAAATGTGATAAAGTATACAATATTGACTAGTGATATACTTTCCCAAATGAAATAATGGATTCATTATTTATTTTACTAATAAACATTAAATTGGGCGTAAACTCAAATCTCTTTCCCCATCACTTTGATTGATGTGTGAGTGACATCATCCAAAAAAATACCCTTTTTTAAAATGAATAGTGTCACCCTTCACAATCCTAAATTTAATGTCCTCATGGTTTTTATTAGAGTTTATGGGTCCCTACATAGTCTTCAAGATTTTGGAGATCTTCGATGGGCTTATAATGGCTATGTGTAGTACCAAAATTTCTAATGTCAAAATTATACATGTTGAAGGCAAGGTAACCTTGTGAAACTATAATGGTTCAGGACCAGAGAAATTAACTTTCTTGACATCAATATTTTAGACTACATGGGTAGTAAAAAATCCTTGACGTTGGGATTTTTTACTATTCTCATAGTCTAAAATCTTGATGTCAGGGATTTCAACTCTTCACACTGTTCAAAATATTGATGTCAAGAAAGTTGACTACTCTTACAACTAAAAATCTTAATGTCAAGAATGTTGACTTCTCCTATAGTTGTTAATCTCAATCTTAGGGATGAAAACTAATCCCTCAATTAAAAGTCTCAATGTTAGGGATGCCAACTACTCCCATAGTCAGAAGTCTCAATGTCAATATTTTTCATTAGAGATGCAACCCACTTATGCAGTCATTGGGGTTTAAGAGTAGGAGAGGTTATTGAAGGTTCAAAATATGGGTATGCTTACTATAGTTTTTGGAATGTTGGAGTTTCTCGTAAGTATGCACACATGTACAAAAACTCTATCAATCTCAAAATTATAATATTTATGCCTCCTCTTGAAAATCCACCAATGAACCATTAAAGATCTCCAAAAAACCAAAAAATATTTTCTATTAAAGACTACATATTGCATTAATATATCCAAAATCATTGAAAAAGTCTTGAAACCCTCTTAAAATGGTAAAAATGACTATAAAAAACTGAGGTCATATTTACAGTTAATCCTAGGGTTTTGACACCTTTTAAATATGATGGCACAAGATGTTTTGCATGAAAACCTACTAGATGAAATATGACCATAGGAAAAACCTTTCTCTTATTATTTTTTGAATCTATATCAACAGAGGACCCTAGATGAAAAGAAAAATCTAAGAAAGGGAGAATCTTCAATAGTTATGTCAATGAATGGTTGATCTATAACATGCAAGTTGAAACTCAAAATTTTACAATAGAAACAATGGATTTCATTTAACAAAAAAGCTATGATACTATGCCAGAGTGGGCCACAATCGAGGATCTACTAGATAGAGTCGAGTGTATGAATAAATTACTTATGTAATATCAAAATTAAACATGAACTAGAAATAAATAATTAATGACAGTCAAAATATTATAATATTATCATTAGCATCATTAGCCATAAAAACTTTAGGAAGGTAAATTATATAGGTGAAAGATAAACATGTCTTCACTTCCTCATGAATGTGGGATTATCTTTTGCAATGACCTAAAATACACTTAAGCAAGCTAACTAAACATGTGTAGAGAAAAACTACTAAATAAAATAAATACCTACACTAATAGATTCAATATTTGATACTAAAATAGCTTTATTTCAACATTGGATATAATATCTATTTTTTTGCCTAGGATTTTATATATGACACTAAAAGTGTTTTCTTTTAACCTTGTATTTTATGAGAATTTACTATTATCCATACACATAAACACTCCTTGAGCTTCTTCTTTTTGCTAAGTTTTTTATATATTCATGTGGGAGCATGTTTTGGGAATATATCGTATCCTCTTCTTCTTTTCCATCATAGGCTTCAGTAACTTCAAAATGTTTACCTCTACTAAAGACCTTAATAGTCCCCATCCTTTAGATTTTATATTTTCTAATAATTATATACCATGTGATTACCCTAGTGAATGGATTAATGATAATTTTTTTATTATCAACAATGTTAATGATATATATTAGGAAAATGATTATGAAGGAAATTATTATATTTTTAATTATGAAAAAGTATATACTAAGGAATAAAATGAACATAGTACTTCAAAAAAAAAAAGATCCTTGTTCCCCTAGTTTTTCCTTAGACTATCCTCTTAATCATACATTAAAACAAGGGGAATATAAAAATAATGTATATATTCTAATTCATCACATGTTGCATGAGCTACAATCTAAAGAATATTTATTTGAGAATACACCTCTCTTATCTTTAGAATTTTCTATTGTAATTCATTACATTAAGTCTTATAAAATAAAAAATCATATGAATAATAAAAAATGCAAAAATCAAATTTGTGATAACATTACTCTTACATGTATAGACACTTCCCATGATCTAAACAATACAAATGATACAAAAGTAGAATGTGATTCTCATTTTATCTCTCTAAACAATGCAAATGATACAAACATAGAATATTTTTCTATCTCTAAATAAGAAAATTAATATAAAATTAGAATTTGAATGTCCATTCTCTCTTTAGACAATGCAAATGATATAAAAATAGAATGTGGTTCTCCTTTTCTCTCTCTAGATAATACAAATGATACAAAAGTAGAATATGACTTTCCTTTTCTCTCTTTACACAATGCAAATGATACAAAATTATATTATGTAGATTGTGATTCTCCTTTATTCTCTCTAAATAATACAAATCATACAAAAGTATAATGTGATTCTCTTTTTCTATCTCTAAATAATGCAAATGATACAAAAGTAGAATGTGGTTATGCTTTTCTCTCTCTAGATAATGTAAATGATACAAAAGTATAATATGATTCTTCTTGTCTTTCTCTAAAAACACAAAAAAATGCACATGAACATCTTATTTCCTTATCTCTTTCGAAAAACAATGTGATAGTCAAATGTACATAAAAATCTAATTGATATTCAAAATGATGCAATATTTATTTCTTCTTTACAAAATTCATGTGATATGAATGATATGATTTGCAATATTACAAAATTATTTAATGATGTTTTCATAGGATGTAATCCTAGGAAATTCAATGATAGTAGTTATTATTCCATCATACTTATGTTTTAAGTACATGGTAAATTATAGCCTATGAGTACAACTTTACAAACTACTCATATTCCTACTATTCATATTATGTCCATGATGCATGTTATAGGATACCTTAAAAATCAAGTATCAAATCTTAATTTGATCATGTCAGATAATATTAAAATTAATATCATTAAATAATAACCTCTTACACAAACCTTATTTGAGTATCCATACCCAAAATATTTTTTCATGCATATGTTTCCCTTATTTGATGGTTGTGGAGACCCTGCTAACCATTTAACCCAATATGTACATTATTTTTATCGATGGGCTAATGACATATGCATATTATGAAATGATTTCCATAGAATGCCATTAATTTATTATTTGGATTGGTTTTATATTCAACCTAATGGTTCTTTACTTACCTTTAAAATATTTGAAGACATATTTTTATCAGATTATCATAAGCATGAAATGCATAAATTAACATTAGAATTTTTATAAGGCTTGAAGCAAGGTCATGATGAGTGAATTGGAGATTAAATTTTACAATTAAATAATTCCTTACACTCTTTGACATATTAACCATCAGATTTAAAAATATAATTTATATTTAGTAAGGGTATTCTTTCTCCACTTATAGAAAGAGCATTGTGTAATCTTTACACATATTTCAATAAAGTATATATGGATTTACACCACTACACATGTGATCTATATGATAAAAATAAAAGTGAATAAAGATCACCCTCACCAAATAAGCACATTACCACTCAAAATGTGGAATCCAATTCATATTATCTAAAATAAAAATATTTTTTCAAAGACTCCTACAATGAGAAAGATATTTTTCCAAATATAATCAACAATAAAACATCTATTCTTTATCCTATGAAAAAATGCATAGCAAGGAACAATAATTAAATATTTTACAAAAAGGAAAAGAATAATTTTACAGAGTGACACCTACAACAAATATATATACTTATACAAAGAGGTAACCACTTAAGTTTGATCACATTAGAGATGGACAACATGATATCTTACATACACTATTGAATAAGGAGATGATCATTATTCCTTTGAATTACTATCATCCGCCTCATAGGTTTGAGAAGACAAAGGATCAATCATTTTTCACTTACCATGGTATTAATGGGAATCATGATAATTATTTTTATACTTTATGATAAATCCTTAAATAACTTATTGATAGAGGAGTTATCGCATTTGATCATAAGACAATAAGGTCTTCCTCTCCTACTTATTCTAAGATGACTGAGATATCCAAGACATTATTATTAAGGAATGAATGACTATCAACCTTTGAAGAAATAAAATAATAAAATAATTATTTATTATAGTTTGCATTCTACCATGATCAAATTATCCTAATAATTTCTCATTTGAGAGTCATTGGTCATTCGAGCTCTCAATAGAGATGATAATAAAATGGCATCATTACATATGTTAAGGAACAACCTGGTACAATTTTATGTATATGCTCTTCAAAACAAATATGAAATTAAAATGTGAATCAATAATATATGTATCAACAAAAAGTATAAGTTAAAAAAGTATTACAGCAACAAGAAACATAACCATTTCAAGGTAGATTCACTAACCAAATTATAGTGACTTTATTTTTCCAAATGGTTGGGGAAACTAGTTTTGAGCAACAATATCACACAAGCAATACTAATAATCATGAATGATAATATACAAATAAATTTATTATTTCATTATATATCCATGTTTTTGTGATATTCAATTAAAAATAACTAAATTAAAAAACTCATAATGTATAAATTATCATATATCATAATCATTTGAACAAGATAAACACATGCAAAAAAGATCTCATATATATATATATATATCCAAAAATCATGTTTATAATACAATAAAAGTCAATTACTGATGGAAGAACCCTAATCATCTAAATTATCACTAATAACTAGCCCCAAAACTTATTAATTCTAAGCTCAATGTCATCCTACTGCACATTGTGATTGATACCGAAACTTATAACATTTGATAGGCTATCAATAACTCTTATCCAAACCATAGCACATGTATGCACCGTCTATAAATTACAATATTTCTCAATAAACTCCCTTAATGAATCAAAATCATGATTAGGTAAAATCCATCTATTGAGATCTACCTACAAATCATCTCACTCTCTAGTGACTACAATATACACATTGATAGTAATGGCACAAGGATAAAAAATGGTGCATGTTCATCAATAATATGGTCAACCCACTCAAGTAAGCTACAACAAATAATTCCATAAGGCACATTCAATATCAAATTACATATGGTCCCATCTACCATTATATATTAATTTTTGTCACCTAAAATACCAATTGCATGAGTACATTAACAACCAAATTTAAGACTATCAATAATCAACTACAACAAAAAACCAAACACTCATGAAAACACCCATGCTTAGACATAATAATATCAATAGTTGTAGCAATAAGGTAATCCACATTGATAGGATATATTGCAATCTAAGGCATAGGTTATGGTGTAGGTGATACCCTTAATCCATCTCCACCTCCTCCACCTCCATAATCTATGCCTCCTCCATCTTCATCCTCCATCATGTGTAAGAGGCACAAAACAAGGATCACCTACCAAAACTAGAAATAATATATCCCATCAATAATTACTTCACTACTATGTGTATATTATCATACACCTTACATCATCACATGTTGCCAATATAACCAGAAGATCTTTCTTCCTCATTGGTTGAGGATCCAAGTCATCACATGTTAGTCCTGGACTCACCCTAGTTTTAATAGTTGCCCTATTACTTTGTGTCCATGGGTAAGGTATTGGTGATGCATCCTAAGTCAATCCAAATTATCAAGTAACACGATCATACTAAAACCTCTCAAACACACTAGGGAATCAATATTGTAGACACATACTAATTTGTATGTGATAAATATCACTAACATCCTATGACCACCTTCCAAAACCCACATAGGGCCACCACTAAATTATAAATGGAGTCAATCTATCTAATCTAATTATATAATCCATAGCATTCAATACCCTATTCATGAAAAAACCCAATGAGATGTGAAGACATTATTAGGATGAGTCTGATCTCCATGTGAATTGCCAAAAGGAATAACCATGGTAATATGCTTGTAAACCCATACATGTAATAATGTGATTGCTTCAAGACCCATAGCATGTACCTCCAAAGTGAATTTATATGAGTTTTAATATAAGTGGGCTAGCATGTTATGGCCCCTGGGAATATATATTATGATTCTCCTCAATGGAATGAAAATATCAAACATGTGATAAGATATTGCAATGGTTCCTCCATCTATTGATGAAATTATGTAATTATGTAATGTGTAAACTTCCACAGCCATAGAATGTTTGATCACACAATTTGTTCAAGTAAAATAGTAACACCCTAATTAGTACACTAGAATTAACCCTTCATATACTTATGGGTCCATAACATGTATGTTTAACCCTCTATCTCAACCATAATATCCATCCCACCAACAATGGGAAACCTTAAGATGCATTATCATCCTCTAATGTGATGGGCATCTAGGCCATCAATATCCAAAAAGTATAGGTATTATATTTCCATCTCTAATCCAACACTATCATCAAGTGCATGTTATAAGGAACTTGGCCCATTTGGTAAACATATGTCAAACTAACCTCGTTTAGTATATTCTAATTTTCATTATCTAAACTAAGCTCTAACAATGTATTCATGTGCCATCCACCTTGAAACTCTCATGCATACAAATTGCATTTCAAAACAAGAGACATAAATAACATAATATAAGTTTCATATAAAAATAAATGCAAAATCTAAATAGATATATTTAGACCATGCATCACAAAGAAAAAGGATGGAAGTGACCCAAAATTTTAGGATCATTAGAAAATAATGACATATTTCAGACATCACCATCAACTCTATATTATGAAAATTCAAAAATGCCAAAAAAGTAAAATTTTAAAAAAATAAATAACTCAAAAATCTAATACAAATCATACAATTTTCTATCAAAAATGAGTAATTTCAATACATACCAACCCATCTGTCATCTATGCATGTTAGGTAATCTATAAATGCTTGAACCAAAGTAGCAATGCATCTTATCGACTAGGCATGTTAGCAACTTAGATTTTAATTCGCACAATAAAATAATGAAAATGAAATTATAAAAATATTTCTACTTATAATATTTATATAGTTTGACTTTTTATATTATTATTTACTATGCCTACTACATAATTAATTTAATTATTGATCAAAAACTTTTGCCAACAATATCTTGAGCCCTTTTTATTGAAAATATGTCGTGTCAATTGCATCAGTACACACATGACATGTTATCCCACATAGTAAAATTACTTGGTCACCAAATTAAACTTCAAAAAATGATAAATTATTATAAATTATTACATACTGCAATATCTCTATATAAATGTTGTTGCCTTTGGCAATCATATTATCAATCAAATGAATTTATTTCTCATATTTTTTCTTATACTATCTTGTGACTAACATGATTTTCATCAAGACAACATTCAACTCGATATTATAACCATTATAACTTATAGAACTTGTTTAAACTCATAATATATTATTATCCAATCAATTTTATATCTTATCTCTCACCTTTGAAAGGGGGTGCACATGGGGCAATCACTAAAATGTTAATTATACAAAATAGACATAATTTAGATATGGAGCTATTGATTATGATATAGTTTAGCGTCAAGGGTTCAGATATTTACACATCGACAGAGTCTTTTAGGGCATATGAAGCACATATGCATTCAATTCACATGAATAGGTACAAATTAATACATATTTGAGTTCATATGCATGGTTATATTCATATAAAATTTAATAAATGATAGTTACATATACATCACAATTATAGGCTACATACATATACAATGACAAATTCATAATTACATATAGTTACAGTTTCTCTACTTAACATATGGATGCATAAAATTCCATATAAGTGACAGTGATTCATTCAAGGGAATGATACACATTCATGCACACATTATACTATTTCAAATATAAGGGGTATGATATAGATTCATGCCATACTCTCATTACTACTTGTTATATGAGGTCATGGTAGGGGCAAGGATTTTATCCATTCTCTTCTGGTCATGCATACAAGGACAAGGAACAACAAGAAAATTGAATTAAAACCCCATCTACAATGGTTAATCTAGTTAAAGTGCATAATGCATATTGGATATTCATCACCCTTTAGCCTTATAGCTTGTGAATCCATTATGGATTCGAACCTTTTTTCTATCTTATGGTTATAAAGGCCAACAATGCAAATTAATGTTTCTAATCCCTCAATGGGTTCTATTTTATATAATTGTTCACTCTAAATTGGGGCTTGATCACCCTCAATTCACCATGGTTGATAAAAGAACCAATCTCTCCAATAACATATTTACTTGAGTCAGCATAATTAAGGTTTTTACCTCAATGGTTCAACTTATCACATTGACCAATTGAAAGATTATAAATTTCCTTATCCAAGAAATGAATATATGTTACAAGTTACCTAATTTTCCTCTATGGTGATTGGGTTAATCCCTGACCCTTAGAATTTCTATTTCTTCATGGAAATCACATACTGTATAAACATAATATTTTCAAACGTTTATTGATTATGGACACTTTGAATCTTGTAGGAACCTATCGAGACTCAATATTTTTGAGTGCATTAGGAAAGGGGTGGGTATACCATCGATGCTTCATAATATTGTTGTCCCATTTTCCACTTGCCATATACACACTTGTCTCCTAAAACCATTTATCCTAAGATTGTTCTTCTCGGTTCTACCTCCTCCAGTATTTTTTCTCTTTCCATCCTCCTTTTATTGCCTTAATTCCCTTTCAAATACTCAATTGTACTGGGTTGATTGGGTTAACCCAATATAGTTTAGGGGTATTTCTCACTTTATTGGATTGTTAGCCTTTTGGCCAACCTAGTAAAAACCTAGTGACTTATCCCCAGAAACACATTGGGTCGACTGGGTCAACCCTGCATAGCCAACATTACTATGAGGATTTAAGGCAAGATCCACCTATATATACAAGTTCACTTCCCACCATTTTATAAGAGAATAATTATTAGTGAAGAAGTGTGATTGAACATCTACTTATTGACCATTCTACTTGAGGAATAAATCTTAGGGTTCCATACTTTCTTTGGAGATATAAATCTTATCTTATGGATAATTTTTTTTATGATTAGATAGGTTATGTACCTTAGAGATGATTTATCTTGGTTATCCTTACATACCACAACAATCTCTTGCAAAGCACCTTGGCCAAGGGGGATATTGAGGATCAACAGATTCATCTTCAAAGGTAAGTATTCCTAACTTTATTTTTCCTTCATAAGAGTAGATATATAATGCATTTGTATTCTTATCTCCATGTATTAGGATTACATATACATTGACATGAGTATATGTCTTCTAATACATGTTTATTTTAATTTTATTATTTTTAACCCCCACTTTGTGCCACAAGATTTGATGTGTACTAGATTAAATTTGATTTCTTGTTATTAGAATAGAGTGAACATTTTAAACCTTAGGACCCAATTAGGGTTTTTATGTGATTGTGTTAAATTGTAGGCTTTGGAACCCTTCATATCATGATATGTTATGATAAGTGATCCTCTAATCAGGTTTAGTGGTTACCCATATTGGTCATGTTGCCCTTTAACAAATGAATCCCCAATCGGAAGTGTAAGTATGCTCTATCTTCTCTGAGCTAAGATTGATTTATAGACATGATGCATTTTATATTGCATATATTTTGGTGAACCCAATGTGAACTAAGCTTTGCAAGATTTTTTCACTTTTACTTTATTTATTTCATTTCTTTAGATCATCATTTTTATCATATACTTTGACATACTGGATAGATTATGTTGACCTAGATTTTTATCTCTATGCACAAGTTTCTAAGAATAGGCAACTAGATCAACCTAATCAACCCAGTATATTTTTTTGGCCTTATAGACATATAATTCAACCTACTAGGTTGACCTAGTTGACCCCTTATAGTTTTAGCACTTTTCAATAGGTTCTTGTACAGTTTGATTGATATTATTGACTCAGTTTGCAGGTTTCTAAAAGATACTTCAAGGTTATTCATCAAAAAAAATCCTTCATTAAATCTCTAATCCACCAAGGTTCTTTTCTACTTCTCTATTTATCTCTTTTTTATATTTCCTTTCATAGTTTTTAGTCTTCAAAACTGCCCTTGGACAATCAACTGGATCGACACTGCCAACCTAAATTTGTGTTTTATTTGTTGTCTAAAATAATTGGATCAACATTGTTGACCCAGTTCATTTTTAGAATTTGCTTCCATAGTATAGATTTTACATTGTCAACCCTATTCTATATTTTTTTCATATAGTGTTAACATTATACCTTGTTTCAAAGTTGGAATTAACCTCATATTTGCTAGTAATTATCTCATATTTATTTTCTTGTTATTGCATGCTTAGAATAATTCACATAGTTTAATTAGGGTATTTTAATTAATCACTTAGTTTCACTATTTATATTTTATGCACATATAGATAAATCACATAACATAAAGAAGCACTTTAACATTTGTCTACCCTAGTCCAACCTACTTGGATTTCATCACCAAGGGGGAAGCCAACTCGATGCTCTAGTCAAGTATAATGTGTGGTTAATGGTATATTCTAGCTAAGAACCCAATATTATTATCACTATGGTGTGTAAATTGAGGGGGTAGGACCCAATACCAAGCCTATATCATTACCACTATAATTTCTTTCAGGCCAAACTACCTAAAACTATCCTTAGATTACTATCTAGTACCTTGCTTATATCCAACTTTCAATCACATTAAAAAAATCATATATTAATAATCTAATAAATAGTTAGGTTGATCAATAATTTATCTCTTTACTTTTAAATTTTATTTTTTACTCTTTTCTTAATTATCTGTGCAAAAAATTGCATTATCTAGCATTAGTGCAAGGTTTTTTTTTTGTGTGATTCAATTGGATTGACCAATGTTAATCTAATTAACTATTTGTTTCCTTTCAGTACTTACTTCTTTACATTACTTGAAAATTTTATCTTGTTTCAATTCACAAATTATTATCAAATTTATCATCTTCCCTATGCATCATGAATCTAATGCATTTTATGGTTTACATAATGGATGAGTAGAAACAAATATATAGGCAAAACAAGGAATTTGCCTCTTTCTAACCTATGTTCATTATATAAAATCAACCCTATCAACCTTGTACTATCTACAAACTTTTTCCAACCTCTATCCACTATACAAGATCAACCCAATTGACCTTATACTATTTATAAACCTTTTTCAGTCTCTATTTATTGTACAGGATCAACCCAATTGATCCTATACTATTTGTAGACCTTTTCCAGTCTTTGTTTGTTGTATAAGATCAACCCAGTCAACACTATAATGTTTTCTATCACTTTTTGTTCTCCTTGTGTAGTTATCTAGTCTTGTTTTATCATGATGACATCTCTTCAACCTTCTCTTAGTTCATAACATTACATAATCAAGTATTTGGATAATAATCTCACTTATTTCATTACTTCAAATGAAACTATCTAATTTCTTCCTTCCTCTTCTCTTAATCTTAAACCACTCACTACACAATGTAATGTAGTTTAGGTCATTCATCCTAATCCTCTTCCCAATAAAAATGTTTGGAATCCTCCTATCAACACTCATACTCTTATAACCAATATTCATAATCCTCTTGTTACACCCATAACAAGATCATGAAGTCTTATCAATTCCTAAAGTAACATGGTTAAAACCATGCAAATTGATAATCTAGATGTTTCCAATTTTTCAAAAAACTTGATGATAATACTATTTAAACTCCTCACAAGAATGGTGGCCTTACCAAGCTTACTTATTCTCCTACTTCACTTAAGATAACTAATACTAATGTTGGGAATCCTCCACCTACCAATAATCCTCCTCCTATCAACACCAATACCCCTCATAAAAACACCAACCCACCTATTGATACAAATAAACTTCTTAAACAAGTCATACAACAAATGAACATCATGCAAAAAAAATCAATCTCAAATGATGAACATGCAACAACATTTATGCAACATGATTAGTCAACCACTTCAAGTCATCATGTCTCAACCAAATCCAAATTTTATCCCTCCTCCTCTTAGAGATGCCAATGGGAATATCATCCCTCAACCTCCAATGAATAACAAAATGATTCAACATATTTAAAATGAACCTTTAGCCCCATTTATTGCATCCATATATATTGGAAACATTTCTCCAACTATCACATATAATGGGACTAAGGACCCTATTATATTTCTTAAGTCTTATGGTAATCTTTATAAGGAATGGGTCCAAACTAACACGTTTGCTACCACCAAGAGCTTAGCCAAAACCTTTTTTGGTGATGCACTTAACTAGTATAACCAAATTCCTAGACATTCCATCTCACAACTAGAATATTTAGTTAATGCTCTAGTGAAGAAATTCCAACATGATGATCTTCCTAAAAATTACCTTATCCATTTTATCAATGCCAAGCAACTTCATAATGAATCTGCTCACACTTTCATCAAATGATGGAAGTCTCTTGCTCATAAATTGGATCATAACATGAATGATGATACTCTATTAAAACTATTTATCATTGCTCTTAAACCTTCCCTTTAATACAAATTTTGAATCTTTTATCCTAAAACTTTAGAATAAGCCTTAGACTAAGTAAAAAGGCAAGACTTATTATGACTCAATTTAAACCATCTCAAACAAATACTAAATCACCTTTCTAATCATATTCTCATAGCATTGATTCATCCAATCCTCCCCAACCTTAAAATGGAGCATCCAATTTAAATAATTATCACCCAACCCACCCACCCTTGACTCTAGAACAACGTAAGAACAAATTTCTACCCTCTAAATCCATGATCTTTGATCCTTCCAAACTTCCTCCAAAATGGTACAATTTTGATAAATTTTGTTGGTGGCATGCTACTATAGGTCATTCTCATGAGTCTTATCATGATTTTCACTGATTTCTTATTTCTTACTTGCTTGGTCCACATTTAAATCTTGATACTCTAACAAAACAACATTATAAATATTATCTTCAAGTTTCTCAAATTCAATCTCAAGAACCACAATCACATCAATAAAAATCACCTAATGATCAAAAATAATCATCCCATACCCCTCATCAACTAATTTTGTTCAAACCATAATTGAACCTTCTTACACCAATAAGGAAAGGTTACATAACATGAATAATTTTAAACATATTATTTCATCTATTGAACCTCAACCTCTTAGGTCACCTAAACCAAAGGAGTACCTAGTTTAAATACTTAATCCAAAACATATCATACATGGTCCTCCTTTATCTCCTCATACCTCTCCTACACATCATATGTCACATTCAACATCCTTCAAATCTAACAAATCAACACATTTGCCTATCTCCAAATGCACTTACCAACCCAATGCAAATCATTATAATGTTTCAATGTTATCTCACTCCAACTCACATGTTGGGTCATCTTACAATGCCCATCCCGACATCCAATTACCCTTTGGGGTATCTTATAATGCCCACTCTTATTCTACAATGAATCAAATTCAACTTCAAGAAACCTTATGAGACTTACAGAATAATATTTCACATTCTCATCTTTGATACAGACATTAGCATAGATCTTACTCTTTTTTTTCTCATATTTCTTTGTTTTTGTACACTTTCCTTCTTTTAGTTTCATTTTACTATCATCATTGTTTTCCTTTACATTCTTTGGATTTACTAAACATTACATTTGGCATTAAATTTCATTTTTTTCCTCCTATATTTCTTTTATTTTTGTTTTTTTATATTATTCTTTGCCTTAACAACTTTATGATCATTTTTGCCTCTTTATTTAGCATTTGCCTCTTGATGTACCATAGTCTTTTTTATCTTTTGACATTTCCATTTTTTCACCCCTTCAGTTTCTCTTTTGTGATTTGATTCGTAAGACCATGGATAGGACCTAGCATTCCTCACAAAATTACCATCTTTTAATTATTTTTCTCCCTTATGTTTTCCAGTTTGCTTTTTCACACCCTCATGGATTTATCTTTTATGAGATAATACTTGGCCCTCCTCATAAAACTACCATCTTGTTATTCCTTTTATAATTACAAATTTTTTATCCTTGTTCTCAACTTTAGCTTTTGCTTCTTTTGATAGATGGAATTTGTACAACAATCTTTGTTAGCATGTTTTTCTCCATTTCCCTGATTATTATGATAAAGACTCACATTTTTTTGTTATTATATCCCTCTTTTTTCCATTTGTCATTTTTTTTTTTTTTAAGTAATTTAAATTGTTCCATGTGTCATTCCTCTTAATTTCCCCTTTCTTTCACTTCTCATTGGATTGAACAAGGTCAAAGTTTAGACACCACCTTTATTACACCTAGATTTATGAGACTCTTAGACCCCATGATCTTTGAAGTTTCTCTCTCTTAGCAACCATGTCCCATGTTTTAAAATCAAATTCATATTTAGCACCCATGTTTGGTTTTCTAAATATGTATGGAGGAGGAATCTTAAAAAATCCATCAATAAAGTTAAAAGCCAAATCATTTGAAACAAAAGGCAATGACATCTTAAAAGTAACATACAAATCTCAAAAGTTAAATTCACACCAAAAGATGTGATTACAAGCACATATCCTATCTCTAATTGAAGCTCAAACTCCACAATTGGCCTCACATAGAGCTGAAGTCCTTTCGGATGTAGTAGGCTAGTAAATTGAAATAAGGGATTTCAAAAATCTCTATGGTGATACCTACTTTCTCATGAAGTTACCCAATCTTCATAGTAGACTGATGACTATGTAAGGTGTCCTGAGGAATGGGGAACATGTTGTGGGAAGTTAGGTCCATTTTACTTTTCATTCATATAGTATTCATAAGATGATCTATATACTCCATTTGTTGACCTAAGACTTGTGTGGCTAAGAGAATTTATTCATAGTCCTTAAGGTTGAAATTCCTCTTGTTTTGATAAACTTAATTTGAGTGTCTTGACTTTGATAAAGAGTTTATCTACCTTGGTTTTTCCTTCATTCTCCTCTCCACCCATTTCATTTCCCCCCTTAATAGGAAAATTGTGATTTTAAATATGTTTTCCCTCTTCTTTAAATTCCTTCTTCTTCACCTTTTAAAAACATGATAGCATTACTTTGTTTTAGTTTTATCTATCCTTAGAGTGAAGCAACATGTTTGAGTAAATATGGATCACACTTTTATTTCATTTGTCATTATTATACTACCCTTCTATTGTAGATAGTTGAGTCTAGACACATTTTCCTTTCTTACATGTTTCTTTTTATATGTATTCTTCATGTTTGTCTAATATCTTGGCTTACATTTCTTTTTCTATCTTTCATGTTTTCGTTTTGTGTATCTTACATGAGCTTACATTTCCATTTCTTACATGTCTTTGTTCAAGTTTTCTTACATGGATATTTCATTTATCATTCATGTTTTACATACTTCCCAATGTGATTTAGTATACATTCATTTTTTTCATTTACATTTTTCATGATTTTCAACATGATTTACTATGCTTTCCTATCATTTTTCATTTATTTTCTATCATTTATCATTTCTTTCCTATCATTTGACATTTATTTCCTATCATTTGTCATTTATTTGCCAATCATTTGTCATTAATTTGCCATCCTTTTGTCATTTATTTACCTTCAATATTCTACAACTTTCATTACTAATCCTAATTTTCCAAATTTTCCTAAAATATCAATCTCTACTAACCCCTATATGCCTATCTTCCAAAAATTTTGATTTTTGGATTTTTTTGCACTAACTTCTACAGGTTCGTCTAGTGTTCTCTACATTAGACACCTTCATATCTCTTATAGTATACTTATTTATCTACAACACTAAGGTAAGTTAAAGGCATATTTTTTTAAATTTTATCTTTTCATTTATCTGATTTTCTACTTACTACACTTTACTTAGCATCGGCATTGTGTGTTATCATGTTCTTTTCTCAAAGCACCATCTCATGTTGCACTTATGTGACACATGATGAGCTTAAAGTGCGGTATATGTATACATAATATTTTCAAACTTTTATTGATTACTAACACTTTGTATCTTGCATAAACCTATCGAGTCTCAATCTCTCTGAGTGCATACCTTAAGGGGTACACTGCAAAAGGGGTGGGCAAACCATTAGTGCTTTGTAAGATTTTTGTCCCTTATTCAACTTACCATCTACACACTTGCCTCCTAAAACCATTTACCCTAAGCTTTATTCTTCTTAATTATACCTCCTCCAGTATTTTTCTTCTTTCCATCCTCCTTTACTCACCTTAATTCCCAATTGGATAGTCAGTTGTACTGGGTCAACTACGTCAACCTAGTATAGTTTAGGGGTATTTATCACTTTCTTAGTTTGTTAGCCTTTTAATCGACCTAACACAGACCTAGTGATTTCTCCCTAAAAACACACTAGGTCGATTGGGTCAACCCTATATAACTAATTTTACTGAGAGGATTTAGGGTAAGATACACCTATATATACAAGTTCATTTCCCACCATTTCATAAGAGAAAAATTATTTGTGATTAAGTGCAAGTGAACATCTACTTATTAACCATTCTACTTGAGGAATAAAGCTTAGGGTTTCATACTTTTTTGTAGATATAAATATTGTCTTTTGGATATGTATTTTGGATGATTAGATAGGTTGTGTAGCCTAAATCTAATTTATATTGATTATCTTTACATACCACAATAATCTCTTGCAAAGCACCTTGGCCAAAGGGGATATTGAGACTCAACGGGTACATCTTCAAAGGTAAGTATTCCTAACTTTATTTCTCCTTCAAAAGAGTAGATAGATAATGCATTTGTATTATTTTCTTCATCTATTAAGATTGTATATACATTGATGTGAGTACATGTCTTCTAATGTTTTATTGTTTCTAACCCCTACTTTGTGCCACAAGCTTTGGTGTGCACTAGATTAAATTTGTTTTCTTATTATTAGAATAGAGTGAATGTTTTAAATCTTAGGACCCCATTAAGGTTGTTGTGTGATTGTGTTATAATATAGGCTTTAGAACCCTTCCTAACATGATATGTTGTGATAAGTGATCCTCTAATCGAGTCTAGTAGATCCCCATATTGGTCATGCTTCTGTTTAACAATTGTATCCCAATCAAAAGTGTAGATATGTTGTATCTTCATCAAGCTAAGATTGATTTATAAACATGATGTATTTTTGATTGCATACATTCTGGTGAACCCAATGTGAACTAACCCTTGTATGGTTTTTTCACTTTCACTTCATTTATTTCATCTCTTTTGATCATCATTTTTATCATATATTTTGACATACTAGATCGATTCTATCGACCCAACTTTTTATCTCTATATGTAGGTCTTCAAGAATAGGCAACTAGATCAAACTAGTTGACTAGTACAATTTTTTAGCCTTTCAAACATCTAATTTAACCTACTAAGTCAACCCAATTGACCCTTATAATTTTATCACTTTTCAATAGGTTCTTGTATAACTTGATCGATACTATCAACCCAATTTGCAAGTTTTTCAAAGATACTTCAAGGTTTTTCATCATCAATCTTCCTTCGTTGCATCTCTAATCCACAAAAGTTATTTTATACTTCTATATTTCTCTCTTTTCTATATTTCCTTTTATTGTTTGTAGTCTTTAAAACTACCCTTGCATAGCCAACTGGATCGACATTACCGACCCAGTTCTATTTTTTGTTTGCTATCTAAAATAAATGGATTGACACTACCAACCTAGTTCATTTTTAGAATTTGTTTTTGTAGTACATATTTAACCTTGTTGACCCTATTATGTGTTTTTTATATATAGTGTTAACACTATACCTTATTTTAAAGTTTGAATTAACCTCATATCTGCTAGTAATTAGCTCATATTTCTTTTCTTATTATTTGCATGCTTAGAATAGTTCACATAGTTTAATTAGGGGATTTTTAATTAATCATTTAGTTTCACTATTTCTATTTTATACATACATGGTTAAATCACATAACATTACCAATTACTTTAATATTTGTGTACCCTAATCCAACCTACTTGGATTTCATCACCAAGGGGGAAGCCAACTTGATGCTCTAGTCAAGTATAAAACATGGTTAATGATATATTCTAGATAAGTACCCAACACCCTTATCATTGAGGTATGTGAAGTGAGGGTGTAGGCTCCAATACCAACCCTGTATAAATTCCACTGCAATCCCTTTCAGGCCAAACTACCTAAAACCATACTTAGATTGTTATCTAGTACCTTGTTTATAGCCAACTTCCATTCACATTTAAAAAATCATATCTTAATAATTTAATAAACATTTAGGTTGACCAGTTATTTATATCTTTACTCTTAAATTTTATTTCATACTCTTTGCTCAATTATGTGTGCAAAAACTTGCATTATCTAATGTTAGTGGAAGTTTTTTTTTGTGTGCTTCAATTGGATTGGCCAATGTTAATCCAATTGATTGTTTATTTCCTTTCAGTACTTACTTCTTTACATTACTTTAAAAAAATTATCTTATTTCAATTCACAAATTATTATCAATTTTTTCATCTTCCCTACATCATCACAAATCCAACGCATTTTATGATTTGCAAAATGGATGAGTAAAAACAAAGACATAAGCAAAATAAGAAATCTACCTATTTTTAGCCTCTGTTCACTATACAGTATCGACCTTGTACTATCTACAGACTATTTCTAGCATCTGTTCATTGTAAGGATCAACCCAGTTGACCTTGTAATATTTACATATCTTTTTTAGTCTTTTTGTACTATACAAGATCAACCCAGTCAACCTTATACTATTTATAGACCCTTTCTAGTCCTTATTTGTTGTATAGGATCGACCCAATCAACCCTATACTATTGTTTGTCACTTTTTGTTCTCCATATGTGTTTATTTAGTCTTGTTTCATCATGATGACATCTCTTCAACCTTATCTTAGTTTAGAAAATTGCATAATCAAGGATTTGGATAATAATCTCACTTATTTCATTACTTTGGATGAAACTATCCAATTTCTTCCTTCTTATCCTAAGCTTAAACCACTCACTACACAATGCAATGTAGTTGAGGTCATTCATCCTAATCCTCTTCCCAATACCAATGTTGGGAATTATCCTATCAACACTCATACTCTTACAGCCAATATTCATAATCCTCTTGTTATACCCATAACAAGATTACCAAGTCTTATCAATTCCCAAAGTAATATGGTTTAAACCACACAAATTGATCTAGACGGTTCCCAATTATTCAAAAAACTTGATGATAATACTATTTACACTCCTCACAATAATGGTGTCCTTGCCAAGCTTCCTTATTCTTCTACCATACTTAAGATAACTAATACTGATGTTGGGAATCATCCACCTAGAAATAATCCTCCTCCTATTAACACCAATACCCCTCCTAAAAACACCAACCCACCTATTGATACAAATCAGCTTCTTGTACAATTAATACAACAAATGAACATCATTCAAATAGCTAATCAATCTAAAATTATTAATTCTAGAGGGGAAATGAAGAGAATGATGGGTTTCAGAGTCTGCAAGTCAAAGCCGAGCTAGGGCAGCCATGCCCTAGCTTGTTCAGGCCATAGTTAGGAGTGCACAGGAGAAGATTTGGGGGGTCAAGTGCATGGGGAGGGGCTGAGGCCTCAAATGGTCATGAAAGACCAAGGAGGGCATGGTTATGGCTCAGCAGGAGCCTTTAAAGACTATGCCTGGCAGGAGCTTTAGTGAAGCCGTGGGCATGAACAAGCAGGAGTAGCAAGTAAAAACATTAGGTAATGAGTTTTCTTCCCAAAATTTAGGAGCTATGTAATGGAGCTTGCTTAGGGAATCCCAGATCATGAAGATTAATGGTTGCCTAGAGTGGTGCAAGGAGCAACCTAAACTGGTAATTCCTTTTGATATGATTTTTGAGGATGTAGAATATTATTCTAAGCACTCATTATATTGCAAGTTTTTGGGTTTGAGAGTCTCCCTCCAATTTATGGAGAGTTAGGCCAGGAGAGTGTGCGAACTAGAGGGAGAAATGGAGGTCACATTATTGGCAAATAACTACTTCATGGTGACGTTTCTATGCTTGGCTGACCGTAATAGGGTTTTTGAGGGAGGACCTTATTTCTACAATCAGGTTGGACTTTTTGTCAAACCTTGGCATGCAGGGTTTAATCCTTCTAAAGAACTACCAACTCAGGTTCTGATATGGGTTAGGCTACCTAGATTTCCTATCGAATGTTGTCGAGAGGATGTTTTCCAGATGTTAGCTTCAATGCTTAGAAGGCTGGTGGGGTCTTCAACACAGACTTTAGGTAAGAAAGTTATGACTTTTGCTCAAATTTGTGTGGAAATTGATTTGAGCAAACCATTGCCTAATGAGGTGGAGATGAGTGCGAGTTCATATTCTTGGGTGCAATAATTGGACTATGAGACCCTTCCCTTCAAGTTTCACCTATGCCATGAATATGGACACTTGGTGTGTAGATGCCTAAAGGCTAAGACAATGGAGTAGCAACCCCAACTGCCACCTAACAACACTCCCAGTGTTGATAAAGGGAAGAAGTTTGGGGTCGGGGAGGGCAGGGATGCTAAAGATTTTGTGCAGGTGAAAGCTCGAAGCCACAATAGAGGCTAGAAGAGGACCCTTAGGGAGTGGCAGGATGAAGACTCCTTCAACAAGTTTGAAATCTTGGATGAATTAGGCCAGCAAGAAGTAAATTTGAGATTAATGAGTATGGAGCAGCTTGTGGGAGGTTCAGGACCAGAGATTAATTCAACCAATCTTCCTTCAGTTCTTCAAGAAGAGTCAGCCTTACCCATGGTTTTGGAGGGGTAGATAGAGGAACAGAGGGTGGAGGCAACAAATGGTGACTTGGAACAGAATGGAGAGGATGCGTGCCTTCTAGCAAGGACTACGGTGACAAAAGTTGATAAGCAGGGTAAATCTTCTCCTCACTTGGGCATTCCTCAAAAGGAGGGGAAGAAGGGGATGTCAAAAAAAAGTGTTAAATTGGGGCACAAGAAGGACATGAAGAGAATAAAGATGATTGGGGAGACCTTGGTGGAGTCAAGTGCGATTAAGACCTTAGACTCTCACTTTTTAACTCCTCTAAAATGATCATTATTTCATGGAATGTAAGGGGCATGAACAGCGGTCGTAGACAAAAGGCTATTAGGAAATTAGTTAGATGTCAAGTACATGATGTTCTCTTTCTTTAAGAAATGAAAGTTTATATGGATGATATGAGGAATATCACACCTAAGTTATGGAGGCACGATTCATGGCAGTGCATTAGAGCTCTTGGGTCTTTGTGGGGCGTGGCTTGTTTCTGGAATCCACAAAAGATCCAACTGGTGTCCTAGATTTCCTTTAAGTCCTCTTTATCTATGGTTGCATCATGTATTGAGTTAGGTGAATCAGTCCTTTTTTCCAATGTCTACACTCCTACAGATTTCCAAGGTAAACTTCTTGTTTGGAAAAATATCCACTTTGTTCATCGATTATTTCCTTACTTGCCTTGGATTGTTGTTGGAGACTTTAATGCTATTCTTGATTTAATGGAGAAAAGAGAACGTAATGCAAGGATAGAATCATATTCTCTTCTACTTTGGGATTGTTAGGGTGTGGAGCTAAAAGCTTTAACTATGCAAACATGGAGGAGGTTGCTAAGTTCCAGGGTGATCGACATCGGTAGGGTTTAGTGCAGTAGACAACCAACATCGGTAGGTGTGAGCTGAAGGCAACTGACGTCGATAGAGATTCGGCCAACGTCAGTAGATCTAGGCAGGTAGGGACCGACGTCGGTCACCTATGTGTTCCATAACTATTCATTGCATGAATAGTTAGTTAAGTAAATGGAGTGTTTGCATGTAAAGGCCAGTTAGAGTCTTGAGTTGCGTGGATAATTATCCTAAATTAAGAGTCTAAGTTATTGTTTAAGTCTGGGATCTATTTATAGACCCATTGGCATGTATTGTAATGTATGAGCTAATAAGGAAGGCAAGGAAGATCCTTCCATTGTAAGATCTTGAGTTGCAAGTTGTTGCAAGCTCATAGGAGATCTACATGTGTAAGTATGGTCTGTTGAATTGCAAGTTGCAAGTTCATGGGAGATCAACTTGAAGTACTGTAGAGTGCTTGGTGTACTAGCAGGGTTATTACTGACTGGTTGGAGAGGTGAACACCAATTCTATGTGTGAGTTGTGTGTTGGGACCATTTTTGGTAGGAGAGTGTTTTGAAGAAGAATTACTGTACACTTGAGGTGTGGAAAGCCTCTGTAAGGTGGAAGAGTGTGGCAGCTCTTTATTGTATCCTTTTATGTACAAGTGTTAATACAAGATAGTGTATTGTCTCTCATATTCTGTGCTATTTGTGAATTCTAGTTACTTGTGCTTCTAGTTATTTTTGCATGTTTAATTGCTTATATTTGGTAATCATATTGTGCTCTATCTGAGGAGCAAGATCCTAACAAGTGGGATTAAAACATGTGTGTTGTTCTTGGATTCCCCTATAATTGGTATCAAAGCCTGGTTGTAGGTTTATGAGCTGATACCATCAAGTGGTATCAGAGCTTTTGGTTGGGATACTAATAGGTTGGATTAGATTTGGTTAGTGTGTGTTGATTATAGGTTACTCACAGGGTTTTTGTTTGAGTGGGAATAGAGCAATGGGAGAAAACAGTAAGCTAAGAATGGAGAATTTTAATGGCAAGAACTACCAATTATGGAGGATGTAGATTGAGGATTATTTGTATCAAAAAGATTTGTACTTACCGTTGGGTGAGGTTGATTACAAACCCCAAGATATGAAGGATGAAGAATGGGAGGTTCTTGATTGGAAGGCTCTGGGATCTATAAGATTGAGTCTTACATCATCTGTGATTTCTAGCTTATCATAGTGTAAGACAATGGTGGAGTTGATGGAATCTTTGGCAAATTTATATGAAAAACCCTCGGCTTCGAATAAGGTATTTCTTATGAAGCAATTATTTAATTTGCAAATGTTGGAAGGTGGATCTGTTTATAGTCATCTTAGTGATTTCCATGGTTTGGTAAACCAGTTAAGTTCAGTCAATATTGTATTTGATGATGAAATTAGAGCTCTCTTAATCTTGTGTTCATTACCTGAAAGTTGGGAAGGTTTGGTAATGGTAGTTTCTAATACTGTGTCTGCTTCAAAAGTCTTAAAATTGGATGATGTTGTGAGTGTGATCTTGAATGAAGAGATACGTAGGAAAAGCACAGGTGAATCATCAGGGAATGCTTTGAGTGTTGAAGGTAGAGGAAGGCAAAGAGAGAAGATAGAGCGTGGGAGATCAAGGTCAAAGATAGGCAGGAGATCCAAGTCCAGGTATGGTAGAATAACCTGCTGGAAATGTGGAAAGCAAGGGCACTTAAAAAGAGATTGCAGATCGGGTGAAGATCAGCATGAAGGACATGAAGAAGAAGCACATGTTGCAGATTATGTTGCACAGGATGCTCTGGTATGTTCTTTGGATAAAGTAGAATCTTGGGTTTTAGATTCTGGTGCCTCTTTTCATGCACCCCCAAATAGAGAATTTTTTCATGAATATGTCCAAGGTGACTTTGGAGAAATTTTTTTAGGGGATGGTAAGCCTTATCAGATGGTTGGCAAAGGGAAAGTGAAGCTGAAATTGTAGATAGGTAACACATGGGTGTTAAAGGAGGTCATGCATGTCCCAGTTTTGGAGCAGAATTTGATTTTTGTAAGAAGTTTGGGTGATGAGGGTTGCACAGTAACTCTCACAGCGGACTCTTGGAAGGTTACCAAGGGTGCACTTGTTGTAGCTAGAGGTAAGAAAGTAGGTATGCTTTATCTATCTACTTGTATTACTGATTCTCTTTCTGGGTTATCTACTTCAGCTGTAGATTCGAAGATGTGGCTTAATAGGCTTGGTCACATGAATAAGAAAGAGATGCATGTTCTTGAGTCAAAGGGTATGCTTTCAGATTTGGAAGGCATGGATCAAGATTTCTATATGCAGAAGAAGAAGGTGATGTTTCTTGAGGAATCCAATGTTAGTGACAAGAATAGGAAAGCCTTGGTTTTTAAGGAGAAGGTGACAGACAGAGTTCAGCATAAGGGGTAGAAGAATTTTGAGCAGAGCAAGGGTGATTTGGACAAGGGTTTGATCCAAAAAGAGCTCACGGGAAAAAGTCAGTTCTCATAAGAAAAACATAGAGACCGATGTTGGTAGGAAAACCGACGTCGACGTCTAGACAGGGACCGATGTCGGCTATGTGTAGCCCGATGTCGGTGACTCAGGGAAGATAAACACCGGCGTCGATAAGGGGAAACTGACGTCAGCGATGAGGCAGTCGCAGGGAACTGACATCGGTCAGGTGTAGACTGAGATGTGACCGGCATCAGTTACTAAGATAGATTTTGGGTGGACAGCATGCTGTCAAGGAGTCTCAAGCGCCCATATGGAGGACTTATAGGGTAGGTAAGCCTCAAATTCATCATTTCCCTTCTTTACACTACTTGTTGCTCACTGAAGGTTAAGAACCAAGAAGTTGTTAAAGAAGTAGAATAGGTAGATCCAAGAAATAGTGGGAGCTTGGCATGGATGGAGGATGTGATTCCTTGGAGGAGAACCAAATAGGAGTTTTGGGTGGAATTGCCAGCTAAAAGTAAGCACTGAGAGACGAATGGATGTTCAGGATGAAGAAGAGCGGAAATGGACACTTGAGACGAAAGATCAGGGTATATGGTCTTGAATAAGCTACAGTGTAATGGAGGTTTGATCATTGTGTTTCTCTTTACCAGGTTGGATAATATTAGCTACATTATCCTAATACTGTATGATGTGCTTGTTGCAGGGTTACATATATAGGGAGTTGCTGAACTAAAGGTAAAGCTAGTTCAGAGGGGTGTCATGAGGAATCTGGGAGCAACAAGATTCTTTGGCATGAGTGTGTTCTAGAGACATGGAAGGTCATAGGTTGACTTTGTTTCAGGATGATTGTGTGAGACCGGTTAGCATGCCGATGGTTGGACAGTTCACGGAATAGTGTCTTGATTCACATAATGAGGTTAAGTGCATGGTATGTACTAAACCTAAGTTTTCCCAAGCAGTGGGAGTTTTCACAAGTTAGGAGCCAATTTGGGAGAGAAGCACTGGAGGGCAGTTCAGTGGATTCTTAGAGGGACTAGCAGCAGGTGCACATGCTATGCAAGTTTAAGTTATTTTCTACATGGGTTTGTAGATGTGGATGTGGCAGGTGATTTGGATGACATGAGTTGCACCACAGGGTGTGTGGTGGTTGGTTTTCAAGAGTGATATTGAGGAGGGATACAGAGCCAAGGGAACAAACTAGACTGAGTACAGGTATAGGTACAGTTGCAGTTGTTTATCTCCAAGTGGGAGATTGTTAGGGTGTGGAGCTAAAAGCTTCAACTATGCAAACATGGAGGAGGTTGCTAAGTTCTAGGGTGATCGACATTGATAGGGTTTAGTGCAGTAGACAACTGACATCAATAGGTGTGAGCTGAAGGCAATCGATGTCAGTAGAGAGTCGGCTGATGTCGATAAATCCAGGTAGGCAGGGACCGACGTCGGTCGCTTGTGTGTTCTAGAACTGTTCGTTGCATGAACATTTAGTTAAGTAAATAGAGTGTTTGCATGTAAAGGCCAGTTAGAGTCTTGAGCTGCATGGATAATTATCCTAAATTAAGAGTCTAAGTTATTGTTTAAGTTTGGGATCTATTTATAGACCCATTGGCATGTATTGTAATGTATGAGCTGATAAGGAAGGCAAGGAAGATCCTTCCATTGTAAGATCTTGAGTTGCAGGTTGTTGCAAGCTCATAGGAGATCTACATGTGTAAGTATGGTCTATTGAATTGTAGGTTTCAGGTTCATGGGAGATCAACTTGAAGTACTTTAGAGTGCTTGGTGTACTGGCAGGGTTATTACTAACCGGTTGGATAGGTGAACACCAATTCTGTGTGTGAGTTGTGTGTTGGGACCGTTTTTGGTAGGAGAGTGTTTTGAAGAAGAATTACTGTACACTTGAGGTGTGGAAAGCCTCTGTAAGGTGGAAGAGTGTGGCAGCTCTTTATTGTATTCTTTTTTGTACAATTGTTAATACAAGATAGTGTATTGTCTCTCATATTCTGTGTTATTTGTGAATTTTAGTTACTTGTGCTTCTGGTTATTTCTGCATGTTTAATTGCTTATATTTGGTAATCATATTGTGCTCTATCTGAGGAGCAAGATCCTAACAAGTGGGATTAGAACAGGTGTGTTGTTCTTGGATTTCCCTCTACAATGTCACTTATAAAATTATATCTAAGCTGATTGCTGAGAGGTTAAAAAAGTGGCTGCCAGCGCTTATTTCTAAGGAGCAAGGTGGTTTTGTGGAGGGCCAATAGATTTTAGATGGGGTGGTGATGGCTATAGAGACTATACACTCCATGACCTAGTCTAATGAAAAGGCAATGTTTATCAAGATAGACATGTCAAAAGCCTATGATAGAGTTCAGTGGTCCTTCCTCCAAAAGGTCTTGGGCACCTTTGGTTTTGCAGAGGATTGGATACGTTGGGTTTTGAGTTGTGTGAACTCAACCTCCTTTTCAGTTATGATTAATGGCGAGCACTCTAATCTCTTTAGGGATTCTCATGGATTGAGGCAAGGTAGCCCTCTCTCTCCTTACTTATTTCTTCTATTGGCATAAGGCTTGGGTCAATTGATCAAAAGGAATGTGGATGATGGTAGTATTTAGGGTTGGTAGTGGGGAGGGGGACTCCCTATACAATCTCATCTCCAGTTTGTGGATGATGCAGCTTTGATGGGCATGGCTACTATTAGGGAGGCGTCTAACATACGCATAAGCCTAGATGTTTACCTTGTTGCCTTAGGATAGGTAATTAATGAGGGAAAGTTGTCTATTTTTTTCTTTAACACTCCACCTTCCATACAATGAAGAGTGGCTCTTATCCTCAGGTTCCAAATTAGGAATCTCCCACTACTATATCTCAATATTCCTATCTTTGTTGGCTGATAGTCTAAGGAGTCGTGGCGGGCGATCTTGGACAAATTATGGGACAAGGTGAATCATTAGACCCATCATTGGTTATCCTTTGTGGGTCGAGTTTAACTGATTCAATCAGTGGTGCAGGCTCTCCCTATTTATAGGTGTATGATCTAGGTGGCACTGATGAGCTTTATTAAGGACTTGGATTCCTTAACAATACAGTTTTTATGGGCTGGGAATTTATCTTCAACCAAGTGGAGCCTTATTAGGTGGGAGGTAGTTTGCAGCCCAAAGAGGTTTGGAGGGTTGGGATTATGGCAATCTGTGTTATCTGGTACTGCTTTGGCTGCCAAACTATACTGGCATTAGTGTGTGGAATAGGATTAGCTGTGGGCCAGAGTGTTGTCCCACAAGTACTTTTTTGGGATCCCCTGGAAGGATATTCCATGATATGACTTGGCAGGCAAAGGCTCAGTGATCTAGGCTACTCTCAAGAAAGGAGCTATGCTAATTAAAAGGGGTCTATTTTGGATTTGCAAGAGTGGGGTGGAGGCACAGTTCTGGCATGAATCTTGGGATGGTTACCCTCCCATAATTAGCCAATATCCTTAGTTGAGTACTTTGGCCCAGAGGTTTTGTGAAGCTGGTTGGATAAGGGTGTGTGACTTTAAATCCCTATCCCTTTAGGGGCAAGTGGTAATCGCTAGATGGAAGTCCCCAAAGGAGTGGCTAATTCTTGGTTTGGAGGCAAAGTGTGTAGACTCACAGTATATTTTGTCCTATCGTGGTTGCAATGCACTCATGGACAGCGATGTGTTAGCCTGGTCCCCTAATCCCAAGGGGAAGTATACTATGTCATATGGTTATCAGGAGCTGATTACCCAGCAATATGAGGATAGAGGGGAAGTTCAATGGTGGAAAAAAGTTTGGAATGGATTCTCTTGGCTAAAGTGTAATTGCTTTACATGGACTTTAGTGTGGAACAGATGCTTGACATGGGACAATATTTGGAAGCGGGGCTTTGCTAGCCCTTCGAGGTGTGTTCTTTACAATAGTGAGGAGGAAGACTCCTCTCACCTATTCTTTTTGTGTCCCTTCACTCTTCAATTATGGCACTTATGGTGGGACATGTGGAGGTGCTAGTGCATTCACACTGTCTCTCTGGGAGATTTTTGGTCAAGAGTGGGTCATCCCTCCTCTTTGACTTCCTTCTTATAGGATGCATGGTACGCTAGCCCAATTTTTCTACTCTGGCAAGTTTGGCTAGAAAAGAACCATAGGATTTTTAGGGAGGAAAAAATGGTGATTCAGTAGGTCTGGAGTAGAATTAAAGGAATGATCCAGGAATCTATTGAAGTGAAGAGTGAGGTTACGTTGCCATTAAAGAAAGGGGATGTTGAGTTGTTGGACCGATTTGGCATAAGGGAGTTATCTCCAGTTTTAGCATGTGTCAAGAGAGGTATATAGGGGCAACAAAAATTTCAATGGTTGTGGAAATGGATGCCCCCACCTGCTAGGCTTTTGAAAATTAATATGGATGGTTCATCCAGGGGCAATCCAGGGGCTGCTGGGATTGGTGGGATCTCTAGGGATTTTTCAGGATCTATGGTTTTTATTTTCTTGGCATATCAGGGAGTGTAGACTGTTAATAAGATGGAAGGTTTGGCTATCCTATATGCTTTGAGGAGAGCTTATGATTTAGGGTGGAGGATGATTTGTGAAGCTAATTCTCAAGTCCTGATTAACTTGATCTTGGAGAGGAAAATTTTAGATGTGAGCTAGCAACTGGGTATGATAGTGCAGCAGATATTACAGGTGAGTTCCTTCATGGATTCTGTATCTTATGCCCACATTCCATGGGAATGGAATAGGGTATCTGATTGCTTGGAAAAATGGGCATCAAAAGGGGGAGATGGCCATAAGGTGGATGAATGGGAGCAGCTGCTTGGTGATTTACGTCAGGAACTGGAACCCATTCTTGTTGGTGATGTCGATGGAGTTGAAGTGTGAGGTTGTTGTTATTGGTTTCCATGTCTTTGGGTTGTTTTGGTGTTTTTTTAATCTACAGTTTTAAGTTCTAATAAAGTTTTAACCCCCTTTTATTTTTAAAAAAAAATAACTAATCAATCTCAAGTGATGAACATGCAACAACATTTATGCAACATGATTAGTCAACCACCTCAAGTCATCATGTCTCAACCAAATCCAAATTTTGTCCCTTCTCCTCTTAGAGATGCCAATGAGAATATCATCCCTTAAACTCAAATGAATAACAAAATGCTTCAACATATTCAAAATTAACCTTTATCCCCATTCATTACATCCATAGATATTGGAAACATTTCTCCAACTATCACATATAATGGGATTAAGGACCCTACTATCTTTCTTAAGTTTTTTGGTAATATTTATAATGAATGGGTCCAAACTAACACCCTTTCTATGACCAAGCTCTTATCTAAAACCTTTTTTGGTGATGCACTTGAATGGTACAACCAAATTCCTAGACATTCCATCTCACAACTAGAATATTTATTCAATGCTCTAGTGAAGGAATTCCAACATGATGATCTTGAAAATTACCTTAGCTATTTCATCAATGCCAAGTAACTTCCTAATGAATATTCTCACACTTGCATCAAATTATGGAAGTATCTCACTCATAAATTGGACCATAAAATGAATGATGATACTCTCTTAAAACTATTTTTCACTAGTCTTAAACCTTCCCTTCAATACAAATTTTGAATCTTTTCTCCTAAAACTTTAGAAGAAGCCTTAAACCAAGAAAAAAGTCAAGACTTTATTATGACTCAATTTAAACCATCTCAAACAACTACTAAATCATCTTTCCAATCATCTTATCATAACATTGGTTCATCCAAGCCTCCCCAACCTTAAAATGGAGCATCTAATTCAAACAATTGTCACCCAACCCACCCACCCTTGACTCTAGAACAATGTAAGAACAAATTGCCACCCTCTAATCCCATGAGCTTTGATCTTTCCAAACTTCCTCCAAAATGGTACAATCCTAATAAAAATTTTTGGTGGCATGATACTATATGTCATTCTCATGATTCTTGTCATGATCTTCACCGATTTCTTCTTTCTTCCTTACTTGGTCCACATTTCAATCTTGATATTCTAACAAAACAATGTTATGAAGATTATATTCAAGCTTCTCAAATTCAATCTCAAGAACCATAATCACATCAACATCAACTACCTAATGATCAAAAATAATTATCCCATACCTATACCTCATCAACTAATTTTGTTCAAACCATAATTGATCCTTCTTCCTACACCAATAAGGAAAGGTTAGATAACATGAATAATTTTAAAGATATTTTTGCATCCATTGAACCTCAACCTCTTAGATCACCTAAACCAAAAGATTACCTAGTTCAAATGCCTAATCCAAAGCATATGATCGTCCTCCTTTATCTCCTTTATCTCCTCATACCTCTCCTACACATCATATTTCACATTCAAAATCCCTAAAATCCAAAAAATCAGCACATTTGCCTATCTCCAAATGCACCTACTAACCCAATGCAAATAATTATAATGTTTCAATTCTATCTCACTCCAACTCACATGTTGGGGCATCTTGTGATGCCTATCCACATGTCCCTTCAGACTTTGGGACATGTTTTAATGTCCATCTCAGCATCTAATTAACTTTTGGGGTATCTTGTGATGCCCACTCTTATTCTACAATGCATAATACCAACCAAATTCAACTTCAAGAAATATTTCAAGACTTATAGACTTGTATTTCACATGCTCATCTTTGATATGTATGTTAGCATAGATCTTACTTGTTTTTTTTCTCATATTTCTTTATTTTTGTACACTTTCCTTCTATTAGTTTCACTTTACTATCATCATTGTTTTCCTTTACATTATTTGGATTTATTACACATTACATTTGGAATTTACTTTCATTTTTTTCCTGTTATATTTCTTTTATTTCTCTTTTTATGTTATTATTTGAGTTAACAACATTATGATCATTTTTGCCTCTTTATTTAGCATTTACCTCTTAATGTACCATAGTCTTCTTTATCTTTTGTAATTTATATTTTTTCACCCCTTGGGTTTATATTTTGTGATTTACTTCATAAGACCATTGGGGTATCTTGTGATGCCCACTCTTATTCTACAATGCATAATGCCAACCAAATTCAACTTCAAGAAACATTTCAAGACTTATAGACTTGTACTTCACATGCTCATCTTTGATATAGAAGTTAGCATAGATCTTGTTTTTTTCTCATATTTATTTATTTTTGTGCACTTTCCTTCTTTTAGTTTCACTTTAATATCATCATTGTGTTCCTTTACATTATTTGGATTTATTACACATTACATTTGGCATTTACTTTCATTTTTTTCCTATTATATTTTTTTTTTTATGTTATTCTTTGCCTTAACAACTTTATGATCATTTTTGCCTCTTTATTTATCATTTAACTCTTAATGTATCATAGTCTTCTTTATCTTTTGAAATTTCTATTTTTGCACCCCTTGGGTTTCTCTTTTGTGATTTACTTCTTAAGACCATGGATAGGACCTGGCATTTCTCATAAAATTACCATCTTTTAATTATTTTTCTCCCTTATGTTTTCTAATTTGATTTTTCACACCCTCGTGGATTTCTCTTTTATGAGTTGTAGTATAATACCATGGATAAGACCTATCCCTACTCATAAAACCACCATCTTTTCATTCCTTTTATAATTACAATTTTTTTATACTTGTTCTCAACTTTAGCTTTTAACTCTTTTGATAGATGGAATTTACAAAATAATCTATGTTATCATGTTTTTCTCTATTTCCCTCATTATTATGATAAAGAGTCACACTTTACTATCATTTTATCCCTCTTTTTTCCCTTTGTCACATTGATTTTGTGATTTGAAGTAATTCAAATTGTTCCATGTGTCATTCTTCTTGATTTCCCTTTCTTTCACTCCTCATTGGATTAAACAAGGTTGAAATCAAGATATCACTTTTATTTCACCTAGATTTATGAGAGTATTAGACCCCATGTTCTTTGAATTTTCTCTTTCTTTGAATTTTCTCTCTCTTAGAAACCATGTCCTAAGTTTTCAAATGAAAGTCATCTTTAGCACCCATGTTTGCTTTTCAAAATCTGTATGGAGGAGGAATCTTAAAAAATATATCAATAAAGTTAAAAGCCAAATCATTTGAAATAAAATGCAATGATATCTAAAAGGAAACATACAAATTTCAAAAGTCAAATTTACACCAAAAGATGTGATTACAAGCACATCTCCAATCTCTAATAGAAGCTCAAACTCCACATTTGGCCTCACATAGAGCTGAGGTCCTTTAGGGTGTTGTAGGCCAGTAGATTGGAATAGGGGATTTCAAAAATCTATATGGTGTTACCTAATTTCTCATATAATTACCCAATATTCATAATAAACTGATGGTTCTATAAGGGGTCTTGAGGAATGGGGAACACATTGTGGGAAGGTATGTCTATTTTAATTTTCATGCATATAGCCTTTATGGGATGATCTATATACTCCATTTTTTGACCTAAGACTTGTGTGGCTAAGATAAATTCTTCATATTCCTTAAGGTTGAATGTCCTCTTATTTTTATAAACCTAATTTGAGTGTATTGACTTTGATAAATAGTTTCCCTACCTTGGTTTTTCCTTATTTCTCTCCTCTACCCATTGCATTTCCCCCCTTAACCAAAAAATTATGATTCTAAATCTTTTTTCCCTCTACTTTCAATTCCTTCTTCTTCACCTCTTAAAAACATGCTAGCATTACTTTGTTTGCATGTTATCTATCCTTAGAGTGAAACAACATGTTTGAGTAATTGTGGATCACTCTTTACTTTCATCTGTCATTATGCTACTACCCTTCTATTGTGGATAGCTGAGTCCGCACCCATTTTCCATTTTTATGTTTCTTTTTATATGCCTTCTTCATGTTTGTCTCATTTTTTGTCTTTCATGTTTTTCTTTTTGCCTGTCTTACATGAGCTTACTTTTCCCTTTCTTACATGTCTTTGTTCAAGTTTTCTTACATGGATATTTCATTTGTCATTCATGTTTTACATACTTCCTAATGTGCTTTTGTATACATTTATTTTTTTCATTTACATTTTACATGCTTTTCAACATAATTTCCTATGAATTCCTATCATTTTTCATTTATTTTATATCATTTGACATTTTTTCCTATCATTTGTCATTTATTTTCCTATCATTTATCATTCATTTGACATCCTTTTGTCATTTATTTGTCTTTAATATCCTAAAACTTCCCTTACTAATCCTAATTTGCCAAATTTTCCTAAAATATTTGTCTCTACTAATCACTATATGCCTATCTTCCAAAAAATTTGATTTTTGGCTTTTTTTTGCACTAACTTCTATAGGTTCATCTAGTGTTATCTACATTGGACATATTCACATTTCTTATAGTCTACTTCTTTATCTACAACACTAAGGTGATTTAAATGTATGTGTTTTTCAATTCAATCCTTTCATTTATCTTATTTTCTACTTACTACACTTTACTTAGCATCAGCATTGTGTGTTATCATGTTCTTTTCTCAAAGCACCATCATGTGTCACACTTACATGACACGTGATGAGATTCAAGTGGGGAATATGTATACACATAATATTTTTAGACTTGTATTGATTACTGACACTTTGTATTTTACATAAAATTGTCGAGTCTCAATATCTCTAAGTGCATGCCTTAAGGGGTGCACCGATATATGGGTGGGCAGACCATCGATGCTTCATAAGATTATTGTCCCTTTTACCATTTTCCATCTACACACTTGTCTCATAAAACCATTTACCCTAAGATTTTTCTTTTTAGTTCTACCTCCTCCAATCTTTTTCCTCTTTCCATCCTCATTTTCTTTCCTTAATTCCCTTTTGGATAGTTAGTTGTACTAGGTCAACCCAGTATAGTTTAGGGGTATTTCTCACTTTCTTGGTTTATTAGCCTTTTGACTGACCTAGCACAAACCTATTTATTTGTCCCTAAAAACACACTGGGTCGATTGGGTTGACCCTGTACATCTAATGTTCCTGAGAGGATTTAGGGTAAGATCCACCTATGTATACAAGTTCATTTCCCACCATTTCATAAGAGAAGAATTACTAGAGAATAATTATGAGTGAACATCTGCTTATTGACCATTATACTTAAGGAATAAAGCTTAGGGTTTCAAACTTTCTTTGGAGATATGGATATTGTCTTTTGGATAAGTCTTTTGGATGCTTAGATAGGTTTTATAGCCTAGAGTTGATTTATCTTGGTTATCCTTACATACCACAACAATCTCTTGCGAAGCACCTTGGCCAAGGGGGAGATTGAGGCTCAATGGGTTCCTCTTCAAAATTAAGTATTTATATCTTTATTTCTCTTTCGTAAGAGTAGATAGATAATGCATTTGTATTCTTCTCTCCATGTATTAGGATTTTGTGTACATTGGCATGAGTATATGTCTTCTAATACATGTTTAGTTTATTTGTTTTTTGTTTCTAACACTCACTTTATACCACAAGCTTTAGTGTGCACTAGATTAAATTTTCTTTCTTATTATTATAATAGAGTGAATGTTTTAAACCTTAGGACCCCATTATGGTTATTATGCAATTATGTTAGATTGTAGGCTTTAGAACCCTTCCTATCATGATATGTTATGACAAGTGATCCTCTAATCAGGTTTAGCAATCCCCATATTGGTCATGATCCCACCAAATGTATCCCTAATCAGAAGTATCTAAATGATTTATCTTCTCTGAGCCAGGATTGATTTATAGACATGATTATTACATACACATACTCCATAATCAAAATCACATGACACACATGCATGTGTAATCTTTCCTTGAATATCAATTTTATTATTTCACTATTTATTTCATTTGGACAGTAATCTAAAAAATTACACACATATTATTTTTATATGAATACTATAGATCACTATGACAAATGACAAGTTAATATCATGATCATCTACACAAGTTTACATGCTCTTTTCCCCTTTTATCTAGTATTTTTAGTTCTACTAAAATGCTAGATTAAAAGTATGGAAATGTAGAAACCAAAATTTAGCACAAGCCTTGTCCTACAATGTCTTTTAGTTACTTTGCTTATGTGGGTATTTAGCTAAGAAGTAAGTAATTGGTGGTGTGTGTCTTTTATGTTTTCTATTTTAGTTGATGATTTTATATGTCTTTCCAGTCCCCTTTCCCATCCATGTCACTTGGGTCATGACTTCAAAACAAATATCTCTAACCCCCTTTTATTAATTTGAGGTTGTTATTATCCCAAGTCACTTTTGACCCTTGTATCCTAGATTGATTATCGATTTAGACTCATTTCAGTCAATCTTGACCTTTGATATTTTAAATTACTTTTTGTGAATGTTTCATTTTATAACCATTGATTTGTTCCTTTTATGTTTCTTTTAGGTCTATTTTTCATGCCACTAGGTAATTAATTCAAAAATATTACTATATATACATAATTTATAAGAGGTATCTAGGACAAGAATTATTACATTACAAGAGCTATGCAAGATTACATATTGTTTACACAAAATCATTAGAGCCACTTATGAAGTATCATTTCATTTTGCATGCTTGAGCCAAGGGTAAACAATCTATGTTTACATTCATTATTCCACACACACATGTAAGTGGAAAAAATACATTTGAGTTTGAGCCATCTTTGGAGCATTAACAAAGTAATCCAATGCTTGGTATTTCAATGGGGACTGACAAAGGTCATTCCAACTCAATCCTTTCACTTGATTCCCCCCATTTAATGTCTCAAGTGTTTATGCAAGAAATTAGGGATTTATATTTTAGGTGCATGCACACATGTTGAGGGATTAAGAAAGTAAAAGAGGGTATTATTGATGCATGAGAACTATCACATAAGGAATCAGAATATTGCACCTACAAGTTAATAATTGACTACAACAATTCCAAATCAACAACCTATCTTGTCTATATATAGTAGATATTGACCATAATAGGATAATAGTAACTTTATGAAATGAGAAAAATACAGTCCATTTAACACATCATCAATGTAGAAAATTGGCTTGTATAAAACATGAAAGTGTAATAAATGAGTTGATTTTATCTCTAATCCTTTGTACTTATTTATTACAATATTAAAAAATTTATTTTGAATCATATTTTTAAATCCATATTTGTGTATATTCCACTAATCCATATCTAGCCTTTTATCCTATTAATTTCTATCTAATTAGAGGGTTATTATTTCATTAATATAATTTTAGATAAAATAGGTAACAAAGTAGTTTGAATAAGGTAAGTGATATGCCCCCACTATATGGTAAAATCATTATTCAAAGGAGTATGTGAAAGATCTCATAATAAGTGCATGCCCCTAGTGGGAAATAGTTAATGTGTGAATGTCATAAGATGTGTAGATATAAAATAAATGTGATCATCTAATATCAATGTATTCTATGACAAAAGCAAGCATAGATAAACAATATGGAGAGGTGGGCAAGCAATATGTTGCATCAAGGTGTAACATGTCTCAAAAAATGGAAGGTAAGATCAAACTAGTATAAAATATGTATATGTATATTTCATCATAGGGTATCTTATGTGAATATATGGATCAAAACAAGAAATTAAAATCCAAATGCTAGTAAAAAATAGTAACGAAACCAAATCCAATGGCTAGAAGAATGATCAAAGCAAAAGCATATGTACACATACATATCAAAATAAAATAATAGAAGAATTAAATAAATCAACTCATGAGAGGGTGATAAAATAAGTAAATGATAAGAAACTATGTATAATAAATTTCATCCAAGATAACCTATGATGTCATCAATTGGGTGATGTGATGGTCCTAGATCACCCAACATAGTGATTATTTCTAGATATAGAATCATTTTAAATGTTTATATGTCATCATCACTAAATTCATTGTATCTGGGTATCTTCTTTGGCTTTTTTTGTGCCTCTTCTAAGTGTTTGCACTCAATAATTATTTCTCTCTCAATATTATCCATAAGTCTAAATGTTATCTCCTTATGTGGTGCGAAACAATTTATTTTTAGATGTTTTGCCTCATGTTTTTAATCCTTTCTACCTTGTGGAATTTTTATCATGTTATGTTAAAATTCTAATGCAATGCATTTTTTTCAAATCAGAAATGATGGATTAAATATTCTCTAACCATTGTTGTCCAAGTGTATCCTAAAATCTTCCCATAATGGGCATTAAAAATATTAACATGTCAATAAAATGTGGCTGATAAGTAGTCGGTAAATTAATATGACTAATTAACCATTTGCAATATAGAGTATGTTCTAGTTAATTTATTGTGTGGCCTATTTGTTCTAGAAAATGGATACTACATGTATTGGCTCCCTCTCATTTTTAAATTCTAACTTATTGCCTATAGTCAACTTATACAAATATCTAAATAATCATTGGGTTTGTTTATGGATGCTTATGTATGATATATGACCTCTTCTCTAGTTAGGATTTTCTTGATGTTATAGGTGGTGTGTTCATCCTAGGTACCCTTTTCCATAATTATTTTATTTTAATAATTTCCTCATTTTTAAGTTCCTCAATATTTTTTTATGATGCCTCATAATTATTTATTCCATATCCAATAATTATATGATAGTTAAAATATGATTATCCTTTTTCATGTGATAAATGAACAATGTATCGATGCTCAAAGGATGGTAAAGTTATCAAGTTCTTGTCAAGCAATATTTTTAGTATGGTACATGGATGGTTTTGTGAATTAGTTACTTTTAATGTCATATCAATGGTCACATAGGGATCTCTAGAGGTGGATGTTATTAACATATAGAATTTGTTTTCATTATGTGATAAACTACTAGTGCTAGCATTACCATGAAACCATTATCTAATTTGATCAAGATTAGCTAGATGAAACTCGATGATTTACTTAAGTACCATATTGGTTGAAGTATCTAAAGACATGTCTAGTTATTTTTGTGTATGTTATACATCCAAGGTGTTATTATTTATTTTACCCTATTTAATGGAAATAGATGTAAAATTAGATATATGTCAAAATGATAAATACGTATAATAAATAACAATTTTAATGTTATAAATTGAAAAATATGAAAAACTGTTATTTTTTGAAGCCACTAAGAAGAAATATGCTCAGCTCAAATTGGGATCTTTATTGACTATTTTAGATATCTTCAAGTGGAAATTAACAAAATATGTGACTATGAATGCTTAGGATCATAGACAAAAACTGAAATTTATCCTAGATAGGTTTACCCTAGCTAGACTATAGTACATGTTACTTGATTCTATGGATCATGGACTTGTCCTAAGTTGTTGTGAATGGTGACTGGTATAAAAAGATAGGGAAAATAGGGTTTTGATAGTGATAACTCAGGATCATAATCAAAGAATATTATTGGAAAAGATTGTTGTAGGTGGATGACAACACATGTTAATAAAGTCTATTAACCATGTATTTATCCTAATTGATTGTGCTAAACATCTGATAGTTGTCTTTCATATGCCTAAGTCTACTAAGTAGGATGAGATATTATGATTCAGGTTTTGTTGTGCAGATTTTTTTCTTATTTTATCTTTAAAATCCTAAGGGAACTTTGAAATATTATAAATCTACAAAAATTAGGGGAGTGTAATGAGTTGATTTGAGCTTAATCACCCTTGATGATTGATCATTACCTACATATCCAATACTCCAAGGAGTGGAACCAAGCCCATGTATTTTTCTCACCTAGAGTGATTATGAAATTGTGCTCCTTGATTGTGTGTATGTAGTTAAAATTATATAATTAATACTTAAAAATGATAATTATTTACTTGATTTTATATGATTTAAACTTGGCTTATGGTTAGTTCTTGTGAATGATTTTAAATTTGAAAATAATGGGGAATATTTTTTCAATGTGCAATAGTGAAAGTGCTCTATAGATAATGTCAAACTATGAGTAATGAATGACCTTTCATGTGTATTTATAGGCAAGACTTTTGATTTTATTTATAATACCTTATGAAATGTGTGGGAAGACCCAAAATATTGATTTAAACTTTAAAAATTAGTCATTATTTGATGTAGGATGTGACCAATATAGGTGTATGGTAGTGTGGTAGTGCTCTTGTTCGATCAGTGTAGACCTATCCCAAAATATTAGGGATAAATATCCTAAGATATAGAAAATATTAGGGTGATTTTAAGAAGTTTGAGCATGTGACTTTTCAAAAAAATTATAGTAGTGATGGAAAAAAAATTAAGCCCACATATGGATAAAATGGTTAGATAAATGGCAAAGAAGGGTTGTTTATTTTGGCATAAGTTATTTGGTTTAGGATGTATCAATAATCAACATTATTAAGGACATGTGACTCTCTCTCTCTCTCTCTCTCTCTCTCTCTCTCTCTCTCTCTCTCTCTCTCTCTCTCTCTCTCTCTCTCTCTCTCTCTCTCTCTCTCTCCTCTCTCTCTCTCTCTCTCTCTGTGTGTGTGTGTGTGTGTGTGTGTGTGTGTGTGTGTGTGTGTGTGTGTGTGTGCGCGCGCGCGTGCACGTGTGCATGTGTGTTTGTGTGTTTAAATTTACCCCCCATTTGTTCTAGTAGTGAAATTATTAAAGGAAAAAAAATTGATATGAGTGTGAATGACACACTTTGTCTTTGAGAGGATACTCTAATTTTATAGGGCATGCAAATTTAACAAACCATACAACATCACATGAAGTAGTCATTTGTCTATATTTAAAATTTTTGAAATGAGAGAAAGGAAAGACTACAATTATATATAGGTGAAATGAAATTTCCCTGCAACCTATAACTGATAATGGAGAATTGTGCACCCTTGTTGAAACACTTCGATAATTTGAACCAATAGCAAATTAAGAGTGATCAAGTCTCATTTTTAAATAACTAATCAAACCCTTGAGTTTGAAATATTCATGCTTCCAACTCTCATTAATAGAGAATATTACCTAATGTATTAATCTAAAAAGGTGGAACCATAATGGGTTAGCAAGAAATGATGCCAAGTCCATTGAGTGTCATTGGACTCAAACATACACCACATGTAATAAAATATGGAACCACATAATGGGTTCACTAGAAGTAATGCCAAAGCCATTGAGTGTCACTAGATTCAAATGTACATAATCTTAACATATTTGAATCACATTGATGTGACAAATATATAATCTATTTGTGTGATTAAAATAGAATAAATAACATTCATGCCTCTATCATGACCACATTGCTCATAGTTTTGAATTGATTTTTTCTCCCTTTGAATTGTAACTTTGAACTTTGAAATTGTGTATGAACAAAAATAATGCTCTTTGAATTTTGAAACTTTAAACTTTGAAAATGTGCATGAACATGTATCATTCATTTTAAACTTTAAAACTTTGAATAATAATGAGCATGAATAAATATCATGCCCTCTTAATTTTGTGCCAAGTGATATAAAATGCCATGCATTTATATGCACAATTTTAATTGTATTTGTAAGTTATAACTTTGATCTTATAACTATTTTGCATATGACCGTGCATTAAATTGAATTGCATATAAATTTGTAATTTTAGTATTTGAAATTTGAGTGCATTTTCATTTATATGTCCCCATGATATGTATCAATGGGCCAATATTTGTCATGTATCTAATTTTTGACCTAATTTGAATCTTTGAAAATATGTACTATGTTATACAATCTAGTTTTGCATTATTTTGGATCTTTGAAAACGTGCATTTATTTTATCTTTGAACCATGTACTCTATCCCAATTATAATTTTTGTCTATTCATGGAGGCTTGGATATCTAAGACAATTCCATTATTATTCCCCCATTTTTAGATGAGGGATGTATCCTACAAGCCACTCATCTCAAAAGAAGAGTTAATTGTATCATATGATAAAGATATAATCATGTAGTATAGTGTCAACATGTGGAGATTATGTCATCATAGAAATGTAATTTTCATTGAAACATGTATGTAACATATTAAATGTGATGTATACAATTGTCATGTCTAAATAGATTTAAAAATGAAGCATTCAATAAATTAACCATCACTAAAGTAGGCCATGTAATAAAAGTACATGATATATATCATGGCACCACTAATCAATATCAAAAGGAATAACAAATAATGTTACACAATGTCACGTATATGGCCAAGGTCCACAATAAATGGACATGTTCAAATGCTCTAAAAATGAAAATTTCACACATATGGAAAGGGCCATAAATAATGGATATGTTCAAATCTCATACAAATTTATATAAAATTAGCATATCTATGTATCAAAATTTAAGATATGAGTAATTACCAATGCACTTATATTATATGTAGTTTCATATGGTTTATAGGTCATAATAATATATAACTTGTTAATGTAACCCATAGAATTAGATTCCCTCAAGATAGGCATGGCCATTAGGTAGAATGGAATCTAAAATCTAAGAATCCATGCATAGTATGTCTTGCATCACACTCATATACCTCATGAAATTAATGTTTTAAGAATAATATCATATCTACCAAAATATGTGATAAATAACATATGTAAAGAAGTAAACTAGAAACTTTTATCATGCTTATGTCCTAATTTTTTATTTTAGAAAATATTTTGATTGTTTTTGTATTTTTTGAAATATTTTATTTTTTAATTTTTGATATTTGATTGTATGGTATTTTTTATATTTTGAAAGGAATTAGCCTATGATCCCATCAATGGGAGGACTTTAGTGCATGCTTAGATCATAGATGTTGATAATGACTTTTCATGGGTGAAAAGTGTTATATATATATGAATCTAAACCTATAAAGGTATCTTGTGTTGTAATTAACTATCATTATCACTGCTTATATAATATTTTGTAGGATATGTAACTTGAAAAAGTGAAGGACTTGGTGGAATCTATTATATGGTTTGAGAATGTCTTACTACCTATGTTCATTATGCAATGCACTAAAGTGTCCAAGATAATATTATAGGACATTATATAATATGTCAGGGGATCTGTAGCTCTACCAATTGGAGCACAATTGATTACTTTCTTATATGCAATTAAACATGGAATTATACCAGAATGATAAAGTAGCTAGAAACTTGAGACAACAAAGAATTTGAGAGACAATACACACTCTTTGTATTAGATATTACTAGAAGAAAATACAATAAGGGAGATGCCACTTCTTCCTCCACCTCAAAGGCTTGCCACACCTCAAGACCTTCTTCCCTCTCTCTCTTGCTCAACACAACAACTCTAAAGCCTGAGTTGCTATCCCTCCTTGAATGCTTCAGCTGATCTCCTTGACCTTACACCTGTAGATCTCCTTGACCTTGCTAGCTTCAATGCTTTTACTTGCCTTAGAATTAATTTACAATACATGCCTTATGGGTCTATAAATAAGATCCCATGCTTACAAAAATAGAAGTCTAACTACTAAAATTAGACACACAGCCCGCGACTTAAATTAGCCCCTTAGCATGCAAACACTCGGTTCAACTAACTAACTGTTCGTCAACAGCAGTTTCGAAAATACACAGGCGACCGATGCCGGTCCCTACTGGTCTGGTGCTGCCGACGTCGGCTGACTTCCTGCCATCGCCGGTCTCCTTCTCCACTGCACTTGACCGACGTTGGTCATACTGCCGACGCCGGTGGCTCTGGTTCTTCAGCATCCTTCCTTCTAGTGTCTGCAAACAGTTGAAGCTTTTAGCTCCACACCACAACAATCTCCCACTTGGAGATAAATAGCAACCTGTACCTGTACCTGTACACCATCTATTTTTTTCTTTAGGCTCTGTATCCCTCTTCAATGTCACTCTTGAAGACCAACCACCACGTGAACCTGTGATGCAATACCTGTATCTTATGCCAAAAGAATTTTGTTGCTCCCAAATTCTCCATGACATACTTCTGAACCAACTCTACCCTTAGCTCAAAAAACTCCGTGTATATGAAACCCTGCAACAAGTAACATAATACAGTAACAGGATAATGTAGCTAATATTATCCAACCTGGTAAAGATAAAATACAATGGTCAAACCTCCATTGTTCTGCAGCATAATCAAGAACATATACCATAGCCTTTTGTCTCATGTATCCATCCACTCTCTTCTCTAAAATGGGAATCCATCCCTCTATCCAGTGCTTTCTTCTAGCTGACAACACTACCAAAAAATACCTGTTTGGTTCTCCAAGAACTCACGCTCCTCATCCATGCCAAGCTCCCACTATTTCTGGATTCTACCTGCATTGCTTCTTCCATCTTCCTAGTTCGTGACTATCAGTAAGCAATATAAAGAAGGTGAACAATGAATATGAGGTTCACATACCTTTCCTGACCTCCACATGGGTGTTTGAGACTTAGAAATTCACCCAACATCCGTCCCAGTGACCAATCTAGGCCATCTCCCAGTCTGCTTTCGACCGATGTCGGTTCCCTACACTGACCCTGACTGCCGACGTCGTTTCCCTGGTTGATGCCGGCGTCCCTCCTGCCGACGTCGGTCCTTATGACCGACATCGGACTTCTCCTGTCTGACCTACCGACCCTGCTAGTCTACACATGACCGATGTCAGTATCTGGATGACTAACGTCGGTGCCAAGCTATCGACATCGGTGTCTGTGTGTTCTTGTAAGTGATGAAATTTTCATCCGCAAGCTCTTCTTGGATCATACCTCTATCCATGCTGCCCTACTCAGACTTATTCAGCCCCTGTGACTGATCTCTGTCCTTCATCTCCTCCATAAACACCAAGGCTTCTTTGTTCCTGTCAAAGGCATCAAATTTCCTCTTTCTGCAATGAACTGTATCTGTGCACATACCTTTTGAATCAAGAACTTCCATTCCCTTCCTATTCTTGTGACCAAGCCTATTAGGCCACATCTTTAAATCTACACCAGAAGTGGAATCAGTAATACAAGTAGACAGATAAAGAGTATCTACTTTCTTACCTCTTTCTAGAACAAGTGCTCCCTTGGTAACCTTCCAAGAATCTGCTGTGAGGGTTATTGTGCATCCCTCATCTCCCAACCTTCCTATAGAAATTAGACTCTGCTTCAGAATCGAAACATGCATGACCTCTTTCAACACCCACATGTTGTCAATCTGCAATCTCAGCTGCACTTTCCCTTTGCCAACTATCTGACAAGGCGTACCATCCCCTAAATAAAGAACTCCAAAGTCTCCCTGTTCATACTCGTAGAACAAATCTCTATTTGGGGATGCATGAAAAGATGAACCAAAATCTAAAATCCATGATCCTACTTGACTATCTGAAGAAAGTATGAGAGCATCTTGCATCACAATATTTGCATCCTTTGCTTCTCCCATACCTGCATGTTGATTCTCTTTATCTCTCAACCAACACTCCTTCTTTATATGTCCTTTCTTTCCACAAAACCAGCAGGTGATACCTTTGGACTCGGATCTCCTTCTCGACCTTGATTTCCCTTGCTCAACCTTCTCCCTTTGCCTTTCCCTGCTTTCTGCACTTAGAGCATTCCCTGATGATTCACCTGTGCTTCTCCTGCGTATTTCTTCATTCAAGATCACACTCACAACATCATCAACTTTTAAGATTTTAGAAGCAGATGCAGAATTACTTACTGCCATAACCATACCGTCCCAACTTTCAGGCAAAGAACATAAAATCAAGAGAGCCTTTACCTCATCATCAAAAACAATATTGACTGAAGCTAATTGGTTTACCAAACCATGGAAATCACTGAGATGAGTATGTACCGATCCACCTTCCTGCATTTGCAAAGTAAATAGCTGCTTCATAAGATATACCTTATTAGAAGCAGAGGGCTTTTCGTATAAATTTGCCAAGGACTTTATCAACTCTTCCGTTGTCTTGCACTGTGATAAGCTAGAAATCACAGATGATGCAAGGCTCAACCTTATGGAACCAAGAGCCTTCCGATCAAGAACGTTCCATTCTTCATCCTTCATATCTGTGGGCTTGCATGCAACCCCACCCAACGGTAAGTACAGATCCTTCTGATACAGATAGTCCTCAATCTGCATCCTCTAGTGTTGATAATTCTTTTCATTAAACTTCTCCATTCGTAGCTTACTTTCTCCTGCCATTGCTGAACTCCCACTCAATCAGAAAACCCTGTGAATGACCTGTAATCAAAAACAATACCCTGCTTCTTGCAAACCGTAGCTCTAATACCACTTGTCAGGGGATCTATAGCTCTACCAATTGGAGCACAATTGATTACTTTCTTATATGCAATTAAACATGGAATTATACCAGAATGATAAAGTAGCTAGAAACTTGAGACAACAAAGAATTTGAGAGACAATACACACTCTTTGTATTAGATATTACTAGAAGAAAATACAATAAGGGAGATGCCACTTCTTCCTCCACCTCAAAGTCTTGCCACACCTCAAGACCTTCTTCCCTCTCTCTCTTGCTCAACACAACAACTCTAAAGCCTGAGTTGCTATCCCTCCTTGAATGCTTCATCTCCACTGCACTTGACTGACGTCGGTCATACTGCCGACGCCGGTGGCTCTGGTTCTTCAGCATCCTTCCTTCTAGTTTCTGCAAACAGTTGAAGCTTTTAACTCCACACCACAACATAATTCATAGGTGCAATAATTGATTTTGCACTATGATCTTGACTAGGTGCACATATTATATTTGTATCATGCTCTTGAATAGGAGTTACAACTAACCATTGTGGTGGTGGGGTAATATGAGGAGATACCTCTAATTGTAGAAGGTACTCATATTGATTTCCTTTAAATTTGATCACTTCATTATCATGTATGTATTTGAGTCATTTGTGCATTGTATATGGTATTGTTCAAAGATTTTATATCCAAGGGCATCCTAATAACATATTAAATACCTTTATGCTTATCAAGAATAGAAATTGATTATCCATTATTGTTGAAACAACTTGAAGAGGTATCACTATATGCCCAAGAGTATTGTGTGTATGTCCATCAAATGCTTTGACTATTATTGATGTAGCTTGGAGGTCTTAATTTGTGTATACAATAATATGAAGGAGTGTCATTGTGCATGCATTTTAACTTGACATATTTTTAATAATTTCATTATGCATAAGTTGTTTGTTGATGTAATCTCAAATAAAGAGTGCATGCCTATCTGAATTATCATCATTGACTTCACTACCATCAAATGTGATCACATGTTGATGGTAATTTAGTGGAATAATTATAAACCAGTAGATTTACATCTATAAACAATAAATAATGGAAAGCAAATAACTAGATAAGAAGACAAGAAAGAGACCATAATTGATATTTCTTTATTCACCCAAATTCCATGATTTACACTTTCATGTACAATTGCTTATAAATCTTCACATTCCTCTATGGCTCTTCACTCCTTATGACCTTTTGACTTCTTTTTGACACCTCACATATCCATTTTCTCCTTTTTATTAGAAATAATGGTGAATAATACTAAATATTATTACCCTTTACCCCTACTAATGCTCACCCTAACTTAAAATTTGTCTCATCCCAAGACACACAAAGGCCTTAAAAATTCAAGTTTTTTCAATTTTAATCCATTAAAAATGTATTTGAGAACCTTAACTTATCCTAATCCTACTCTCCATGGCCTCTTTAGTTGGAGATAGCTTTCTACTACTCTACCTACATTAAAAACCTCAAATACATTTCTAAATTTACAAAACCATAAATTCTTGACATGAAACATTTCCAAATTATAACACCAAATACAGCATCCATCTTAGTAAGGACAAAATGAATGCTACCAAGAAAATCATTATGCCACTAAAGAAAAAGTGTTATCATTTATCTTCCCAAGCTAAATCATTTGTCTTATTGATAACTTAATAGATTAGAACTATTCTTACATTTTCCATGGTGTTAGGAGGATAAATTTCATGTGTAATGGTGAATCTTTCATTAACCACTTTAGGCATCCCAAACTCATCTACCATAATATTCCTCCCTTAGGTCCCAATAATATCTACCTATTTATCAATGCCAATTTCCATCATTATAGGCAAATCCTGATTAAAAATTATGTCCTTAGTTGATGCTCTCACCAATACATAACCATATGATTTAAAAATAACCAAATATAGTGAATATAGTCCTTAATAAGCAACCTCCTCATTAGAATTAAATTCAGCCATGTATAATAGTCATCGGCCTAAAAAATAATGGTTTGCATGTGGCATTCCAAAAATATTTTGATAGTCAAATCTAAGACATAACTAAGCTTCTTCTAGAATTCTTACTTCCATGTTTATAAATTATGGTTCCATATGCAGTGACCATGCATCCATATGTTTCCCATCGAATAATACAAAATCAATACTCCCCATTGGTCTACACAATAGATATCCATCAAAAGATAATAAATATACAAGAAATAGAACATTATTACCTTGTAATAAGAGAATGAACTCCTTATGGCTAGTGAAATAGAATAAGAACATATTGTAACAATATTTTTTGCAACCGTAATCATGCACAACCCAACCTTTGTGTTCTTCTCCTTTGTTAAAAATCCATAAAGGGAAAATATTTGGGCTTCAATCAGTCGCCTCTTATTTTTTTCTTGAATAGAAATATGTATATTTTCTATTATAAACTCAGATAGTAATATATTAGTGCAATTTAATAAGCCAATAAACATTACCTATGAGGTTTTACACTGGTCATCCTTCTTAACTTCAGCTCTTATTATAATCCAAAGACAAATGGCAAGCAAAAACCCTTGAAATATCCCTAATGTTTGGCACCATATTATCCTAAAGATGAACTTGGTCCCAATGAAATCTAAATAGGAACACAATATAGAAGTCAACGTGCATATCTTCCTATGAGACCCACTCTATTTTAAAAATAGCCATACCATTTTTAACAATAATTTTGTGGAAGAATTATAAACCAACAAATTTTCATCTATAGACAATAAATAATGGAAATCAAATAACTAGATAAAAATACAAGCAAGAGATCATAATTGATATTTCTTTATTCACCCAAATGGCCTAATTTACACCTTCCTATACAATTTCTTATAAAAGCCTTCAAATTTCCCTTCACACTCCTTTAAGACTCTTCACTCATTATGACCTTTTGACTTCTTTTTGACACCTCACATATCCATCTTCTCCTTTTTACTAAAAATAATGGTAAATAATACTACATATTATTGCCCTTTACCCCTGATAACATCACATGATGTTGTGTTGATGTGACTATGAATGTACCAATACCAATAATTTCATCTATTATATTCCCATGTCTCTTAGAATGAGGATGCACATTGTACCATGGTGTACTTCTAAATTATTTATATGCTCTACAGTACCATGATTCGTGAATGGATTACTAAATATTTTTTAGCTTTGCATTATCATGTTTATATGATTTAACTTCTTTTATGGGTGTGCCTAGTTTGATAGTATTATCATCAATAAGATATTGTATATTATGCCTTAACCTGAAACATTTATTTATAGAATGCCAATACATATGTGGTAGTCATAATATGCATTATTGTTGAAGCCTTTAACTTTAGGCTTGGTCATACCAAGCTCAAATGGTGGATGTGGAGATATGAAATTGCAATCAAGTAGGTTTTTTCACAAGACATGAAGAGGTTATGCTAACTTTACAAATTAATTCCTTGGTGGAGTTGTCAATTGAAGCTTATTTTTTAGTTGTGAAGTTGTATTGGCTATTGATTTTTCTTTTTTTTTCATTAGATTTGACCTTGTAGTTTTTCTTGCTTTGAAACTTAATATTTAAATTAAATGGAGCGTTTGATGCATATTTTAGCTTGTTCAATGCTACAAACTTGACTTCTCATTTGTTTATTTTATGGCATAACTCATCAAAAGATTTGAACTTTTCAAACATGATGGACTTATGGAGTGGTGCTATCAAACTTTGGGTGAAGATATATTGTAATTCATTGTCTAACTTATAAATTATCATCTTAGTTAACATTGTTTGTATTGAATAACATATTCACTTCTTGGCTCATTTGAACCTTGCTTGAGTTTTGAAATTTATGCATAAGATCACTTTTCATCAATCTTGATAGAAAAGTGTGCTAGAAATTGATCTACTAAAGGGTTGAATACTCTAACTGATTGGAGTGGAAGATTTAGAACCATCATAAAGCATAGTCTTTGAGGCTTCTATAAAATATCATGGTTAGTAATTTATCATTGTAAGTGTAGTCCAATAATGCTGCTTAGAATGATCGAAGATGTTTCTTAGGATAACCTTTACCTTCATAGAGTGGTAGTTTAAGAGATATGAACTATGTTTCTAATGGGTAACAGACTATCTTAGGTGCCAAAGGATTGTGAATCAAAGTATGGGAATCCATTAAGTGACTTAGTCTAGAGACACCTTGCTTTAATTGTGACACTTTAGCATGTAAAGATATGAAAGTTTACTCAAAAGAGTGTGCATTAGGAAACATTCGTGATGGACCAGATGTAGAAATCAAAGGAGGTGTATATAAGGCCCTTGTATAAATAAACATATGAATTTGTTGGAATCATTGTGATGCCACCATACATAGGGATGTTGGCATATATGTAATCATAGGTGTTTATATATAAATATAAAAATTATTAGTAACTAAAGAATTTGAAATTAGAATATTAAAAACTCTAAAAGGAACCTCTTGGCATTGTGTTCGAGATGATGCAATCTTTACATGATGTGTATTCCTAGATGCTAGAAGTAATTGGATAACTTTATCCACTTTTTAAGAACATTATTGAACTCCTTGATGAAATTTGATAACTCTTTGGCTTACTCAGGATCTACTATATTGAGGTCATTAGGATAAATTCTATTGGAGATTTTAAGATTATATTTATTATCATGCATCATGTATACACACAATATTTTTAAACTTTAACAATTATTGATGTTTTCTCTCTTGTAGAAACCCATTGATTCTCCATCTATCTGAGTGCATTCTTTAAAGGGTGCACAAGTAAAGGGGTAGGAATACCATTGGTGCTTCACAAGATTGATTTTCACTATACCACCACTTAAAACCAACACAAACCTATTCTATACATTTTCCTAATCTTTGACACCTCCTTTACACACTCATCCACACAATTCACTGCCTCAAACAACCCCTAACTAAACCAAAATATCTTTGTGTCATTTACTGAACACAGTTACATAAACCAACCATGTTCTTATAAATGAACACATTAAAAGATTAATTCAACCCAATTAACCTATTTTGGGACCTAACTAATTTATTTATTAAATAATTGGGTCAACTGGGTCGATTATATCAGCTAAAACTTTGAAAGGGTTTAGGGTTAGATATAGCTATATAAATACATCTTTTTCACCATTTTTATTAGAGAGAGATAGAGATAATAATTTATTTTTTCCATCTACTTATACACCATCTACTTGAGGAGTCATTGGTTAGGGTTTCATACTTCCTTTAGAGAGAATAATATTATCTTGTGGTAAAAGTCTTTTGGATACATATAATTTTTTAGCCTAGAGATGACCTATCTTTGTTATTGTTACAAACCAAAACAACCTATCATAGATTACCATTGGCCAAGAGAGATATTAAGGCTCGATAGATTCATCTTAAAGGTAAGCATTCTTAACTCTTGTTCCTCTTTATTAGTAGATATATTGGCATGTGTTAGCTTATAAATATATTTTTCTCTCCATGCATTAGAATTACTTCTACATTGGCTTGAGTAGAGTTATTCTTTCCATGTTTACTTTTATGTTTATTATCCCCATTTATGCCACATGCTTTGGTGAGCACTAGATTAGTTTTACATTAATTTATATTTACTTTGTTAGAAAGCATAAGACCTAGCTAGGGTTATTATGTGGTATTGATTTATTAGAGGATTTAAAACCCTCTCTAGTGATATTTTGTGGTAAGAGACCCCTTAGTTAGTCTAGAAAATCCATAGTGGTCATGACCCCAATTGTCTAAATGTACCAATAAACAAAAAGGCTAGTGTGTTTTATCTTCTCTGAGCTAGGATTAATTTATAGATCAGCTTTACCTTTCCTTATCATACATTCTAGTGAACTTGATGTGAACTAAACCTTGGAGGTTTTATTTTGTTCTTTTATTTATTATTTATTTCATTTTTACATCACTAGATCAAATCTATCAACTTAGTTTAACTTTATATGCATAAGTTTAACACATAGTTCATGTGATCAACTCTATTTTTCTTTGTGCAGGTCATCTTCAACCACAGGTAACTTGATTGATCCACTTGACTCAATTCAGTTATTTACAAAGAAGTTTTCAGATTCAGTCAACCTAGTTAACTCTGTTAGTGGGATAAAAATCTTCATCCAGATGACATAGTATAAAAATAGAAAATTTAGCATTTTTAAAATTATCTTAACCTTTTAAGGTTTATCTTATGTAAATCTTATGTTTGATTAAAGATATGAGTAGACTATCAAAGAAATAATATGCATAAAATAATGCCACCAATTTGTTATGAATTAACTAGCTTTGACTTTTTTTTAAATAGTAATAATAGTGAAAATAAAGACTTATTTGGAAAATACCTGATATGGATTATCTGAGTGCTAATAACTAAGATGTAAGTTGTTATGAGTGTCATCAACTAGATTCTTATGTTAAACCCCCTCTTGGATAGTAGCACCATAATTAGACAGTAGCACCATGTCGCTCTAGTATCTTGATATTGGCACTAATTTCCTGTATGCAAGACTATCCTAAACTTTTAGGTGCACCTATGTCCAGATTTTTGGGGTCTATTCTTATGTGAATGAATTATAGAACTTGTTATTATGCCTATAATAACTAATTTATGGTACAAACCCTAATCCTCTATACAAGTAGGGTATGAGATAAAAAGTGTGCTTGTTAGTAGGCTAGATTGGACATCCTCAACACCCCATTATGAAAAGAGTTGCCTAAATACCACTAATCTGAGAGGGATCAAGCCCAATGTAGTCCTCCCCACATAAGTGTTGGTGTAAGTGCAAGTGATTCTAGTATGATAGTGGCCTTGAGTGTTCTTGAGACTATAAATCTAAAAAATATAAGCTTAGGGCTATTGTGTATGGTAGTATGTAGAAGTAAGGTAGAATATGGATTGATAACCTTAATTATACTCAACTTGTTTTGTTTTTGAATAGGTATTTTCCATATGATTTCCATATAGTGGATAAAGGGCTAAAATTCATATATATATATATATATATATAATGTTATGTTGCTTGTGTGGATAATAAAATATGTTTAGGTCAACCTTAGAAGGTTTTCTTTTTGAAAATGTATTATTTTAGTAAAGTTAAGATAAAAGACATAGGCATCATTTTGGGGACACTAACACCACATGGATCTAGTGTCCTTAATATGGTGCTAATGTATATATGGTACAAAAACTAGGCACAAAGGGCTAGGATCAAGAATTGAGGGTTTAAGACTATGTTTGAGCTGACTAGGGATGTTTGTGGCTCACACGAAGGTTAGATAAGTGTGATAATAGGCTCTAGGATAAGTCTAGGGATAAGATAGGGATCAGTGACCTCAAGTATCACTCTTATCACTCAAATATCACTTTTAGGTGATTATAAAAACCATCAAGTTCATTTTCACCATCTCAATCATTTTAATCATGTTTTCATAATTTTTAATCTATAAAATTTAAAATCCTACAGTGAACTAGATCGACTTGATAGACATAGTTCTATAGCTTATTTTCTTACTGAGGATACTCACTCAACTCATTCAACTATGTTTATCTATCTCTTGTTCAATTCTATTCTATACTATTTACATACTTGGTTATCTAAACCAACCCTGTACTCTTCAAGCAAAGGAATTAAATCATTTTTCTAGTAGTTAGCTCATCTTTCATTTTGTTACTTACTTGATTAGAATAAAACACAGACTAAATAGGAAGTTTTAATTTATTGATTTAGTGACACTATTGTTATTTTATTTACACACTTTGAAACCACATAATATTAAAAAGCATTAAATAAGTTATACCCAAGGTCTACCTACTTAGATTTCATCACCAATGAGGGAGCTGACTTAGTTTTCTAGCTGAGTATAAATATGTGTTTGATGGTATATGTAGGAAAATCATCCAACACCCTTATCACTAAAGGATTATGAAGTGAGGGGATAGGCTCTAATACTAAGTCAGTACCATCACTAATACATATCCCTTTCATCCTTAACTACGTGAAACCATCCTTAGATTGCCTTTTTAGTTCCTTTTTATAGCCAACTCCCTATCACATTTATTTCTAAAGTTATAATTTAAAACATTTAGGAATAATCACATAAATTAGCATTTTTATTTTTATTTTTTGCTCTTTGATCATTTATGTTGTATTTCAAAACTTATATCAGCTAGTTTTGGTACACAATTTGTGTTGTGTGCCACAATTAAAACAATTAGATTGACCCAGTTAATTATGTATTTATTTTAGGTATTCTACAAAATAACACTAGATTATCTAGAAAAATAATTGTCAAAACCTATCTTTTCTTATAGAACACAGTCGACTTACTCAACTATGTCTCTCAAAGTTCCCCTTTTCCCATAGAAAATAGTCACTCTATTCAACCCAGTCTCTTGCAAACCACTTGTTTTGTTTTCCTTGAACACATAGTCTACCTATATAATTATGTCTTTTATAATCCCTTAGTTTCACCATCTACAAAACATAGTTGAATAGTTTGACTATCTTTTGTAACCTATCCTTCATAGTATATTACAAATAATGTTTACCAGTTTGACCCAATATCCTACCAGTTGATCCTCACTTCTAAACAATACTTTATCTTCCATCCTTCATCATGAATTTCTTGTTGTATGATAATATAGAATTTAATCAAGCAAACATGATGAGTTTCACCAATCCCAATAGGTTTCCTAAGGCACATCTTGTGTCACCTACTATGAATCAAAGTAATGACCATGTTGCCACCTCCAATACCAACTATAGGACTCCTTCCCATTCTTCCTCAGTACTTAACCCCTTATTTTCATTAGAATATTAATGTGACCTTGAGTACACAACTAAAATGATATTTTTCATCAACAAAAACCCTCAACATAGAGGAAAAGATTCTACAACCATCTATAACCTCATGATGGGACCTCATATAGGAGAACCCCATTCACCTTACCCTAGCTTCCCCTAAGGATTTAGGGTAATCCCTTTCTTTTCTTCCTAACCTTTCCTCTCTATTATGTCTCCTTCCCACACTATGATGTCATCCTCTATGTCTTATTCTACATCCATGCCAAGTATTTCTATAAACATGGTAATTTTGACTTTTAGTGGGGCTCTTCAAAATACCCACATCCATACCCATATTATTAATGCATCTCATGCTATTAATGATTATTTTTTTAGTAGTGCATCTCATTCTACTAATGTCTTTCATGCCACTAGTGCATTGTATGCTACTACCCCATCCCATGCTCATAGTACATCTCATGCTCTTAATATCTCACATATTACTAATGCATCACATGTCGCATCCACTAACCAAAATGATTCTCAAACTAATCAACGTATATTATAAATGCTTAACCAAATGAATAAATTTCAAACTAATAATATAAATTAGATGATGCAAATGCAAAATCACCTAATACACTTCCAAAACCAACCTCAGCATGTTTCATGAGGAACACAAAATCTTAATGACCCCTAAACCCCCTTAGGGATTCACATGGTAACCTCATAACACAACCCCTAATTATCAATAAAACTATCAAACATTTACAAAATGAACCTTTAGTAGCTCAAATTTCCAACACTAACATAGGAGGTATCACTCCCACCATCATTCATAACATATTAATGGATCCTACCTTGTATCTAAAAACCTTTGGTAACCTTTACAAAGATTGGGTTAAGCTCGATACTTTCATTGCTACTAAACTCTTAGATAAAACTCTTTCAAGAGATGCTTTAGATTGGTATAATTAATTAAAAACCCACTCTATTAATAGCCTATAAGACTTCGTCAACTTGCTAGTCAAAGAATTTCAAATTAATGATCTTTTTTAAAACAACTTAGCTCATTTTATAAATTTTAAACGGCTTGAAATTGAAACGACATAAGTCTTCATCAAATAATAGAAAATATTATCTAATAAATATGAGCATAATATGGTAGATGACAACCTCTCCCACTTATTTACTAATGTTCTCCACCCTAAATTACAATATCCCATTAAGACCCTTTGTCCAAAAACTTTGGAAGAAGATCTTGACCAATCCAAATGATAAGATTTCCTCATGCATCAATTTGAACCATCTCAACCGATAATGGTAACTCGCATGGTTATCAAAAATAAAAAACATCATGCAACCAATGATGGTGTTACCAACACTTATGACACCATACACACCATCCAATCTATTGCTCCAAACAACACCATGGAGCATGTTCCTCCCCCTAACAATAATTCTGATCATAATCCCATATTTGATTAAAATAATCATATTAATATGCACAAACCATTATCACTAGAATAAATTCAAAAACATCTTCCAAGACCTCTACCATGATATCTTAACCCCACACATCCTATGAAATCATGGTATGATCCAAATAAATTTTGTTGGTTTCATAAAATTTGGGGCCATTCTCATGAGACTTGTAGACAATTAAGAAACCTTGATATGTATTTTTTATTTGGTCTTATTTTTGACAAGTCCCTTATATGAAAGAATCAACAAGCTTATGACATAGCACTTAAATCTCATGAGACTCAAAATAAAAATCAATCTTTAAACCAAGATACAACTCATTTATCTATCTATAAGGATCCTATTCCTAATCACCAAGACAACATTGACCAACCTAACCTTATTACTAAAAACATTTAAAGTCTTATGTACCTTAACCCCAATGATGAAATTATGGCTAATATGACTAATATGAGAAGATTAGTCACATATATTAATTCAAACTCGACACCTACACATCATAGCTCTTCAACATTTCACATTATTCAAGACACTTCCCCATACCATAGCATAGAATTAAGGCATGAGAAATGAATACCCATACAAGCACCACCTCCAACAACACAAATTGACAATACCTATCATACCATTGATATAACTTCTACTCCTTCAAATTTTATACCTCAAGAAAACATACCTCAAACTTCCAACAATATTCCTTCTACTCAACCATAAGAAATACCTCAACAAACCATCACATCACCTAAAATCACTCAACCCATTTATAACCAACCATACCTTATCAACATAATTTTTATTACATGTCCAACCCCCCTTCCTAAGAGATCTTGTAACACTATACACCTCTATATAACAATCATCTCATGGGTTATGATGAATGAGATCCTATAGTGGAACTTTCCCATCTCCCATATTAAATACCCTTCATAGAGATAATGAGAACTTATCCCCACCATTGTAATCACCTAATGTAATTATTTTTTGAAATTAATATCCCTCATCCTCCTATTATAGGGCAAGAAGATACCTTATCTAGATCTAAAATGACATACTTCAACAATCTAAAAATATTTTCAACCATGTTTTCCCTCTCACTTAAGTTTCTTATCTCTTCTATGATTCCCAATGAGATATTGCTTCATCTAGACAATCTTTATTTATTCATTAGTGTTAAAATAGGTGATATTTAAGTTAATAATGCTTTAATTTATGAAGGTTTAGGCACTTTTGTTGCCTCCCTTAAATTTATTAAAACACTTGGATACTCTGAATGTAAATTTAAATCCACAAATAATACATGCCAAAGCTATGATAGAAGATAAATACATCCTCTAAGTTTTCTTTAGCTTCCCATTACCATTCCTTCCATTACCATCCATGTGAAATTCATGATATTTAACTTTTCACTTTCTTACAATATCTTACTTGATCAACCTTGGACTCATCATATGAGAGCAGTTGCTTCATCCACTTACCAATGTGTAAAATTTTCTCACAATGGTGCTATATACAAGATTCAAGGGTATACGAATCCTTAGAATTTAGAACAACTCTAAGAAATCAATGTCTTTAAAATATCCACTCTTGAACCCATACCTAGTGTTCCATTTTGAGAATCCCAAAACTTCAACTATCATGTTAACTCCACTAAAGGTTATAATGGTCATCTAGAATTAATTGGGAATTTTCCACCTAACCTCTAAGACTTTGATGATGATGATATAAATGAGATAAGCCTAAATATAAAAATCTATGATCTTTCCCCTCACATCATTACTTAATTTCCCCCTTCTCTTCAACCTTGATCCCATATGCAATTCTTGATGACATACTGATTACTTTAACCAAAACTAGACATTCCATTCACCTTGCTTCCTTGATAGATAAAATAGTTCACACATGTACTATTGACTTACATATACCTGATTATGATGGTGGTTATGCTTTACATGACCCATTTTTAACTATATTCATCCAAGCTAAGAATGTTAAAGTTCTTAGATATCATTCTTCATTCAGTCTTTTCATTATTCTTCCATCGTTTCTTCTCTTATAGTACCTAATATAAGTTTTTATGCTACTATTTATAGGTTAGAGATGGATATTTCATGTATTAAACCTCCACTCACAATATATCCTATCAAGAGTATGCTCATGGATCATGCCATGACAAGACCTTATCATTTTTATAGATATCATGACCCTTCCAGTATACTTCCTCCATAGATGTTAGCCACTTTATTTAGACCTGTTGCATAGCCAACCTTGCCTTTAGATGAGCCTAGCCTAGTTTTCACTCCATATTATCCCTTCCTTAGTGATGGTCTTCTTCCATTACCTTAGCTTGATCCCTTACCTGCATAATTAGAAAATCAACCTTATTACAATATTCATACAGTTATTGGTCATTAAACCAAAGATTGTCATCTATATCAGCAAACCCAGGGTTCCTCTTCTACCCATTTAGCTAATATACCTCCATAGTCTACTAATAGATTTATTTGTTGCTTCTATATAAAAATAACCATTATTCTACCCATTGTCAAAAACTTAGGGAATTCATTGGCATTTTGTGACCAGTCATTACCCAACCCAAACACAAGACTATCCCACCTCCCAAGCTACTTTAAAAGTACATCACTAAATATGGGAAGTCTATTGTATTTAGCATCAATATTCTACCCATCATATTGATCGATATTTCCTACTTCATTAGCATCTCTAAGATTACCCATAGTCTACACTAGCACCAGTTATTCATCTTCTTATAGGTCACCCACAAACAAAGACTCTTCCTTCTCCATCGATTGCACCTCCTCTTAGATACACATATACCATTCAATATGGGATACATATTCCTCACATAAAGTATCCCACACATGAGATACCACATGAGCATTAATCTTCTTATTATACACCTACTTTTTCAGTCGAGATGATACAAAAGGAAGTCTTTTCATAACTTTCTGCAAAGATTGATGAGACTCTTACTAATGATAGAATTTAGTTACATAGGGATGTGTCAGATGTTATGGATAACATTTGTGTTTTGAACTATCAATATTTGTGAACATGCCATGGTGTTATCTCACATTATTTATTATCATATTACATTATAGGATTGTATTTGTGATTCATTTATATATCTTATATTTTTAACTATTTGTCAAACATGATTTCACTTATCTCTTTTTTATGAACCATTATATTAGACTCTATGTATTTTACATGGTTTCATTCTCTTTCACTTTCTCTTATGTCTCATTCTCACTCTTTTCATGAATGCAAATTTATTCATATGGTTTTGATTCTTTCACATGGATTCATTTTTTTTTCTATAATGATTGTTTACTATCTTTCACACTCAAATAAAGATAATTATTATTATGGCTTGGTTATACAACCATTATTCCCTTAATATTTTATCTTTACCATATGATCAGTTAGTAAATAATACTTCTCATTATACTACTTATATACACCAATCTATTTGATCTCCCTTTATCCTTATTTCCCTTACACATACTAAGCATACATACATTTGAAACTTGAGATTACATATTGGTTCATAGGTAAGCCTAAGTTGTTTAGTCAGTCATATATTTGGTTACTTAGCCTCCTTTAACCAAAGTCTAAAGCTCATTCATTTGTATCACTTTTATTACTCATGTTGGTTATTACAAATCCATATGCAGGAGAAATCATCAAATCCATAAATTAAAATCCAAATCATTTAAACAAAAGGCAATGATTCAAAGTCAACATATAAAATAAAAAAGTCTAATCACACCAAAAGATGTGATTCTTTAGCACATCTCCTCTTTATGATCGAAGTTCAAACTCCACATTTAGCATCATGATAAATCTAAGGTCTATTGGGGTGTGGTAGGCTAGTAGATTGGGATAGGAGAACTAAAAAATATCTATAGTGCTACCTAATTTCTCACACAAGTACCCAATCTTTATAGTATATCAACAGCTCTATAAGAGGTCCCTAGGAATGGAGAACATATTGTGGGAAAGTAGGTCCATTTTACTTTCCTTATTCATATAACCTTCATTATTTTATCTTAATATTCCACCTATTTGCCTATATAATTTTATGTTTATTGTATCCTTTGTATTTTGATGGTCATTAGCCTCTTAGTGTCTTTTCTTGTTATTTAGTATACCTTATGTTTACTAAGGTTTTCTCATAAATGATTATGTCATGATTTTTACACTCACTATTTAATTCTAATTATCCTAATATTTCCCTTGATGAATATTATTTTGTTAACTAATCATTCCTCATAGGTTTTCAATTTGTGAGTTGCATTATAAGACCTTGGATAGGATGAAGCATTTCTCACAAAATATTTCCTTATTTTTTCCCTTATTACATTCACCTTATTGGTGTTCACCTTGTGAGTTTTAGTGTAACACCATGGATGAGACCAGACATTCTTTACAAATTACCACATTAAATCTCTTGAAATTGTTCTAGCATTTCTATCCATGTCATTGATGTTCCCTTTGCAAGTTTTAGTGTAAGACCTTGGATAAGACCAGTCTCTCCTCACAAAATATATCAATAAAATTTTCATACTATATCCAAGTCATAATAATATTACATACTTCAAATTTGAGATAATTTGTGTTACATTATGACTTACACCTCATTTACATACTTCCCATCTTGATTTATTATGTTTTATGCTTACTTCATAAACACCTCACTTTTACATACTTATTTTTCAATTGTGTGAACATTTGAAACCCTTTTATTAAATTTCTCATACTTCCCATCTTGATCTAGTATGATGATTTATACTTACATTTTATTTTTCTTTTCATACTTCCCATCTTGATTTAGTTTTTGTAACTTTATTGTTTGTTTATCTTCTTACCATTTATTATAACACATTTACCACTTTATTTCAAATTTTCATACTACCCAACTTGATATAGTATGACTTAATTTTGTTTTAATTTGGAGCAATTTTTACTTATACATGGTTGGAAAACACTTGTTACTTTTTACTTTACCATTTTTGGTTTATTATATTTATTCATCTTTTGTTTTTACACATTTACAATCGTGATATAGTGTGTATTACATTTTATGAATATTTATACTCTTCCAAATCATTTGATTTTATTTTTAACCATGCATGTGTATCACATAATTATAGAAAAGAAAACAAACATCACATATTTTCTATAGCATATACAAAAAAATTAAAATATATGTGATAGAAAGGGAATACATCCATACATCCATCCATAAACAACAAATACAACTCATAGACCAAGAACTATCCATATCAATATATATAACATTAGTTTGATACAACAAAATAAAAATACAAAATATAATAGCTATAGTTATAAGGTTGTGTTTCACCATTTCTATCTCGTGGCTAAGCCAAACTACCCATTGATGCCTGTGACTAACCCTTCTGAATGGTACATTTTAATGAGGTAATTTGGCATCTCAAGCTATTGACCTATCCTTATAGATTAGCCACTTGGGTTGGCACATGTCTAAACTCTACAATAGTCATCATATGGGCAGCTCACTTATATGCTAATGTCTACCAGGATCAAGCCTCTCTCTCTCCTACTCTTATAAGTCATTGTAAGCCATCTCCTCATGCTTGTAACTATCGATCAACTTCCCAAACTAATCTAAACTAGTTATTATAAGATGTTGAGATTGTACTATAGGATCTACTAAGGTGGATGACTCATAATATGATAATTCCCCATCCAAAATATCATGGTGTGTGGCCACAATCATGGCTATCCATCTAATCTCTTATGTAATAGTACTTAATAAAAACCAAATATATATCAGATCTCATGTACATATATCTAAAACCATCTATGTACACCAAATACATAAATAACAATGTAACCATTGATCTATGTCAAAAACTGAAATAGATTAATACTTTTTTTACCAGTTTCATTATCATCAACCACGATCTCCCTGTCATCTTGACTATCGAGCACCTCATCTATCATTTGCCTCCATTAAAGTGCAAAACTTGTCACTACCCATGCCCATTGTAGTCCCCTCCTCAGCTGCCTCTCTATAGACCAGTTGTGTCTAATAACTTCTATGGGATCCCCATGTACGCTTACTAGTGTCTATGTCCCGTCCCTCTAATAATGCATCCATATCCTATGAGCTTGAGATGATATCTACCATACCTATTATAGCTTCATAGCCACCTCACCTACATCATCACCCTAATGTCCACAACTATAACATTTTTTTATCAAGACTTATTAACTTCTGCTGCAATGTGTGACCTGACCATGGTCTCACTTGTTAAGGCCTAATAACAAGTATATTTGTAGGAACCCTTACACCTCTTCTACTTCTCAACTCTCTATCATGTTATGCTCAATAATTAGGCACTACTAGAAGAACCATCATATGTGGTGAACCTAGCTATTTAGGTACATGAGTTACTAGATGTGGCTCCACCCATGAAGTATAATATCTTATGATGTAAACACACACCAATATTATAGCAATAATATTCCAAGTCATCTAAATGGATACAATATCAATGTAGGCATACCACACTATTTTCCCTCATGTTATAATATGTAAAGCCTAGACATGGGGCACAATACACACTGCATGATTTTTCCTCCATCATACCACCTGAGGCAACCTATCATCAACTACATGGGGTAACACAATTAGTCAATACATAGGAAACCCCTTATAAATCCAAACACTCAACAAAACGATGGGGCCCATAGTCTTTTACCCATAAATGACCATACCATACATATCATTCATGGGCTACACCCAAATTATAGAGCCTAGATCATACATAACACCTTATTCTAGGATGGACTAACATAAGGTTACCACATATAGCGGTACCTTCCCATATAACTTATGACATAGAACATGTTCTATCAAAATTCTAATCATAGCTTCCAGATATCTAGAATTGTTGAGATATACACATCAAATAAGTTAACCCATAACCTAGGGTAAATCTTCTTTGAGCTTGTCACCTAATGGGATAGGACTCGCCTCTCATCCTTTACATTTGGTGCATCACATATAATATTAATCTTGATAGTGGGAAGTCCAAGTAAGGCATGGACATCCTCTAATGTGATGCTAACCTCTATGGAATTCTCCTCCACCTCTTATCAAAAAGTGTTGGTCAGTCACTCCCATGATCCTAGGAACATGATGACTAGATCAACACAGAGTAGGATCCTTCTCATCTTCATGATGCCTCCATATCCCAAGGAAACTAGCCAAGCTTGATCTCGATTTGATAGTCACTCTAGAAAATTTGGTAGCCATGATGCATAAACCAGGCACAAAAATATTCATCTTTGAAAAATATAAAAAAATAGATAATGTATTAGATCTCAAAGTAATAATGAAAAAATGCACTCTTAAAATTCCTAAAAATACTAAAAATTAACTACTTCATCACCCTATTTTTCTTATTTTTCTATTTTGTCACCTTTTTCTTACATATTTAGTCATTTTGATACTAAATCAGACCTGTCACCTCTTTGCCATACTAAGTCATCTCTCTTCTACTCAGTCAACCCATTATTATAGACAAAATTGACCTTTTTGATAATAAATTGACCCTTTCCATTCATTTGCATATTATATCAATCTTTTTCCACATATTCAACCTTATTTAATAGACTATATTGACTACCTATTATGTATTTCATTGAGCAAGATACACTAAGTTGGCCATGTCTTTCTTTCCAACTGAATTGGCCCTCTACTACGTAGTTGACCACCCCCAACAATACAAAATTGACCCTCTACTATGTAGTCAGCCTCCTTGACTCCTCTCACTTTTTACAACTGATTAAGTAGGACCAAATCTATTCAAAAGTTACAATGACTTTTTAACCATTTACCATAAATGCCTTAGGCATTTATTGGTGTGATTTTTTTCTACCTAATATCCCATTTTGTCCCTAATCTACTCAAAATTTTCCTAGGGTCATTTTAGGTATATATTTTACCTAACATCTATTTTTATATATCTAACTTCATTTCAATTAAAATTATCAAAAAAATAAAAAGTAATGCACCACTTACCTGAGCTACATTGGCTACGGTCATTAGGCATCCTCCATGTCAAAATTGTCATCTCCTCACCATGGTTACTCTCTGGGATCAACTATATCTCTCTTAGCAATATTTTCTTAGAATAACTAAAATAAAAAATGAATGAATTTTCACCTTATTTATATTTACTATTTAAAATTATTTACCTATTAATTATTTACCATTAAATTCTATTTTTCACCTATAACTTTGTTTCTACTAGCCCTTTTTTTAAATTAAAAGACGTTCTAAAATCCTAACATCATAGAGAATTTTTCCATGTATTACATGTATAATTTGTGAAAAATTCAAATTTTTAATTATTTTATAGGTTCACATAATGTTCCCTACATTTAACACTTCTACATTTATCTTAGTTTATTTCCACTCTACAATACTAAGGCAAGCAAAGGTATGTATTTTTTAATTATATTATTCGCTTCTTACTACAATTCACTTAGTTTAACATTATGTGTTGTGCTTTTTTCTCAAAGCACCATCTCATGTTACAACTACATGACACATGATGATATTCGAGTAAGGCATATGTATATAAATAAAATTTTAAAATGTTATCAATTATTGATGCTTTCTCTCTTGTATGAACCCATCAAGACTCAATCTCTCTAAGTGCACACCTTAAAGGGTGCATCGAGAAAGGGGTGGGCAGACCATTGGTGCTTCACAATATTATTGTTCCCTATACCACCACTTAGAACCAACACAAACCTCACCTATATATTTTTTTAAGCTTTAACACTTCCATTACACAATCCTCCAAGCAATTCATTGCCTCAAATAGCCCCTATCTAAGCCAAAATCTCTTTTTGTCATTTACTAAATAGAGTCATATGGCTTGACCCTATTTATAAAAATGAGCATGTTACAAGACTAGGCCAGCCCAATCGACCTTGTCTAGGACCTAACTACTTTATTTACTAAAGAATTAGGTTAACTAGTATGACTATGTCAACTAAAAATTTAGAAGGGTTTAGGGTTAGATCTGACTATATAAATATTCTTTTTTTCTATTTTCATTTGAGAGAGATAGAGATAATTATTTATTTTGCACATATATTTATCCACCACTCTACTTAAGGATTCATTGGTTAAGGTTTCATAATTCCTTTGGAAAGAAGAATTTTATCTTGTGGGAAAAAGTCTTTTGGATGCATAGGAGAAGTCGTGTAACCTAGAGCTAACCTTGTTTGTTATCCTTATGAACCACAACTTATTTCAAAGAACCATTGGCCAAGGGAGATATTGAGATTAGACAAGTTTATCTTCAAGGTAAGTATTCCTAACTCTTGCTCCTCTTTATTAGTAGATAGATTTTCATGTGTTAGCTTAAAAATATATTTCTCTCTCCATGCATTAGAATTACCTCTACGTCAGCTTAAGTAGATTTCTTATTTGCATGTTTACTTTTATGTTTATTATCCCCATTTGTTTTAAATGCTTTGGTGAGCACTAGATTAGTTTTCTTTTACTTTATATTTGGTTTTTTAGAAAACATAAGACGTAACTATGGTTATTGTGTGGTATTGATTGATTAGAGAATTTAGACTCTATAGTGATATTGTGTGGTAAGAGACCCCTTATTTAGGTCTAGTAGATCCATATTAGTCATGACCTTGATTACCTAAATGTATTAATAAGCATAAGGTCAAGTGTGATTTATCTTCTTTAAGATAGGATTGATTTGTAGATCAGCTTCACTTTCCCTTGTCATATATAGTTTTGCTATCTTGAATGTTATGCTCATCATTAACATCATCTTCAATGTGAACATAATTTTGAAAAGTTGCATTTTCATATTTATCAAAAGTGTTTATGTTAAACATTTTATAAGAGAACAAAGGAATTTTAATATTCTCTATAGGAGTTCCACTTAATCTATCACTACATCTTAGAGGAATAAAGGAGCTAGCCGTATTAAGTGTCACTCATAGGTATAAAATAAAAATGGAAATAGATGTAATTAGATAAGGTGTGTTTGTTTTTAAGGCTTTCAAATATACTAATCTTCATTATAAAATAGTAAACATGGTCTAAAGGAAAATAAGTACGAAGGATTCCATTGTCTCATAGCCATAAAATCATGTATTTAGGGTATATTGAGAGTAACTTCCTAGGACTAATCGCTTACTTGGTACACTACAAGAACAAATGGTCGAAGGCTTCTTTTGATTGAAAAAATAATTCTTAAGTATTTTTGACATATCTTGAGGTATGTGGAAATTAAAATCCATTTATAGTGATGTCTAATAACTTAAGTATTATGGTATTACCCCTCAAATCATAGCTTAGGTAAAAATGAAGATCATTTTACCCATAATGGCAATGCCTATGAGTTTTAAAATTGTCAGAATATAGTTTATAGGAAATCAAAATACAAAAAAGAATCTAAAATCAAATAACAAGTAAATATTTTTGTGTAAATAAACCATGAAATCTGAATCCTTAAATTGAAAGAGAAATCCTAGAGAATCACTCAATCAAATCCAATAAAGGATGATAAAATTTCTCTATACTGTCTAAAAATTAGAAATCCAATCGAACCCTAGAACAAAAATCTAATATGAAAGTAATGTTTGAAACAAATGTCAAGTTCACCAATATGTTTTTCCCTATTTTTAATAGAATAATAAAATGTTGTAATCTTAATAGGTGTAAAAATAGACATATATCTGAATGTTAAATATGTATTATAGGTAACAATAGATTTTGGAAATTGACAAATATAGAAAACTACTATTTTTGAAAAACACTAAGAATAAATATACTTAGCTAAAACATGGATATCTATTACTTGTTGTAGATGGCTACAAGTAGAAATCAATAAAATATATGACTTTGAATGCTTAGGATCAAAGAAATAATCCAAAATTGCTCTTGGACAGGTTCACCCTAACTGGACTGAAACACAAGCCACTCAAGTTTGTTGACTGTGAACTTGTCCCAATTGATTGTGATTAGTTATTGAAAAATAATATAAAGAAAACATGAATTTGGAAATGATGTATCAAGATCAAAATCAAAAAATATTCCTATACATGCCTCTTATAAGTGGATGACAACATAGGTCATTCCAGTCCATTGACCACAGACTTATCCTGATTAAATGTGGCAAAGATTTAATTATTGCACCTCCTACACTTAAGTCTATTGATTAGGCTAAGATATTATGATTTAGGTTGTGCCACACTTTTTTTTTTTTTTTAATTTCCTTTTTTTGTCTTTGAAACCCTAAGGGCACTTTGAAAGCTTGGAAACTTAAAAAAAAAGGGGAGTGTAATGGGCTAAGGTGACCTCAATCACCCCCTTGATGATTTAATACTACCTACATATCCAATCCTCCAAAAATAGAAATAATACCCACATAGTTCTCCCATATAGATTGATTATGCAATTGGGTTCATTAACTGTGTGTAAAACTAGAAATATGGCTTTGATACTTGACAATGATATATTTTGACTTGATTTAAGATGATTTATACTTGGCTTATGGATACTCCTTGGGAATGATTTTGAATTTATAAATAATAGGGTAAATTTTCTCAATATGCAATAGTATGAGAGTGTTTAAAAGATAGTGTCAAGCTATTAAGAATGAATTACCTTTTATGTGTATTTAGAGGCTAACCTTTTAATGATTTATTTTAGTCGACCTTATGAAATATGTAGGAAAACATAAAATATTGATTTAAAATTTGTAAACTATTTATTATTTGGAGCAAGATGAAATTGGTCTAGGTGGACAATAATGTGGCAACACTCCTTTCCACCTAGCATAGACTTACCCTAAAAGATCTAGGATAATTGTCCTAAGTTGTAGATAGTCTAAGGGTGATTTTAAGTAGTTTGAGCTTTTGAATTTTAAATTTATGTGTAATAGTGATGACAAAGAAAGGGTTGATCCCACATATAGATAAAAGGATTATATGAATGGTGAATACGAGTCATGTTTTTGGTTGTAAGTCATGTGGTTTAGGATGTGTTCAGAATTATCATTGTCAAGTAGAAGTGACTAGATTTTGTGTCTACATTATCATTACTAGAAGGAATGTTTGTGTTAATTATGGTACGTACATGGATTTTTTATAATTCTTCATTAGATTCATACAAATATATACCATTCTAATCGATATTGTCATCATCAACATGATCTTGTATAATATTATCATTGTCATAGTGACAAAGGATATCATGACAAGAAGAGTCTACCAAGGATATGTCTAACTCATGAGTTTTTGTAGAGGGTTTTGATATTGTATAATGAACATAAGAGAATATATATCTAAACTTAAAGTATGTGACTAATTGCAGTATACCTCTAAAAATAAGATCATAGAGAAAATGTAGAAACCTTAAAAGGTATAAATGCATGAAATAAGACTAAGAAAAATGATATAAAAGTAGTATATTTTTCCATAGAACTAGCGGAAATTAGAAATTTGAACTGAAAATCAAACCCTAAGATTTTTTTGAAACATCAATGTAAAAGGAAACCTAGAATAGTTAGTTCAGAGTAACAATCGAGTTCATAATTTTTTTACTTATTTTATGATTAAAAGGTAAAAACTATGGAAATTATTCACTAATTTAAATTATATAAAATACAATAATAAACACAATAATCTAAATTGAAAAAGCTAAATGATATTGCATTGGGTTAATTATGATAATAAATACTATATAAATGGATAATATACTTAGCTCATATAGATATTTTTTAAATCTAGGAAGTGGTTACATGATCAAAAATGACTCAGCATCAGACAACGAATAGATCCTATAAGTGGCACAATGCTCAAAACCTCCTAGACATTATTGGTAGACTCCAACAGCTAAAATAACTAGCATTGTCTAAGTTTTCCAACAATGTTTGAAAGCTTAAAACTTCTCCAAAATAATGGCATTTGTGTGCCTCTACTTTATTTTTTGGAATTATGCTTCAAATTTTTATGATAATGTACATAAACCACATAAATGCATCATGTTCCTCTAAAACCCTAACAAGACATTTAGGTGAAGAAAACCTTAAAAAAGGGTTAGTGTTTTGGGTTGGACTAGTCCCAACCAATCTCTATTAAATCACTAATTGTCTCCTACATTCCAGTGCTCTGAAGAGGGATCAAATTTCACGTAGTTTTTCCATTTATGTGGGTGCACACCACATTGTGAAAAATCTAGAATACAATTCTATCTTTTGACATTTAATACTTAGCACCATGCAAATTTGACATTTTGTATTTAGATTTGGATCTATGGACTATTTTAAGTTTTCTCCTTGAAGATTTTAGATGTGTATATTTTTGTGATAATGTTTGAAGAGAGTTCTAGGTGATTTCTTAATGTTTCTAAGACTTGTTAAGTGAATAATAACCTTAAGGGTGATTTGTATTTATAATGACTCTTCATTAAAAAATTCTATGACCAACCAATGAAATTTGTCTAGGCTAATCTAATGGAGACTTACCAATTTTAAAAATATTTGTTGAAGGCTCTTAGACATTTCCAACATAATAAGACATTTACAGTAACCAAGACTATTCAAGTTTACCAGTACTATCTTAGAAGTGGAAAATAAGGATATGAAGTGTTGAGAATGTTTGCCATGTATTCAAAAAGTGATATTGTATAGACTAGACTAATCTTGAGTAAATTTGTCTCACATATAGTGGGAAAGTGTGCCCAAGATTCAAATATATGTGCTTTGTCTAAGTGTGTCAAAGTATATCATAGTTGATGTTGCCAAAGTGTTAAAGACTAAATTTAGGTGTTTATGGGTACATATACACTATCTATAGCATCTTAAATAATTGTTTCAATTTGGTCATTTCATTTATTTATGGCTTATATTTTTAATGAAGAAACATCCCTTGATTCACTTTTGTGGTAAGTGATAAGCTTTAAGGAAAATATGTATACACTTGAATATTTGTTGGAATAAATAGTTATAAGCACCTCACTTAAAATTTACTTAGGTTAGACATTTTAGCCTAAGTCTATTATTTATTATTAGCTAACTTTTATAAATAAGGGGCACCTTTTAGGTGGCTAGTATGAATCCACCATTCCCTCAACCAATCATGTTCACCTATTCATTATCCAATTAGAAGAAGGGATGAATGCCTTAGTTTTTTTAAATCTTTCTCATGTATACAAGTATTTATATGTGAGGGATATGAGAGTTGTTTCTCTATTCTAAGAGAGAGGATGAGATGATGTTCATTAATCATGAGAGCTCATAGGATTTATTGTCTCCCTTACAGGATCTTATTGTAGATTTCTCTCTCTTAATATAGGGTTTTTATTCATGTTTATTTATTTCCAACTTCTTTTGTAACATGTTTGGTTTATGCAAAAGTTGATTCAGGGATTGTTTTTAAACAAGGAAAGGTTATTGAGGTTTTTCCATAGCCCCCAATAGTTTCAAAACTATCAAAAAATTCACTTTATTAACATTTATTTTATCCAAGGCTCGTTGGAGCATTATCTCCCATATTTGAGATTGAGGTGAGTTGGGTTTGACCCAAATATGTGAGAGATGTGTTATAGGTGCTTGTCTAAAACCTTCATACCATTAAATTTACCTCCCTTTCCATCCTTGTCCTTCCTCTAAATCCCTTCTAAATTTTTATGATCACATCATATGCATTTGTACAATTCAATGACATTATCATTGTACTATGTTCTAGTCGACATTATTACTTGGGTTGAAGACATGATTTTTATAAACATATGCTATCGGGTAGATGATGTCAACTATAATTAAGATTTTATTTTAGTTATTTTTTACCCTATTCATATGTTTCCTTTAGTCATTTTGTTGATGAACAAAAATTTATGCTCTACTTATACTCATAATTTCCTCTATGGAAGATAAAAATGAATTGGGGTTAAGTAGCTTCACCAAAGGAATATGAGTTATGCCTTTAAGGAACACTATTTCTTTGGAGTACCTAACCATGGTATACTTGGTTTTATTTTTCCCATATTAAATTCATTGATTCAAAGGGAGAGAGAGTTTACAAACTTAGTACAAGTTTCTTCAATTAGGCCTATTTCCTTGTAGTCCTTCCAAAGCACAAATCTTGTTGGTTTAATAAATACATAGAGTTTCAAAACAAATTAGGATTATTTTAAGATACCCATTAATCCCTTACATATACCTAAAAAAATTTAAGGTTAAACTCTCAAGGAAAGTTGGTCAATTCCACAAGACCTTCTTTTAATTAGGCCTCAATTAGGTCTCTACAACCAGTCAAACTAAGTTTTGCTATAAAATGACCCACATGTGCCAAATATTTAATAAAACTTTTGAATCAATATAATAATAATGATAAAAATATTTAGATGAAATTCGGATTTTTGAAAAGGTTTCTAGATTGTAAAACCATAAATTGTTCATAAACCCTATACAAGGTTTTACACAGACTCGAGATTGTAAGTAAAACTTTTCAAACTTAATAATATGTTTCAAGGGCTAAAAAATCCAAGATAATGTATGTTAAATAATGTTTAAACTATATTAATTGAAATAAAACACAAATATATTGTAATTAGACTCAAAAATACAAATTTTTTGCCTAATTGTGCACATAATGATAGTGTATAGGACTATCTAAGATGAAATTGCAAGTCTTCTTACTCCATAATTTAAAGTGACTTAAAATCATATTAAATTTATCAAGAATCATATTATATCACTCCATAAATAGTAAACATGAAACTTTAACCTGTACTTTATTGGCATTCATCACACTTGTATACAAACCCTATTCTTGCACTTAAAACAATCACACAAAATATTTAAGGTAGGCAGTCTTCTTTGAAATTTTGATCTTTTATTCTATTTTATTTAAGAACTCCACCTCTATATAAATTGTAATGAAAATATCCTCAATTCATAACACACATTTTAAACTCCTATAAAGTCTCTAACCGCTTCTTGGTTACTCTAATGCATGCCCACTTCTTGGTTTCAAGTGTTGGTTCAGTCTTAACTAAGCTTAAGGCAGGGTATACATTAAAAAAGGGGTGGTAAACATTTCAATAACAACCTTATATATAAATGATATATAAACACATCAAATTACATAAATATAACCACACAAGATCATGAAAATTCCCTACAAACCATAATAGAAATTCAAATATTTAAATTGGTAGTTTTGGTGGGAAAGTCAAGGATTTGATTTTTGAGACATCTAAATGCATCTAAAAACCTATAAATGATTCATTATTAATATATAATACCACTAATAACCTTAAATATTAAAAAAACTATATTAACAAGCCAAATTTGAACTAATTAGTCTTCATAGGTGATGATCTTGCATCATATTCCCTAGGAACAAGAAATTGACTCATGAAATCCTATTCATGAGGTCTTCAAGAGTACCTCCATGCTTGACGATGTTTTATTCTATAATCCAAGTGGAATAATATATATTATGATGTTTCCACTTCACCAAGTATTGGTAATGTATGCATTAAAATATGCTTGCCTCGCTACTTTAAATAATTCTTTTAATTTGGCCTAATTACCCTATTTCCTAGTCACACTAACCCTTGGTCTAATTCCCATACCCATTATTATATCCCATAAAACCTTTATCCTAGGATAAGATCAATTAATCCTATCATTTAACCCTTAACAAACTCTCATTACCTACTAACCTACCCCCTAATCCCACTAGCCAATTTTAAATTCAAGAAAATCCCAACTACCCACCCACCACCCTACACTAGCCTTCCCTAAACCCCTAAAACCCTTTAGGGAGATTTCTAGAAATTGATAATTATATAAACATCTCTAATTTATCCCCTTTCCCTCTAGAATTTTCTTATTCTAGAGGATTCCATAGAATTTAAATGCCATGGAAATTCCTCCACCATAGATCTTGATGGCCCAAATTCAAATTTGGACCATAAATCTTCCCCCTATAAGCTTATAAAACAAAACCACCTCCCTTTGCTCAAGACTAATGAAGGAATGTGTGAATTCATGCACAAGTGAATCACAAGCAAACCATTATCACTCTCATCAAGATATTCAAGCACTCATAAAGCCCCTACTCACATTCATAGTCTCTTAGAAGCCATTGTCAAGCATTTACAAGCAATCCAAAAATCAAGTCTTCAAGCTCAATCACATAAGTTTCAAGTCTTGTAATGGATCTATGAGATGGTAAAAGTGATGGTAAGAAATCTCTATCTACTCTAATTTACTTGCTCTAACTATTCCTATTGGTGTCATTGATTTTGGGTGCATATTATCATTTGATAGTATTTTGAAGAATCCTAAAATTGGTGCATATTTTGGCGACCACAATGGGACCAACCTATCTTATTTAGGCTAACACTCTTACTAGAATAATTCTAGGTGATTTCAAGACCAACTAAAAGTGGAATCAAACCTATATTTTTTGTTTTTTGTGTGATTCAAGAAAGTCATGGAATTGCACTATAAGTAGTGATATTGTAGTAGCAGTATTATTAACCTGAGTTGTGATATTGTGGGTTAGGCCATTAGTGGTTAGGGATTTTATTAGGGTTTAGGTTTGATAATACCATGACTCTGATAGTCACAGGATTGCCCTATTAATAGTTATATTGATGATTTTAATGGTGGTATTGCAATTCCTATTGAGAATCATGCATTTTTGAGACCTGTTAGATTAACTTTGCACTTGTCTATAGGGGTATTTTTTTCTATGTGCAAGACAAGGTCATATTATCTCCATAAAGTAAGTTATTTAAACATCTCACATAATCCCACCATTCTACAAGTAGTGCTATTTACCTGTTATTAGTGGTAGCCTATACTCTAGTAGCGATTTTATTAAAATTAGTAGTTGGGTCCACCTTATTTTCTGTTTTTGGTTAGTATGTGCTTTTGTAAGTTATTTGCCATCTATTGTTAAAACTATGTGTAGGATATAAGGGGGAATTATCTTGGAATAGAGGAAGGTCTTACATAAATTAGACAACCTTGTGACTCTTGGAATAGTGATTTTACCCTATAAGTAGTGGGATTGTTACTCCCAATAGCAATATTGCCTAACTATCAAGAACTGGTAAGACTCCTCTCTTGTCATATTTGGTTTTCTATCATACTACATCTAGGCTCTACTCAACAAGAAGTTGAGGATCTAAGGCTTGTAAGTTTACAAATCATTACCTTTTTATCAACAACTTTCCTTGCAAACATTCCCTACCATAGTTTATTTAGTATCACTGTGATATTTGAATGGTTTATTTACAGGGGATATTTTATCTTATAAGATTTTACAAAGCATAAGGGAATTTTTTTACACTTCATCTTAGTTATCTAGTCATATCTTGCAATATCACTACTTTTATTGCTATGGGATTACCCTGTGAATAATAGGGTTTTTACTCAAAGTCATGGTATTGTGAATTAGCACATGTAAGGTTAGTCTTAGGCTCTTGTAGTAGTTTGGTCATCACTAATTGTTAACAGTAAGGCCATATAATTATTTTATAGTTATATAGACTTTTTTAGATTGTTATCAATTTGGGATAAACTTAAGTAGTTAGTCTAAGTCTTGCAATATCACTATTCATAGTTGTTCTTCAGTAGTGGGTTTGTTAGTCCATCTAGTGACATTGTCTAACTGTGATGTTCATCTAACAATCTCACCATTAGTATATCATGGTATTATATCCTACTAGTAGGATTGTGCATTCTAGTTATAGGATTGCCTTGTGTACTTGTGGGATTATAGATCTAAAATAACTAATCTTTTCTTGCAAGATTTGAGGATTTTTGGGCACCCCTATTCGATATCTAACCTTTGTGTTTGTAGGAAGGGGTGCCATTTTGACTATTTTTCTTAACATTTTATCATAGTTGTTAAATTATTGATTTTAGATAAATCATTTGTCTTCTTTGAGGATTGCTTGTAAATATTTGTTTGATTGTTGTGTGAGTGTATTTTCTATTTGTAAATAATTTGTTGTATCGTGTGAATCTCACATAGGTAATTAGGATGGTTAATTAATTGTATTGTGTGACTGCTTATTTGTTATCCCTCCCTTAGGATAACACATAACATGGATTTCATCACCATGCATGCAACTTAGCCTTTAGGGGTTAGTGTCATGGATTTCACCACCCCGCTCTAACCACACTCTATGTTCTTATGGAGTATAATAATAAGGAGAGTTGTCATTATGGCCTAAGAAGAATTCCCCATGAAGGGTTTCATGGAGTGAGGGAATACTAAGTCCATATACCTAGGGTAGTCAAATATCCTCCTACATGGACTTGGTCCCCAACATACCATCTTGTCTATTGGGGACTCCCCTAGAGCCTTGTGTAAACCTTATAATAGGGGACTATGGTCTTAACAAGTTTTCTACTATTAATGTCAGTAGCAGTGCCTAAGTTACCATCAAGTGCAAGCAAGATCTAGAGGGTTTGATCGATTACATAATGGATCATCGATCTACATCATCACTTGTATAGCCGTTAGATGGTGTGGACATCACGTTACACTCCTATCTATTTTACTTATTGAGGATTGTATTTGTGAGTGATTGTTTATGTGTTATGATGAGACCCATTTCATTTGATAACCAAGTCAGCCACACCCTTGATTTTTATGTGCATACCTTAGAAATCCATATAGAATGACTCCTCTCCATCCATCATCATCATCTCATATCACTTTCTATACTATACATAGTGTCATTCATAATAATCATTCTATACCATTTCATAGCTTCTTTTTGTATATATCCACTTAGTCCCCATCCTTAATCACCTTCAAATTTTGACTCATTTACTCTTCCATCACCCCTTATCTATCTCATCATTGCCTTTCATCCACCCCCCATAGGTCCCTTTTCCTATAAGTCCCCATTCATCCATATTTTATTTGAGCATTACATCATACTTTTACACAAGCCTTCATAGCCATCCCATAGCACCTAAACCTCCATACCTTATTCTCCTCTTGACTATTCCTACATATTATCCATATTATATCTATATTTATCCATCTCATATCAATCCATACCTTATGCATCCCATAGCCATGATATCTACATAATTCATCTCATATTTACCCATTTTTATCTTTCAATACTACCCCCATCTTGTCCATTTCATATTTTTGCCTATCTTAATCACACCTTATCCACCTCATATCCTTGTATATCCCATCACATAATATTATCCATACCAACCCACATATCTTTTTATTTACTTTCACTTTGTCTTTCACTAATCCATACATATCATATTTACCCACTTCATAATCTCATCCTTCACAGTTTTGTAGAACTAAGCCATCATCTCTTTTCCACACCATATCTACCTGTCATTTTTTTAACCCACCTTTTTGCATCTCAATCATTCATTCCATGCATTTAATATATAGTCATAAACCCACCTTTTCTTCTCCTTCACCTCCATAATATATCTATTAAGTATCCCTCCATCCTTATAATATCCCATTTTGCCTAGGCTATTTATCCCTATCCCATTTTCATTATTTTCCCACCACCATTACTCTTCTATTATAAATTCACCTCCTTCTCCCCTCCATGATATCTATATAAGTCTCCCTTTCATAACTAGATAGCTACCCCATCCATATCATTATCACAATACTTTATCGCATTGTATATCCTAGCTCCATTTATATCATCTTTATAACACCCACAAAGTCCATCTCCTTTAATCATCACCCCATAAGCCTTTTGTAAATATTGTCATTACCCCCATAATCCATCTTCCATTACCAACTCCTTCTACCCTCACATCATTCCATTTCTATAAACTCACCCACATATAGACCCTTCCCCATTCCATCCTTGTATCATCACATCTCCTTATAAGTAGTCCATCCATATAATTCATATTTCATACATCATAATCACATCCCTCATATTTAATATCTACTTATTATCTCCCTTTTATCATTAATAATCCCTCATCCATTATTTTTTTCCTTGCCATATCCATTTGATTGAGTTCACCCACATAATCCATTTTTCCACAATAATCTAATCTACCCCATTTGTCCATATATCATACTAGTTTGTCCATATAAAAGGATCATCTTTTATAACCATTTCATATCCTTCTTCTTTGTCTCATCCCATCCTCATTTTATTACCAATCCACAAAGTCTATCCATAAGTCAACATTATATATACCTTAAATCTTTCCTATTTTAATTTTGGCATCTTAGAATATACCATGCATTCCAATCTCTTTTTATACACACCCATCATCCTATCATCTCCCCCATTCACCTATATTGAGTGGTATCTCTTTTCCACACTTTTCCATCACATTTCATATATCATCATCCACTCCCCCCATCACCCTTTTAAATATTAGTTGTTGACAAAAGATCAAACTATTGGTGGTCACCCATTTCCTACACATCATTAGTCATCCCATCACAACTGGAAATTATTATTAAACATAGCCTCATAAGGTATCAATCTAGCACCCATCACTATTGTTTATCTCTATCAGGTATCTTTGTCCCCTAGCACCCATCAACTTGTCCACTTGCTAGTTGACAAAGTTATTTGATCCCATCATCCTCTCTTGAATTTTACTAGATTGATGTCTTAAAAGACTTTTGTTTCTTGATAATTTCTAGTTACCTCATCCATTAATATTCTCCTTAACCACTAGTAGTTTAATCTTTTGACCAAGACTTATATTTAAAAACCCCTCAACCATACTTCACCACATTTCATCCTCTTAAACCTTTCACCATGGTCATCCAAACCTGAGCTCAAATCCACCTAGGACAAGGCTCTAATCAAGATAACAATACTAGGGGGAAAGTCATGGACCCAAATTAGGAATATGAGGATTTTCATATTGACATCCCTACACCTCAGGGAAAGAATGAGAGAAACAACTTCCTCCATAATTATGTTGTTTATTATCTCATCGACTAATATTTATATGAAAATTGTGATGAAGTATAGCTCAAACTATAGAAATTGGAGGCACCTTACCACCAACTTTTGACCACACCCTTTTAAATAATATCATTTGCCCATTAGAATCTCCATGATAACATGCTCATCAAGAAATAGAAGTGGACCATGGATTTTTAGAAGAAAGACAACAATAACCACCTCTTGTCAACCACCATACTGAGGCTAATAGGAGATAGGTTGCCATCAAAGACTATCTAAATCAACTTACATAACAAATTAATCTCCTCCTTCATAATCAACACCCATCATCACCACAAAAAAAAAACACCAACACCTCCAATAACACTCAAAACCCCAATAATGCTAAAAATAATACCAATAACCTCAGTCATACCAATCATACCATCGACAATAACCACCATACCCATATTCTACAAGGAAGTCATAATCAAACCATCAATCCTCTTGGGAATCCTACCTTCACCCAAGAATGGAAGATGATGAAAGAAACCCTCCAATAGGTGGATCCTCAGTCCCAATCCTTCAAGAATAGATATGAGGATTTTTTTCATCACCCTTAGACATTAGAATTCTATAGATCCCTTTCCGCTCACATTTTGAGGTCCAAACATTTGAGAAATATCAGAAAAAGGGGGATCCAAGGGATCACGTACAGGAATTATATGTCTCCTACCACAAAGTAGCATATGAAGATGCCTAATTATTAAGGCTATTCCCCAAGAGTCTAATAGGACCAGCATTATAATGATTTATGCATCTATCAAAGGGGTTAATTTTGAGTTTGGAGAATTAATTGAGCAGTTCATTAGGGATTTCTCTTTAAACATAGAACATGGCATATCCATTTTTCACTTCTATAACACAAAACAAAGGAATGGGGAAAGCCTTGTCTATTTCTTGCAAAGATGGCAAGGATTGTCAAGTTGATTGAGGTATAGTGTGCCTAAAAAGAAGTTAGATAAAATCTATGTTGACAACCTCAATGAGAAATTAAAATATTAGCTAAAATTAGAGTGTGATAAAACCTTTGATGAGATTATAAAAAAGGGCATGCAAATTGAAAAATCCCTCATAGAGAAGGGCACCATAAAATTATTCTCTCATAATGAGCACACACCAAATATAGAGAACTCCTTTTCAAATAAGCCCAAGGTATTTAATAAGAATAAGAATGTTGTAGGTGATGGGGTGATGGGATCAAAACAACAAGCATGGTATGTCCAAAACATCCAAAGAAAAGGGCCTCCATAACATCTTCATATCTCTTGTATCAAGGTTCCTCGAGGTAAACCAAGGCCCTGTACAGGTAAGAGGCCTCTTACAAGCCTAGGGATCCTATTAGAAACTATCTTAGAATAGTTGGTTATTACTAACATGATTACTTTATCAAAAATTTGGCTCGTGGATAATCGCCAACCTAAGCTAGAGTGGTATCATGATGATGAATGCTATAAATTTCATAGGGTAAGAGGACATGACATTGAGAATTATATGCAATTAAAGCACTATGTACAAGACTTAATTAAAAAAGGGGATATAGAGTTGGAAGGAGATCCCACTCTAAATCAATTAGGAAACAGACAATTGGGTATCTACAAGTATCCTCTTCTAAAACATGATCAAAGAAATCAAAGGCCATAATGGGACCAAGGTCAAGCATCCTCATCCAATTTCACAGATTACCATAGTGTCCCCTACCATTATATTAATACCATAAAAAATTTCAATATCCTTGCATATATTTCCCTTTTATCTCTTGTTTTGAAAATTAACCTGGCCATAGCTGATTGTACCATCACCACCTAGTGAAATAAAATAGTTATTTCGGCAGCCCCATCACAACAGCCTTCCATTTCCTCTATTGCACCTAGGGGAAACACTTATAAGAAAACTACTAGTGGGTTAGATAAATCTTATGATATCATTAAAAATGACCCCTACCCAAATTTCCCTTATGGAGCTCCTCAAAGCATCTGCTTTACATAGGGAAATACTAAACCAAGTACTCAATGATCTCAAAGTCCCTAGTAACCTTGGTACAAACTAGTCCCAAGCATTAGTAGCTCATCTATCCCCCTCCCAACAACTCACTTTTAATGTTCAAGATCTACCATTAATTGGTCGTCACCATAATTACCCACTATACATTAAGGTTGCCATTGCTCATCATCATGTCTCTCGCATCCTTATAGATGGAGGATCAGCACTTAACTTATGTAACATGGACTTCTTAAAGAAGCTAGGATATTCTAAATCATCATTTGGGCCCACTCTTATAATGATAATGAATGGCCATCAGTAGGGTCTATTAACCTTCCTATTGCTATGGGACCCATGGTTCATCAAACCTTGGTACATGTGGTTGATGTGGATCTACCATACAATATGCTTCTTGGGAGGCCCTGGATCCATGAAATGCAAGTTATCCCATCTACTCTTCATCAGTGTATAAATTTCCCTAATTCAAGTGTAGAAGTCACCATTCCTAGAGTTATTGATGATCATAGCTATCAAATGAATCAATCCATTCCTCCATTGTTATCTCAAGACACTAAGAATTTTGTTCTCAGTCCTACAGTTGTAAAGTACATTTCTCCCAACCAACTAACATCCACATCTATCCTAAGACCAGATATTACCAAGATAAAAATCACATCCACCATCTGTGGTGAATATGAATATAAAACCCTTTGCATTGGCCATCTTTTGTTATCTCCCCAAAGCTACGGGTCCCTCGATACGAAGGAAAGCAAACCCATCAGGTATCAATTTGGGTAAAAGTGTAGGGTTTTTATCTGATGAATACATTGAAGATGGGGATGATTCTTGGCTTCTACCTAATGATGAATTTGTCATCTCTCCCAAACAAAGTTTTCCCAAACTCCACCAAATGATGGAAAATATGAATGTCAAAGGAAATGGACTAGGAAAGCAAGAACATGGTTAATTAGAACCCATTGGTGTCCAAGAAAATTTGTATAACTTTTTTCTAAGGAACAAACCATATGATGATAACCTAATCAATGCCATCTTATATTCTATTTCGACCAATGAACAACCTCTCCCTGATGAAGACATCGAGATGGGTTCTATTTGTAGTCAATTCAAAGAGTTGCCTACCACAAATCTCTTCCTTGAAACCACCATATCTACCATCAAAATCTCCCTCCAATATCCTTCCCTCATAGACTAGGATTCTAAACAAGATCCTTCTTTTGATATGTTTTAGAATGATGAGGCCATTCTTAAATATATGGGGGAAATAACTTTTATGCCATATGGAGACCATAAGAAAGGATTTTCTATCAATTTGTGTGAATCAACCTATTTCAAAGATCAAGAACTATTGCATGACCAAGATGAAGATGAGAATTTATAAGAAGAGGAAGAGTCCTCCATAGAGCTGGATGAAATCCCATTCCACCCCATTCAATCAAAAGATTATCTAGATATCGATACTGAGTTTCTAGGAATTATCACCTCTGACATGCTAAAAATCAAATTCCCCCCTTATCTACAAGACCAATCACCCTCACTTCTTAAGGATTTAATAGAATTAAACATTGAAACTGAAGAAAACCCCAAGATAGTAAAATTGGGGACATCTCTTACCCAATTAGAGCATGAAATCTGTATTGCATTACTAAAAGAATTTATTGATGTCTTTGCATGGAGCTATGTTGATATGTCAAGCTTAGATCCTTCATTAGTGGTCCACCCTAATGTTAAACCCATCAAGAAAAAATTATGAAAGATGCATCAAAAGGTGGCACTACTTGTCAAAGAAGAATTATAGAAATTCTTGGATGCAGGGTTTATTCACCCCATCAACTATTTCGATTGGATATCCAACATTATCCATATCGCAAAACCTGAAGGTGGAATTTAGATATGCACTGACTTTAGAGACATCAATAAGACATGCCCTAAATATGATTTCCCACTTTCGAATATTGATATGATCATAGATTCCACTATTAGTTATGAGATACTATCCCTCATGGATGGTTTCTTGAGATACAATCGAATCAAGATTGCTCTTGAGGACTAGCATAAAAAAACATTCATCACTTCATGGGGCACATTTTGCTACCAAGTCATGCCTTTTAGTTTTAAAAATGCAGGGGCAACTTACCAACAAGTAATGACTATTATTTTCCATGACATGATGCATGATATATTGGAAGATTATGTTGATGATATCTTAAGGAAGTCTCGCTTATGATCTGATCATCCTATATTCCTTAAAATAATTTTTGAGATATTATGAGAATACAAGGTAAGATTAAACCTTAAAAAGTGTGTCTTTGGAGTAACATCCAGAAAGTTGCTAGGGTTTATTGTCTTAAGAAGAGGTATTGAAGTGGATCCAACAAAGATTTGAGCCATAACTTAAATGCCACCTCCATGAACATTGAAGTAGCTTCATAGTCTTTAAGGTAAGCTTCAGGCCATCAAGTGATTTACTTCTCAGCTCATTGATAAATGTCACCCCTTTACTCACCTACTCAAGAAAGGGGTAGTTTTCTAATGGAACAAAGAATGCCAAAAAAAATTGAAAGTCTTAAACAATATCTGGAAAATTGACCTAGTTTGTCTCCACTAGTTCCAAGAAATCCTTTGCTCCTATATATTTCAACTACACCATATGTCATTGGTGCCTTGTTAGCTCAACATAATGATCAAGAGAAGGAGTGGGCTATTTATTGTCTTAGTCATACACTAATAGCATATGAGCTAAATTATACACCAGTTGAAAAGGCATGTTTAGTTGTAGTCTTTGCATCACAAAAACTCTAGCATTAAATACTTAATAACCAAGTGCAGCTAATTGCCAAGATCGATCCCTTAAAGTATTTGTTGTCCAAGTCAACATTAATAGGTCGAGTAGAAAAATATTTCATGTTATTTAGTGAATTTGATATTGAATATATCCATCATAAATCTATCAAAAGACATGTCAATTCAGATCAATTGGTAGAAGCTATGTTGGAGTTTACTAAGCCAATTGTCACTCCCTTCCCAGATGATTCCATCATGAACACTTCATAGGTAGAAAGCAAGAAATTATATTTTGATGGTTCATTCACTACTCACGGGTCATGGGTAGGAATCTTCCTGGTCACACCTCAAGGTGATCTTATTCCTAAAGCATTTCATATTACTTTCCCCCATACAAATAATATTTTAGAATATGAAGCCCTAATAGTAGGACTCTATATTGTTATCCATTAGAACATTCAGCATTTACAAGTATTTGTTGATTCATAACTAATTATCAAATAGGTGAATGAAGAGTTCCAAATGAATGATGAGAAATTGCTCCCATATAAACAATTGGTGGATCAATTAAAATCTAGTTTTCAATCCATCACATTTGAGCAAGTTTTACATGAAAATAATAAGGTAGTTGACTCCATGGCCACCTTAGGCTCTCTTATCAACCTTCTTGAAGATGTCTTAGAAGGTAATTTTTTGATTGAGCATTTAATTACCCTAACCCATTAGTCACTGGCTCCTTTTCAAATATGCACTATTGATAATCCCAATCTTTCATGGTACCATGATATTTATCGGTACCTTAGTGACAATATCCTTCCCCCAAATCTTAATAACCACCAATGTAAATCCTTCATCCATCAAACTACCCACTACACCATCCTAGGTAGTACACTCTATTGAAGAGGTTATGACAAAACCCTGTTAAGATGTTTAACATCAAATGAGGCAGCTTAAGTCGTCAATGAGGTCCACGATGGTGTCTATGGAGAGCACATCAGTGGAATGGATCTAGCCAAAAAGTTCCTTTGAATAGGGTATTATTGCTTAACCATAGAACACGATGCCTACCAATACATGTAAAAGTGTGTGGCTTGTCAAAAACATGGGAATCTTATTTAGACACCAACACAGGAACTAGACCTTATCATGAGTCTATGGCCTTTTTCTATATGGGGCCTTGATCTGATTGGAAAGATCAATTTTACTTCCTCAGATGGACATAAGTTCATTATAACAGCTACAAAATATTTTACTAAATGGGTAGAGGCAATTTTGTTAACATACACAATTGGCCTCCTGATATCAAAGTTCATTCTCAATCAAATCATTTGCTACTTTGGCATCCCTGCTAATATAATCTTAGATAAAAACAAATCTTTAAGAACCAAGATGTGAAGGGATTATGTCAAAAGTACCACATCATGCAACATTTCTCTTCCCCATACTATCCCCAAGGAAATGGTCAAGTAGAAACAACAAATAAGAATCTGATCAAAATCTTGAAGAAAACTATCAATCAAACTGGGCGTAATTGGCATACTCAGCTATATCCAATTTTATGGTCTTATCACACCAATGTCTGCACACCTACGGGAGCCACTCCTTATGTCTTGGTGTATAGAGCCAAAGTTATATTACCGATGGAATTATAACTCCCTTCTCTTCATCTCTCACTATGTGGCATAATCACTGATCATAATCTCCAACAAGATCACCTACAAGAATTGGAACTCCTAGATGAAAAATGAAAATGGACCTTAAATCACCTATGGGCATATCAAAATAAGCTCAAAAATTAGTATCACAAAAATATTTAGGCCTGATAATTTAAATTAGGTGACCTGGTCCTCAAAGAAAATTAGAAAAATACTAATGCAGGTAGAGACAAGAAGGGAAAATTTGAAGCAAATTGGTTAGTCCCTTATATTATTATTGATAAATTTGGCTCAAGAGCTTACAAGTTATCCATACTTGAAGGGGAGGATTTGGATGATCCCATGAATATCATGCACCTCAAGCAATTTTATGCCTATTATCAGCATCCTCCATCTATAAGACAACCTATCCCCATCTCCATTCATCCCCAATCAATCCAAAAAACATTATCCAATGGTGAAGACCAGCTTGATGTCACCTTGGGCATGTAATGTGGTGAAAACTGGCTTCTAGCACCATGGTAAGGAGAACTTGGCCCTAGTCTCAATAAGTGGGAATTATCAACAAGGATCATTATCTTGACAAAATGGAAGATAGGGCTATCTAAGGACCATTTATTAGAGGGACCCTCTTGAGTCATTTATCTATACTTGGAGATAATATATACGTCCCCAAGACCCATCATCATTCATAATCTCTTCACACTCCCTTCAACAAGTTCTCTTTGACAAACATGTCTCCTTTTAGCCTTAGCTAGGTCATGACACACCTTTATCATTCATTCCTATCATTTTGTCCATCCCTTACCACTATCATTATGGAAGGTTATCCTATGTTGCAGTCACTATGTTCCTGATTCTTGAAAGCTTGTCTTGACCCCTATTTTTGTGACTATGATTTGAGTCTTTACCATGGGCCAAAATTCTTGGAAACTGTATATCCTATAAATAGTTCATATTTTATACTCACCATGCCCTTTCATCTAGGTCATCATTATTTCCTCATCATTGAAACTTGTCATCCTTATCTATTGACCCATAATCTACCATCTCTTAGTAAAAACTACATTGGCCTGAGGTCTTTTCAGACTATGTAGGCAATACTTTGCCATGTTTTCATGCCCAAGGATATCTCAACCACCATCTTCATCATCTTATCATTAGCACCATCTTTATCTATCCTATATTGAGTCCATCCACTTATCATCCTTATCCTCATGTTTATTCTATGTGAATGTAAATGTTCATGCATGTGTGGGTGTTGTATGTGCATGTATATAATTGAATTGTTTTATTTAAGTTAATTTGTATATATGTACTTCTTTGCATAATAAATAGTTTCTTATGGGAACAAGGATGGCTTGGATGACCATTGAATTCCATCTCCAAATAGGTCATCCCTTAAAACAAAGTTTCCCTCACGCATCTTTGTTATAATGCCAAGGCCCTTTCATGACCATTGGCACACCCCATAAAGATGCAACATTAAACAGGATTGCATAAACTTGTGGCTTGATAACCTTCCTAAAGAGGCAAGTCCCATCCAAACCTCACCCTTTTCCATATCCTACCCTTCTCTTAAGCCAATATCTAACCATTCACCCTACCCACTCTCTACCTCCATGGTGCAGGAGCATTCCTATTCTAGGCAATCACTAATCTAAAAAGGGGATTAATTTATCTCCACTCATAAAATATGTAAATAATGATAACATCTCACATGAAAACTTAATCATAAATAATCCATTACATCCCATAAATCAACATCAAGAAAAGACATAGAGCACAAACATCATCATGCATCCATCATTAGATCCATCAAACATGTACATCTACCATACAGTAGGAAAAAGCAATAGTTTGTACCATCTAAAATCTAGCCATCACATGTCCATATGCATTAATTGCATCACTAACATCCATCATAACATCTCAACATTAATCAAATAACATCATCCAATGAATAACAACAAATGTAACACATCCATAAATCCATCACACATAACACAGGAATCTACAAAAATGAATCATCACACACACACACACACACACACACACACACACACACACACACACATCACCATCACCATCAAATGTATACAATATAAACATCAGATGGGATCCATGCCAAAATATATAATACAGTTAAATGAGCCCATGGGGAGAATGAGCTATAATACAAGGAATCCCCTATACATATATATATATATATAATGACCACAATAAAGTCATGGCTATGGTGAGGGAGGTGGTCTCAATCCTCTGCTCCTTGACGACTATCTCACTTATGACTAACTAGACTAGAAAGAACTTGCTCATCTCTCAATAGGTACAACACTCTCATATAACATCCTATAATACTGGGCCTCTCAAGTAAGTGACATGATCTGGCTCATCATACCCATCATACCCTGCCCCTGTAAGCCCTCATCGACTACATCTTGGGCTCTCTCATTAATCACTAGCTAGCTTTATAAATCATGAATTTGTGCCTATAGTTATGTCATCTACCCCATAATCCCATCAACCTGGCTTTGCAGTATAGCTATATGTGTTTATGCCTACCCTAGTTGAGCATCTCTCTAACTAACTTGGGCCTACTGAGTAGCAATTTGGGCATCCCTCTGATGCACCTATCCATGAAGTGTCACCACTTATGCCTATAACTAGGATACCTTCCTATTCCTCCAAGCAATATGGGCCTATAAGACTACCATCTCATCATATGCCTATGTCACTCACCCATCTTCTTGAGTCCTCAAGCTCTGTAACCAAACATGCAGTTGATCTCACTCTCAAGTAATATACCCAATCTCCCCAACCCATGCCTATATATTTGCCTATAACCTAGCCACCAAGGCCTCATCCTCAACAAATATAGGAGGATGTGAAGGTCCTACTCCCCCACCTTACTAAACCTATGGCCCTTAGGGAGCTCCCAAAACCACTAGTTACACTGGTACCTATGGAACTACTACCTAAGGCATAGCCTATCCCTATCCATCATTTCCATCCAAATCCATGGCATCATCCCCCCTCCTCCATCCTCTACCTCTTATGTTGGCACCTGTCTCCTCTAACAATCTCTCTAATGAATCTGTGCTTGAGCTACTAGCACCCATTACACTACGCCTCTAACCATCGCACGTAGTTGAGTCAACTACTTGGGCACCTATGTCTACTGCCATGTTGTGTATGCCATAATTACCCTCGATTAGGTAGAACTATAAATAAATCCCACTATTGGGGAGCTACTCTATCATAATCAAAAATTGTGTTTAGTCTCTCCACTAGTCTCCCCAAGTAAGGTCTCTCACATTCACTGCATGCAAATAAATGCTTGGGGGAGGCACGTCTTATATGAACCCAAACTGGTGTTGCACTCAATCAAGCCTATATCTCTTTATGATATAATCCTAACTCTTAATAATATTACACAAAGTTAGCATGAACTATGTACATGACTCATCCACCCATCCAAACCTAATCTCCCTATATGACATCCACATGATGTGATCAGGATGTAGAGTGTTAAAGGCCCCCTTACAGTATATCATGTCCACAGTATGACTAAGGGATACTCCCAAAACCATACACCACTTGAATAGAATAGGTTGTCCAAGCTCCAAACCTGATAATGTACCTAATGGATGCTAGATGTCAATGTGTTCCTAACTCCATATCTGCAACAATAATGATGGGCCAAAACTGCATGCTCTCCTATAGGCACCTAAGTAAAGCTCTTTGTACAAATGCACCAAAACTATGGGGCCCCAAGTAAACACCCTATGATCATGCACCTTATTCACAACTACATACCCTAGGCCCAAATAAAACCATTTCCTACTCTTATCTGATAATAGGATGTCAACACAAGAGCCATCATCACTAGTGTCAATCGATCTAGGTTACCCTCTCACTGACACCAGTCCATATCAATACATCCATCATATACCCCTATCTACAAGCTATCATCTAACCACTATAATGTCTACATCAATGTATGATATCTCTCATAAATCCTCACATAACTCATGGGCAAATGAAATATCTTGTAAATGTCCTCCAAAGTCATGGTCATCTCCCCTGTCATGAAATGGAAGGTACTCATCTCTGAGTGCCATCCCTCTACTAGTGTTGTAATCATAGCTCGATCTATCTAGATCAGTGGCATCACCACCACATCATGTAATCACACTAACTCTAGGACATCATACTCCTCTGGTGTCACCCAACACATCTCATACAAAAATTTTAGGTATCACGACTACGATGCCAAGATCCCTAAATGCTCTTGCACCACAAAACCAATAACCTATTATCACCACTATCACCTGCATCCTTATCCTATCATTTACCTACCCAATCCTTACCCACACCCTATCAATAACCTTACTTACCCTACCATCTATCCCTTTTACTAACTATCCTAAAAACTATAACCCCACATATCACCTTATTCAATTATTCCAAGCCCTAAGTCTTTCTTAATATTAATCCCAACTAACTAGATCCCCCCTTTCTCCCCTAACAATCCCTTAATCCTACCTAATGTCTAATTTTCCCTATACCATAACCCACACCTTATCCATCCATACCCATCCCACAATCCTAATATAATCCTCACAATCTTGTTATTCCCTATTAGCGATATTGCAATCCCATGACTTCCAACTCATGGGATCACAATACAATGACCTTTTTAAATGGGATTATAATCCCACAACTTTTAGTCATGGGATTGACAATCCCATTAGTTAGTCCTCACTCATGGGATCACAATCTCACCACTCCCCACAAGTAGGATTGTAATCCCACTATTACCCACTAGTGGGATCACCATCCTACCTTTTTCCCCTACAATCATGTCATACTTTTGATGATGCCACCATTTGCATTAATAATCTCATGACTATGGGTAAAATCCCTAGTCATGGGATTACAAAACCATAGTAGATGGTGTTTTCTTCTCCTAAAATAGGGCCTAAAATTCCTCTAAAGATCTCAACAATGCACAAAAAACAAAGAAAGGGATTATTACTCACCAGTGGTCCAACCTCTGGCTCCCTCTAGTGCACTCATACTCTCACGATGGTGAGAAGCTCAAGGAATCCTGCCCATTTTTCTCTCTTGAGCTTTGGATCTCTAATTAGAAAAGGGTGAAAATGAGCCTCCCAATATCCCTTTTGGCATATATAGCCCCTTGCCCACCCCCTACCCCCCTCATACCCCCTCTCCATTTTCTCCTCAAAACTAATTTTGTCAATTCCATTTTCTCTAAAATCATTACTAACATCCTGGGGCATGGCATATCCATCCTACTTAAAATCTTTGATTTCTCGTATCCCAACTCATACTAACTTAGGTCCTTTTTTGACCCCTAAAAACATCAATCCCCTCATTATTAGCATCCCAAAAATCATTTTATCCCTTATCACCATCTTGTAAGTGGATTTTTGGTTCATTATTTTAAAATCTTGAATTTTAAGACAAGTGGCTCATTATTATCACAAGTCACTTGCAACCCCTATTCTCTCTTTTTGAGCCTCTTGGAGCATGTTTCTTTTCTACTAGACACATCATTATCTTGAACCTATCATATTTTAAATCCAATCACTTTTTTTATCATAAGATCATTTTCTAGACAAATTGTCTATTGTCTAGACCCATCATTTAAGCCACTTATTTATCAACATTGGGGCATCTCTATCATCCACTTAAGGGTATCCCATCCCCCATCAACATCACCATCTTACCCCACCCTAATATTTTTAATTAAGTGACCATCCAGGTCATTTTGTTTCCCCACATGCTCCCTCAAGGGGGCATTAGCATTATATCCTACTAACAACTAATATTATCCATACCATGGTTTTTTCTTTGAAAGACTGTTACTTCGCTCAACTTGCATCACCCTTTCAAAGAGGGGTAAAATGTATGCATTAAAATATGCTCACCCCACTAATTTTAATAATTCCTACTGATTTAGCCTAATTACCCTATTTCTTAGTCACACTAACCCTTGGCCTAATTCCCATACCCATTTCTATATCTCATACAACCTTTATCCTAGCCTAAGATCAATTAATCCTATCATTTAACCTTTAACAAACTCTCATTACCTTCTAACCTACCCCCTAATCCCACTATCCAACTTTAAATTCAATAAAATCCCAACTACCCACCCACAACCCTACATTAGCCTTCCCTAAACCCCTAAAACCCTGTGGGGAGATTTCTAGAATTGGATAATTCTAGAAATCTCTCCAATTTAGCCCCTTTCCCTCTAGAATTTTGTTATTCTAGAGGATTCCATAGAATTAAAAATTCCATGAAAATTCCTCCATCATAGATCTTGATGGCCCAAATTCAAATTTGAACCATAGATCTTCCCCCCATAGGCCTATAAAACAAAACCACCTCCCTTTGCTCAAGAATAATGAAGAAATGTGTGAATGCATGCACAAGTGAATCATAAAAAAACCATTATCACTCTCATCAAGACATTCAAGCACTCATAAATCACTTATTCACATCCATAGTCTCTTGGAAGTCATTATAAAGTATTTGCAAGCAATCCAACAATCAAGTCTTCAAGCTCAATCACATAAGTTTCGAGTCTTGGAATGGAGATATGAGAAGGTAAAAGTGATGGCAAGCAAGCTCTATCTATTCTGATTTACTTTCTCTATATATTCCTATTGTTGTCATTGATTTTGGGTGCATATTGTCATTTGATAGCATTTTGAAGAATTCTAAAATTGGTGCACAAGTAATATTCCTTGCCTCTGATTCACTTAACAACATTCTTGTCCAGGATGACTTAAAGTTTTTCTTTCTTTGCCTATAGAAACTAATCTACCCACCCTTGGACTGTAGTGTCTTCATTTACAGCTAGTTAATAACTATAATTTCATTCTTTGAATGGATATAAGTCTACAACATTGAATATGGGAGAGATTCCCATGCCACTATGCAATTCTATATCATAGGCATTATTGGATAACTTCCTAATGACCTTGCAAGGGCAAGTATTCTTTATTTTTAGTTTTTTATACTCACCTTTTAGAAACCTTTTCTTCCTCAAATGAGCTAACACCATGTCCCCAACTTGAAAAATTGACTTCTCTCCTCTTTAGATATGTCTATTTATTGTACTTTTCCACACTCAAATATAATTGATTCTTAACTTGATTATGCACCTCTTTCATAGCAATAACAAACTCTTCTTCCTCAACAATTCTTTTCTCCATCTTACCTAGATCTCTCAACTCAAATACCCCTCTTGGGTGCATACCATACACAACTTGAAATGGACTCTTTCCTGTGCTTCTATTGGATGAGTCATTGTAGGCAAATTCTACTTGTGTAAATACTAAGTCCCACTATTTAGGACTATCCCTTTTTAGACACCTCAGCAAAATACCCAAACTTTTATTCACCACCTTAATTTATTCATATGTTTGAGGGTGGTAAGTCTAACTAAAGCTAAAATTTTTACCTAGTTTCTTCCATAGAGTTCTCCAAAATTGCCCCACAAACTTGGTGTCTTTATTTGAGATAATGCTCAATGGAATTCCATGCAATCTAACCACATATTTAAAAAATAAATCTACATGAGTAACATCATTATTTGTCTTTCAAGGTATGGAATAGGCCATCTTTGAAAATATGTCCACAACTACAAAAATTAAGTCATGCTCTCTTTGAGTTCTTGGTAACCCTATGAATAAATCCATGCTAATGGAGTCCTAAGTTTTATTTGGTACTGGTAAGGGATGATAAATACATGCATTAATGTTCTTTGGTAAATTAGCATACCTTACTTCTTTCTACAAACTTCCTTACATTTGTTTGCATTCTAGGCCAATAATAATGACTACTTAGCTAAGCCAAGGTCTTGTCAAGACCAAAATGACCTAATAAACTCCCACAATGATTCTAATTGATCAAATTCTCTCTCATAGAACTCATTGGCACATAAATCTAAACTCCCTTCAACAACAAACCACCATGTATCATGTACTCGATCCAGGACTCTTTGTTTCCATTAGTTGGTTGCTTGCAAGCTTCATATTCTTCTTAAAATTCTAAATCAATTTCATACATCTTCTTAAGTGAATTTATTCCTCCAATCTCAATTTGAATTTCTCTTATGAGTAAAGACCACCTACTTAGAGCATTTTTTACCTTATTAGTTTGGCCTTTCTTGTGCTTGATAACAAAAGTGAAGTTTTGCAAGTACTCCACCCACTTCATATGCCTTTGACTGAGCTTGGGTTAACTAGTTATGAACTAAAGTGCATGATTGTCTATGAATATGACAAACTCCTTTGGCATTAGATAGTGTCTCTATTTCCTCAAGGCTTGAACCATATCATATAAATCTAGATCATAAGTAGACTAATTTTTATTGGCCTCATTTAACTTCTCACTAAATTATGTTACAAGTATGCCCTCTTGACTTAGGATAACTCTAATGACCACCCCACTTGCATCACACTCAACTTGAAAAACTTTGTTGAAATTAAGAAGCGCCAACACAAGTTGATCTATGATTTTCTTCTTCAAAAACTAAAAATTTCTCTCAGCTATATCAATCCACACAAATCTCTTTTTATCCCCTCTTATAGTATTACTAATGGGTGAATAAATCCCACTAATTTTTTTAATAAACTTCCTACAAAAGCTATTTGAGCCATGGAAGCTTCTTACCTCACAGGCTATCTTGGGAGTTGGCCAATCAATGATGGATTTCATCTTATCTTGATCAATATTCAAAACACCTTTAGAGATCACAAAACCAAGATATACAAGCTCTATATTCATAAATAAACATTTCTTAAAGTTAATCAACAACCTCTCCTCTTGTAATGTTTGCATTACCATTCTTAGATGTAGAAGATGATCCTCTTTACTTTGGTTGTAACCCAGTATATCATCTAAATATATAATAACAAATTTACTAATGAAAGGATTTAAGACTTCATTCATGAGCCTCATGAATGTGTTTGGGGAATTAGTGAGACCAAATGGCATAACAATCAACTCATACAACCCCTCATTAATCTTAAAGATAGTATTCCATTCATCTTCTTATCTTATCCTTATTTGATTATAACCACTCTTGATATCCATCTTAGAGAAGTAGTTAGAACCACTCAAACAATCCATCAAATCTTCAATTCTTGGAAGATAAAATCTATACTTTATGGTTATCTTGTTGATTTTTCTAGAGTCAGTACACATTCTCCAATCTCCTTCTTTATTTGACACTAATACAGCTAGTATTACACATGCACTAAGGTTCTACTTGATTAATACTTTATCCAAAAGGTCTTGTATTTGCTTCTTAATTTTTTCATTATCTTGAGGAGTCATCTTGGAGGCAACGTTATTAGGCAAAATTGCACCTGGTATAAAGTCAATATGATTATTGATGCTCCTAATAGGTGGTAGATTATTGGGTAGCTCATCCATAATAATATCAGCAATTTTTTCCAATATATATGGCACCTCTTGAGATAACTCATTCAACTTAGTGGTTATTACAATAGTCTTTGGTCTATGTTAGGAATGAGAAAACATTCTAAGAACCATGAATCTAAAGTATTAATAAAAATAACATCACAAAAAGGTTACAAATTTAATATGCAAAAAAAAAGGCAAATCATGTTATTCATAATAATACATGTTAGAACAAAGGAGAGCCCTTGCATAAGTAGGCAAGGAAAAATAATAAACTAGCCTAACTAACCAATGTGGGATAAATCCTCACATAAGATAAAAATAGTAAAAAGACAAAAATCCTAGCTATAACCTAGCAAGCATAATAAATATCATACTCTAACATCCCCCCCCCTCAAGTGAAGCTAGGGGATAACAATAGAAAAAAAATATATAGTGACATATCCACAGTATGAGTCCTAAAAACTAAGATTGATAAGGTACTCATGTACAATATATTCATGAAATGAAAAAGGAAGATGTCCTCATGAACACCCCCCAAGGGAAACTTTTGAAACCCCAAGCATGCCACATAACTCAAGGAAATGAGGTGATGAAAAAGGCTTCATGAAGATGTTGGCAACCTAATGATGAGTTAGAATGTACTCCAAGCTAAGAACTCCATCTTGAATGTGTTGACGAATGAAGTGCATATGTACCTCAATGTGCTTGATCTATTGGTGCTCAATTGGGTTATGAGATATATAAATTTCACTCTAGTTATCACACCAAAAATATAATAGGTGAATCTTGCATGAAGCCAAACTAAGTCAATAACTAATGAAGCCAAAGAACCCGTTGACTCATTATAACTAATGCCGTGTACTCAGACTCTATAGATGAAAGTGCAATAGCCTATTACTTCTTACATGCCCAAGTAATAAGTGAAGAATCAAGACAAAAGATATATCCATAAGTGGAATGCCTATCATCAAGAAAACCTACCCAATCTAAATTAGTGTATCCAATCGACTGAGTAGAACCCCTAGTGTAATGTAATACAAAATGGGTAGTACCTCATGGATATCATAAAATCCTCTTGGCATCCTACCAATGACTATCATGAGGAGCATTTTCAAAAATAGATACAAGTCCAAATATAAATAAAATGTCAAGGAGAGTATGGGTCAAATACATAAGACTTTCAACCATATGCATGTACAATTTAGGATCACAAAGAGGAGTGGTGCATGTAGAAGTAAGAGTGACTCCAGACTAAAAAGGAAATGGACTTGACTTGTAATCAACCATGTTAAAATTCTGAAGAAGATCAAGGGTGTACTTATACTAGCTCAAATGAATCCATAAATTTGATTGAGAAATCTATAAACCAAGAAAGAAGTGCAAAAACTGGAGATCTATCATATTGAACTACATTGAAAGTGCCTGTTGAATAGCCAAATTTGAGAGAAGATGCATGTGAAAAGTAGATCATCAACATAAAAGACTAGTATAAAAATGTCCGCCCCAACATGTTGGATATAAATTGTGGCATCAGAGTGTCAATAAACAAAGTTAGTAGATAGAAGAAAGGAATCCATCTTCTCATATCAATCCTGAGAGGCCTATTTGAGACCATAAAGAGACCTCCTAAGTCAATAAACAAAATAAAAATCATGAACAAACTCAATAGGCTATTCCATATATATTGCTTCCTATAAATCTCTATGCAATAAGGCATTCTTAATGTCTATCTGATACACTATTCAACCTTATGATGCAACAAGAGAAAGTACAAGGTGAACATAATCCATCTTGGAAACATGTGTGAATGTATCAGAGTAGTCACTACCTTTAACCTGTGAGAAACCCTTTATAATAAGACGTTCTTTATACTTATCAATGGACCCATTAGTTCCATACTTAGTGTGGTACACCCACTTGCACCTAACAAAATTTCTTACCTTAGGAAGAGATACTAAATCCCAAGTATGATTCTTCATCAAAGAAGAATACTCATTTACCATCACGTCATTCCACTCCTGTATCCCATGAGCTTTTGAAAAAGACTATGAATCCCTAGAAAATGCCTAACATAAAAGTCAAGTACTTATAGAATATGCATGATGATGTCTAGCAGGTGGAAGATCATGTATATAATGTGTTTCCTTAGAAACTATTGTATAAGCCCACAATGGCATAATGAAAACATCAGTGGGAATAAGATCCTCAACATATATAACCTCATCAGGAGCCTCTTGAACTAGCTCCTCAAAGAATGAATCCTCAAAAGGAGGTGAGGAATCAATTAAAAAAAAGGCATGGAAGAAGATGAAGAGTCACGAGAAGTGAAAAGCTCATCAAATTGTACATGTGATGAGTATCAGGATCCAAAATATGATAATATTTCATATCCTCATAATAACCTACAAATATCAAGGGTTTTCTCTTCTTATCCAATGCTTTCCTTTTCTTCTTTGGTACAAACGTCCAAGCATGGCTCTCAAAGACTAAAAACTGAGACATCAGGTTTGGTTCCAGACCAAGCCTACTATGGAGTCAAATGCTCAAGTGCTATGTGTGGTGTGTGACTATAAATGTAATTCACACAATTAATTGCTTTTGCCTAATAGATAAGAGGCAAATCCCATGAATGCATCATGTACTTATCCATCTCCTTCAAAGTTCAGTTCTTCCATTCTACTAAGCCATTCTATAGTAGAGGTGTAAGATTAAAGATTGTTTTTCTTGTAGTGCCTATCCAGGGTTAAAAGAACTACTCAACAATTAAAAATATTAATTTACCATTTGCCCTCTTAAAAAATAGTTATTCATTCATTATTTTTTTATTAAGCTATATTTGTTTTCTTAAGAGGAAGTCAGTTTTGAGTACAAGCTCATAAGGGTCACCTAACTAGTTATTTTTCACTATTGTTGTCTTGAGGATGTTCATGGCATAATTTTAGTTCCAAAAAGTGGTTGAAAGGCTAGGTTCATTTCCATTTTGATCATAGAAATTAGCTTGTAGTGTAAACTTCATTAAATTTGACCCATTTACAGGAATTTGTAAAGCCTATACCTTTTGAATTGTAACTTGAATTTGAATTCAATTTTTTTAATAGTGTGTAGTTTTCAATTCCCTATCCATTGGTGTCATCAATTTATAAAAATACACTACTTTTATAAAGTGCCAAAATTTGGTGGGACTCAATACAATATTTTGGGGGTTACCTTGGTGCCAATTTGTATGTTTTTTTGCATTCTTTTTGCTTTTTAGTGATTCACTAACATTACTTCTACTTCTAGTTTAGATCAATGTGATCCTTTGACTATTCATAATTATGATACATGGAGACCTAGAATGGAAATAATCATTAAAATGCAAAGGATTATTGTCCCTGATGAATGAAACTCAACCATAGTTCATAAGAGAATATGAAAATTTTTAGCACCAATGTAAATTTGATGAGTGTATGGGTTTAATAGGGACTTATGTGAGTGATAGGCTATTGTTTCATTTAGATGGGTGTGACACTCCATTCAAAATGTGGGCTAAACTAAAGGGTTTATTTGGAAAAGTAGATCACATGAGAGCCATGAAACTTAAAGTAGATCTTACTTCACTCAATCCTAAGGATTTTCTCTCTATTGTAGATTATCTCACTAAGTTTAATCATTTATTGATGTAATTGAAGGGGAGTGGATGGGATAATAAAGATGAAGAGTGTGTGTACCTGATTTTGTCCAAGTTGAAGGGTCCTTTCCAAATCTTTGCTTCTATCTTTTTCTCTAGCATGGATACTTTAGGTGCCACATTTCAAATGCTTGATTTCAAGTTGTTTTGTGAAAGACTTAATAGGGAGGAATCCAAATTATCTCATCTTGAGTCTTCCACCTCTCAAAAAACATTAGTAGATGGAGAAAGACCAACGCAAACCAAAAGGAAAAAAAAGGTGTTTTCCCTTCACTCGACAATTTTTTTTTTTGTATATGCAAGGTGGCCAAACCCCAAGAAATTGACCCTCTATATAGTCAAATCCTTCTATAAGTGTTCTTTGCACCACTCATAGAATAGGTAGTCTATGTATAACTAAAACCAGCTTATTAGAAGGCTACCAGTTAGGGTACCAACTACGTAAAGTAGTGAGGGAAGTCGGTGGTATGGATATCCAAGACTTAGAAAATGAAAATTATAGTTCCCCAACCTGATATCATCAGGAACTCATCACTCAAAAGGAGTGTCTTTCTCAATAAAATACGAGATCCAAGCCAATAACATAGATTCTACTCTATATATCAAAAAAAGAATTCCTCTATTGCAAACAATTTCCTCCTAGCTGCAATGCTCCTCTCTCTAATGCTAAGTAAGGAATCCAACGCACTTATGATGGTCTGCATACAATAATACCACCTACAATGCAATCTTAGTAGATTCCAATGCACCAAATAGGATAATGGTGCCAAAAAACACCATGTAGACCTCAAAAAAGGATGTAGAGTAACAAAGGATGTCACCTGGTCAAATGGACTCCATGCAAGCCTGAGAACATTCCAATGCACTAACAAATGAAGACAAAAATCAAAATTGTTTTTATCAATGCTAATAATAGAATAAAGGAACATTGTCAGACCATGGAAAAAACCAAAATCATGTGGATCACCATAATAGTGTGCCAAAGTAGATTGAAGAATTATCTAAAAAATAAGAGCTTTTAGATGGCTATAATACTTCAAGGCTTTGATACCATGTTAGGAATGAGAAATCATTCCAAAGACCCATGAATCTGAAGTATTCACAATAATAACATCAAAAAAAGGCTATAAATATGGTATGCAAATAAAAAACAAATCATGTTATTCAGAGTAAGACATGCTAGTCCAAAAGAGAGCCCTTGAATAAGTAGACAAAGCAAAATAAGAAACTAGCCTAACTAACCATTGTGGGATAAATACTCACATAGGACAAAACTAGGAAAAAAATGAAAATCCTAGCTAGAACTTAGAAATAATGAGAAATAACATACTCTAACAGTATGATCACAACTCTTAAAAGCAACTCTTCCTCTTTCATAGCATTCAAGAACTCTTTTTGACTCACCATCATAACACTTCTATTGGTCCTGTGTCCATTGTCTTCTTATTTTAGAGGCAACAGTGTATGGCTTATGCCATCCTTCTCCAAGGTGTAAACATTATTCCTTTCATCATTAGTAGTCTTTCTATCATATTGCCAAAACCTCCGTAAGAGCACATGGCACACATCTATTGACATTATGTCACATAGTACTTTATTCTTGTATCTTCCAATCTAAAAATCTACCCAACATTGCTCATCCACAATAACTTGCTGCCCTTTATGAAGCCATGAGACCTTATATGGGTTTGGATGTGGTATTCCCCTTAAGCCAAGCTTTTTTACCATCTCTACTAACACTAGATTATATGTACTACTTGAATCAATCACTAATTTACAACACTTACCTTGGCATTTACAAGTTGTCTTGAATAATGTCTTTCTTTGGGTAGGCTCTTTCTCCTTAGGTGGTTTTATCAACACTCTCCTCATCAACAAAGACTCACCAAATTATGGTTCCTCTACATGAGATAGAGAATACACACTCTCTTCTTTTGCTTGGACTACTTTATTTCTATTTTCAGTTCTAGGGCCACAAACTTGAGAATTCTCTAGATACTCCCAAAACCTATGACCTATATATTTATTACATTTAAAACACTTACTAGTGAATCCATTGAATCCTCTTCCTCGATGTGTGTATCCTCATTTGAAGTATTGTCTCCTTCCTCTAAATCCACCTCTTGAATTAGATGAATGTTCTTGAGAGGTACATGATTTTGAATTTGTTCTTTGAGATGTGCCTCTTCCTCCTTGTTGACCTCTACCTATATAAATTCTACCCCTACCCCTATTTTGCCAAGTTTGCCTTCTATTTAGCTTGTCTTATGTCTTCAAAGCATATTGATAACATTTCTCAAGTGTCCTTAGACTTACTAGGCTGAGTTCATCTTGAAGATTATACCTTAACCAATTAAGATATCTAGAAATCTTATCCCTATCATCTTCTACAGGCCCTGATCGGATTGTTAACTTATAGAACTCCTTAGTACACTTCTTAACACCCATATTTTTTTACTTCAAATTTTGTAATTTCTTGAAGAGGTTCATATGATAGTCAATAGGCAAAAATTTTGCCTTTAGTTTTGCCACCATTCTTTCCCAAGATTTGATCTTGGCTTTGCCTTTCTTTTTCCTTTCATCCTATACATAATCCCACCAAAGGGTTGCATGTATTTTTAGTTTTGTGCACATAAATTTTACCTTGTTCTCATTTGGTACATTCTCATAATCAAAATATTTATCTAGCTCTTTAATTCAATCAATGAGTTCCTCTCCATCTAAGCTACCTGCATAGGTAAGAAGCTCTATCTTTGGTTTAGACCCCTATCCTATGACTACTTTCAGTAGTCTATCAATTCCTTCTTCATCATACTCTTCAACCTTTTCTTCCTTCTTTGGTACTTGTGGTTCTTCTTCCCTATCATTGGTGTCCCATGTTACATCTCCCCTTCATTGATTGGCCTCTATTATTGTAAGCATTGCATCAAAATTTATCCTCATATTTCTCAACTCCTTCGAAATAACATCTCCCATCTGGATACCTGCTCTTCCACCTCCTCTAGGTGGAATTTTGGCTTCTCAACTCAATTGACCAACAAACAATCAATTCATTATTGATCTCAAAGAGTGTCACCTTCCTTTAAGCTTCCTTCAAGTATCCAACCTACTATGATACCAATTTGATACAGAGGGAGAGATAGTTTGCAAACTTAGTTCAAGTTTCTTCAATTAGGTTTATTTCCTTGTAGCCCTTCCAAATCACAAATATTGTTGGTTTAAGCAATACACAGGGGTTTAAAACAAATGAGGACTAGTTTCAGATACCCATTAAGCCCTTACAACTCCCTTCAAAGTTTAGGGTTTAACTCCCAACAAAATTTAGTCAATTCCACAAGACCTTATTGCGATTAGGCCTCAATAAGGTCTCTACAACTAGTCAGACCGAGTTTTCACTATAAAATGCTCCACGCATGCCAAATCTTCAAAAAACCTCTTGAATGAATTTAAAAACAATGAGCACAAGCTTCAGGTGAGAATATCCTCAATTCTTGAATGAATTTTAAAATAATGAACGAAATTTGGATCTTTTCTTTTGTTTTATTGAAGCATTCCACCTCTATCTACATTGGAATGAGAATGTCCTCAATTCTTAACACACATTTTAAACTCTTATAAAGACTCTAACTGCTTATTGGTTACTCTAACTCATGTCCACTTCTTGGTTTCAAGCTTTGGTTGAGTCTTAACCAAGCTTAAGGCAGGGTACACATTGAAAAAGGGGTAAGCAACATTTCAAGAACCCTAAATATAAATGATCTCTAAACACATCAAATTACATAAAGATAACCACATAAGATCATGAAAATTCCCTATAAACCATGACATAAATTCAAATATTTAAATTGGCAATTCTGGCAGGAAAGTCAAGGTTTTGATTTTCAAGACCTCTAAATGCATCTATGGACCTAAAAATGATTCCTTAATGATATCTAAGACTAAGAAAACCCCTAAAGACTCAAAAGACTATATGAACAAGCTAAAGTTTGAACTAACTAGTCTTCTTAGGTGATGCTCCTGCATCATTCACCTACAACCATCTCTCACAATATGCTCAAAGCCCCAAGGAAAGTTAATGCGCCAACAAGTCAACTCAAGTTAAGTATCCCTAACCTCACCTCCTTTATTTTATCCATGCTCAAATTATGAATGTTGTATGTTCTATTTCATGTATGTTTTAGAACATGCTTGTCATTATTTGCTTTATTTATATCTTTACAAAATTGTTATTATGGTCGTTGCCTCTACCACAATCTTTAACATAATTACCATAAATATTACTTAATGTTTAATGACATGTCAGATCTATTAAGTTCATCTACCTTATTCTCTAAGTAGATATTATATGTGCATGACCCATTTTATTAGATCCCTCCTAACCTGTAGTCACAATTTAGTTAGTCATTTCATTTGGACAACCTCTTGCCTACAACCTCAATCCATTTAGTGGATTGGCAAACTCTTGTTAAATTTCAAGTGAGCTTTTACTTTTTACCTATTTAAAGTCTTGTTATATGTAGATACCCATTTATAGGCTCAATACACGTATACCCATGGAGGGCATAGTTCCAAACAAGGGTATTTTGATCCCTCCCTTTCACTAATGAAGTGGCTTTTTGGTTCATAATTATCTTGGAATTCCAACGAATAATTCTACCTTGTTATTAGACCACATCTAACTAACCTTACGAACTAAGTTTAATCTACATTAACAACATACATATAAAATACATTGAAGAAATAATAAATTAGATCATCATCACAAAAATCCTTCCACTTTATTGCCCTATACAGAAGCCTCTAAAAAGATGTATAAAATATATTGAATAAAGCATACAATTAGATCACCATAACAAGAATCATTTTACCTTATTACCTCGTATAAAAACCCATAAACAATGTTATCTTCTATTTACTTTATATATTTATTTAAATTTTGTAATATTAAATTATAACCAATTTTAATAACAAATATGACCTATAATTAAAATATAATTTTAAACTTTTTAACTCAAATAAATATCTATGTTCCAATAATATTTGAAAATCAACAAAATGAACATAATTTAGACATCCAAGAGCTCATTTTAAGAATTCCTAAGAATTGACCTTGATAAAACCTTTTAACATTGAATATAGGGCCTTGAAGTGCAAACCCCCTTCCTTTTTCTTAATTGGATTTTCTTCTAAATATAACATTAAACTCAAGAATTAAAACTTGAAAACAATCTTACACCATGCTTAAAGGTAGTCCATTGAGTTTGAACCTTACTCTCTTTTAGAGAATGCCCCAACTTGCCATTTGCTATATATATATATATAAATATATAAATAAATAAGATGAATTATTTAAATAATGTTTAACTTTAATAATGTTTTAATTTATTATTGTAATTTTAAATGTTTGAATTTGTCTATGATAAATTAGATAGATTATATTTAGAAGAATAAATGAACGAGGATTTAAGTTGTAAAAAATATTTTGATATATGTTGAAAAGGTATAATCGATTTAATGTAATAAAATATATTTAAAAAAATTTGAACAAAAAAATTATCAAAAAAATACATTTAAATATATTCATCTTAAAACTAATCAATTATTATATTAATATTAAGATAAAAATCGTTTCTATTATAACATCATTTTAATGATATGAAACCTATTTAAAGTGAAAGGATTATAATTCAACTGATAAAAATGATGATTTTTTATATCCATCCATCACAATACAAATCCCTCTAAATATCTAATATGAAGAATCAAACAATTAAACCTAAAATCATATTATGAATGATTTTAACAATGAAAATACCCACATTCTATATAATTCAATAATTTCATATAAATGCTCTCCTATAATAAAATGATTTAAAAAAAAACAAAAAAAAACAAACGCACTTACGGTAAAGGTCTACATGCCTACATTAAATTCATTGGCTTCGGCGAAAAACCTTCACCTATGACACGCAAAGTTCGGCTTCACAACCGTTCTCGAGTCAACACACTATCTTGAAATCATAAAATTAAAATAGTCCTCCATTAAATCTTTAATACAAAACCGTACAAAATCAATGTGACGCAGGAAACGAAAAAAGCCCAGACAGGGTGGGGCAAGGTTTGTCTTTTTATTTAGATTGAGAGGACCTGAGGATCCGAGCGGAAACAAGACAAGGAAAAAAAAAATGGCAAGCCAAGCAAGTAGATTGGGTTTAAGGGTGGTGGCGGCGATATTGATCTGCATAGTAGCGTTTTATGTTGGGAGGCCTCTCTACTGGAAGGTTTCTGCCACTTTGCAGGAGGTTAGGGAGAAAAACTATGATGCGAAGGCTATGAAGGATGGTAGGCTTTGTTAATCTCGTGTTTGTGTTGTTTTTTCTGTTCTGATTTTTTTTAGATCTGGAACTATTTCTTAATCCTATTTGAGATCTGGGTATTTGAATTCAGAGTACCCATTTGTAGATTTTTACACGATTCTGCTGAATGATGGTCTAGTTAGTTCTTTATGGTGATTGATTCCATGGGTGGGATTGTATGAAAATATATATTTTTTCACTGAGTGTTGAACTGAGGACCTTGATTTCGAAAACCATTGACACCCATCAGAAGAAAATTCTAGGAATTGTATTCAATGACCTTGATTGCCGAAATCACTGACACCCATCAGAAGAAATTTATAGGAATTGTATTCAGAGTCTATATATAGAGCTTGGTAAATCTTGGTTAAGGTTATGGGTCGCCTTAAGTATTAGGTGCTGTAAGTTTGGACCACAGTCTTTTAAGATTTGTAAACATGGGTCACTCTAGTTATGGGTGGTTTTACTGTGGTGGGAGAGTTTGAACCTGGATCACGTTGTTATGAGTGCTTCTATTTGCATAACATCATAAGCCCTTGGACAAATTATATTATTTACCCAAGACAAGGAAGAGACGAGTCTAAACTGTAGTTTCTTCCCCAGTTAGTTGCTAGTTTATTATTATATAAAACCATAAACACCAGAGAATTTGGTGCAGGGGTGAGGAGCTTTACTAACATCTTTGTACCAGTAGCCTTTACTATCATCTTTGTACCAGTAGCCTCATTCCTTGGTGACTACATATCTAAATGTAATATCGACAGAGGGAAAATATGGGAACATGAAGAGGGGATGCTTAGAAGTAATTCCCAAATCCTAGGAAAGATATTTGAATAGAAAAATAGCAGGGGGAGAGGGGATGGGAACAGAGAACCAAGAGGTGAACATAGATGCAGATATAATCGTTCTCTTATTCATATACTCACGTACCCTATTTCTAAATAATGTCGTTTTCCCTGAATCCTGCGTGAAAAGGTGACTGTATAAAACCAAGATTTACCCATTGAAATATGATAACTACAACCATGTATAAAACATAGGTTTACCCAATGAAGTATGATTAACCATAAAAAAATCACGCATTCCTAAATATTTCTACTTACCCATCACCGATTGATAAAACTCTTTTGTCACATCAGATTGTCAGCTTCTTTCGGTTGGTCAACTAAGCACAAAACTAATCAGGTCTTACTCTACTAGGTCTAACCTGTTCAATAACAGTAACCTACATTTTCAGGTTGAATTTATTTGAATATGTGTTCACACCAAGAAAGTTTATGGGATCTTATCCTAGGTTTAGTTGATTGTTCTGTGTTGAGGTCCTAAATGCTAGCATCGTTCATATATTCAGTTGATAATACCTTTAGGATCACTGATCTTTTTATTTGTTAATACCTTTTGAAAAGAGATGTCACTGGCTAACTTATATTTGCAGGGTATGTTGTGTTGTAGCAAGGGTGTCTTAAAAGTTGGAATTGTCTGTCTGTGACCTCAATTTTTTATACATAGTTTTACCTTCAATCTATCAATGGTGTCTTAAAAGTAGGATTTGTCTGTGACCACAATTTTTTATACGTAGTTTCATGTTCAATCTATCCTTGGTACTTTAGGAGTTTTCTATCCTTTGGTCCATTTCATGTTACATGTAGGTTTAGCCAAATGGTCTCTATTGAAAATTTAAAATCCAGGAGCATTGATATTTTCAGTTTTTACTACCGTTGAAAATAGCTCTACTTGTCTAACTTATATCTGTACGATATGTTGTTGTGGCAAGGGAATTTAAAAGTGAATCTCCCAAGTGACGGCAAAAAACATGGTGCAGGAATAGTGTATATTCATTCCAAACTGTTTGGAACAAATACCTTTGATTTTTGCGCACCTCTAGTGTCAGCCTTTTAAAAGTAGTTGTTTGCCCATAACATCATTTTTGACTATATTAGATACAGATTCGTGTAATCTATCCTTGGTGTTTTAGAAGCTGCCCATCTTCTGGTCTCACATTACTGATTGTATCATCTGGATCTTCATCTCTCTGATGTTTATTTTGCATTCCCAGTTGTACTGGTTCTCAATGGGTAGTGACAAATTGAGTTTTGGTTTGATTCATACTTTGCATTGACTTATTGATTTCCAGTGAGTCAGTCAACCTTTGTTTTCATGATGTCTCAACAGGCTTTGCACAACTGGTGCATTCAGCTCAGAAGACAGTGGGATGGGTCAATGATGAATCTGATTCAGGAGTGATGGAGCAACCTGCCAAAAAACCAGCTAAGAAGGTGGACAAACCCAAGAAGGCGAGTGTTCGGAGACTTGCTTATTTGTAGGTAGGAATCAGGGGATCCTAGTTAGGACAAGAGGCTTAGGAAATTGGGTTGGTGTTAACTGGGTGAGGGGTTAATTGCTTTATGAATAATGGATGGGGTGAATGGTTTTTGTTTGATGTCTAGTCTGAAAACTGATGATCTTGTATTAAAGAAACTATATTTTAGGTGCAAGGCTTTAATTGTATATATTTAATAAATGCATAAAGCTTGATAATATTTCAAATCTAATACTTTTGACCTATCTTGTCCCTCCAAAGTTCATTGATCATGTTATGGACATTAAGAAACAATTTTGGGTACTTTAGTGGTTTTCCTTTAGTATCATGGTCGTCTGACCCCATGATTTTGTGAAGGGAGTTTTGAAGTGCGTTGAGTTTTCTTTCAAGTTTCAACCGAAGCAGCAAGTTAATTATGGGGGATGTAGCTGTTAATTGAAGTCTTATCTAACTTGGGTGTGCTAATAGACATTTTAAGGGAGCACGTTATCCTCTTATGTCTGTATTGTATCATGTATGGAACGCTATAGGTTTACTCCAAATGCATGGGAATAAATGTACACCATTATGTATGGTGCATGGTCATGCCAGGATAGATGATTTGGATTTTAAGACATGTTTGGCTGCCAAGAAAATTTATAGAATTAGACTGTTAAAAAGGACTGTCTTCCCGGAAAAGATTAGCCTGGCATTGCCACGTGACATATTGTTTGGGAATTTACAACCACTGGTCTTTTAAAGCATGCAATTACGAATGGCTACATCTGTTTTGTGGATTTGTGTTTGTCAGCTTTAAACAGAAATATTGCTTCAATGAAATCAAACCTGTCTTTGATAACCTGAAGAAATGCCTTACAAGCAGATCACATTTAGAATATTAAATGTGGCTTTGAGGTGTAACATCAAATGCCCCCCTCTATAATTCTTGGGCCAATGTTACAACTTCTTTAATGTTTATGGATGGTAGCACTATGTACAAGTTATAATTGCATTAATTACGTAAAATCAGTTAAAATCCATCTTGAAGTGTTTGCTATAGGTCTTGAACATTGATAATTTCACTGGAAAGGCAAAGGTAGGTGTATCAGGGTACTAGAAATTCATGCCATGCCGCACATTTACAAATTTTAAATTAAATAGCTGAAATGGGAAGCTTTAAGTTTAAATATGACAATACTCGAATAAAATTTATGAATTTTAATATGGATTTAGATTATGATTTGAGTGATATGATAACAATTTTATCCCTAATAAATGAAGTCTTTGATCAAACATCAAAGCTATTTGAATATTAGTCACGTGACTCCAACCTCTGTTTTTAGACAGTAGCTAAAACCGAAGTTATAGCTTCCAGTGTGATTTTGTGTCCTCGGATCAAAATCTTAAATTATACCATTATGATTGGTGCCTATGAGATATAGTAATATTTAAGCATCATAGCTTACACACTTTGGAGAAAAACTGCAATTACCCTGTAAACTTTTAAGTAAACAAATTGGTATTGGTGAATATGTATCCCTGCCTAGTTGAATATGAGAATAAAAATCTATTGTTGGCCAGTATCTGAAACTCAAGTTAGCGGCCATTATGACTTGGTGCTCTTTGATGTATTGTATTATGAAAGCACCGTAGCAGCAACTCTTCGAAAATGACTCCCTATCTGTGAAGGTCCTCGTTCAATATTGGCTGAGGCTCGTTTGGAGAGGAAACTATTGATTGCGTGCCTAAAGGCCCTCACATCTCCTGTTGGTCGAGTGGTTGAGTTCCTCAATTTCTTGGTGTCTCTCATGGGTTAACAATAGTTGAGGAGGCCCTTGTCCAAGATCTGATCAAGGAGCACAAGCAGCCAATACGAGAGAGGAGAATAAACTTGGCATAAATATGTTTGTTTGCTTAACATCATATTTATATATAGTTTTCTTTGATAGCGATAATTGTCAAAATCCTCAAGACTTGTCAGTTTTTACAAAGTGCAGGAGCTGGTCAGCAAAATTTAACTAATATTGTCTATTTGGTTTATGCCATACCGAACAAGAAATCTGCTTAATCATTAGTAAGAGGCGTGACAATGCTAATGCTTCTCAATGGCACAGCTTTCAATGGAAGACATCTGTAATATGGTTCAGAGTTATTTTATCCGCCAGTGCTTGCACAAGACATTTGTCACCTTTCCTTCTCACAGTTCTTATAGACAATTCTGCTTGCCGATGCTCATTTGCCATCTTTAATTTTATTTTTTGTTTTTTTCCTATGCTATATAACCTCCTGTTGTATGTGATAATCATTCCCTTAACTCTCCTTGCCCTTCTGCTTCTGCCTTTTATTTCTTTTTCGCCATGCATTCATGGCCATCTTCATTCTCTTCATCTGTATTCATTATCCTTATCATCACATTTTTCATTTGTATTAATTTTTTTTGGGGTCATTTTACTTTCAAATGTTTTTCTCGACAAATGCGGCCTCTCATCATACTCTCATCTAATTCTGTGTCAATCCCCATTTCCTATAGCACAATCCATTTCTTGTCCATCTGTACTTTTGTATTGGACAATTTGGTATTCGCCACAACCACATTTTGCATCTTACCATCGACTTGTATGATACTTGTTTCTCTCATTTCTCTTGTTTGTGTCCATTGCACAAATTTTACCTGTCATTATATTTTTAGTATTCTATTCTAATGAACATAATTTCTATCCCTGCAAGCAAACTTTTCTTTGTATTGTCACCAATCATAATCTGTGTCATCTAGATATATGTCCATGTTTGATTGTTTAATCCATCCATGTACATTTCATTCCTATGCTTGTTTTCAATATTTCAGGAGTGTCATTACAATCCATTGCCCGTTTTATTCCTATAATTTCTGCTTCCATTATCTACTCCACAGACTGCACCTTTAAACATTCCTCTCTCATCTATTATTACAATTTTGCAAAAACATGGCTCTTTTTGCAAGAATTATGTATATCTTTAATATGGTAAAGAAAGAAACTTTTGCGATATAAAGCCAAACAAACAATAATAAGCAAAGCAAAATGTTCAATCGCGAGGACAAAACAAAATCCCCTAAGGGCCTGAAGGTGCTTCCTTGTCATTGCTTCCATCAGTAAATTAATTGTGTCTGAACTTTTCAGTGATAATTTTACCGTTCTAGTTTTGCAAAAATTTCAAGGGCTCCAAACAGTAGTTTTAAAGGTTTGGAAGAGACTCATTGTGTATGGGATTCACAAATCCTAATCAACGATATGGAGGGGGGGTGGTGGAGGGGAAATTTCCTCGTGGCATCTAAAGGAAATAGTAAATGAAGGCAATGGCTTCCAAGTAAGTTGGATTCGGTAAATTTCCATCATAGCAAAAGAGAGTGAAACAAGGTTGCACATAAGGTAACACATTTAGGTGTGGGTCTCTTAAATTTGTAAAGGCGCTCTTGCTTGATAAATTGCATAAACTTTTGTGGAGGATGTTATGGGGATGGCCCTCATAGCAATCCCACCCTCCCAAATAAGATTAAAGAATTTTCATGCTAGGGGTTACGATGGAGTTCAAAAATATTATAAATCGTTAATTAGAGTTGAAGTTGCCATACCCAAATATCATTGTCCCAATTTCATAACAATCATGAGCTATATCGCTTCTTTGTGAGAAAATTTAGGAGTTAGCGGTGATGGATGATAGGACAACATGGGTAGTTGTGTAATTATTCCCCACAAGGGAAAGGCTTCACTAGTTCCTCCTTTGCATGCAAAAAGTTTGGTCGCTTCATATTGAGGCATCCCTACAAGGATTGAGGAAACTAGAGGGCAACAATTAGACCATGGTTGGAGCTTAAGGTCCTAATTTTGAGAATCTTATGAAAGAGCTCAACACCACCCTTTATTTCTTCATCTAACATGATGCGGTTAGAAGTTGGCTCATGGAATGTGTCGAAGTGGGGCGAGATCTGATTGAGGAAGACATTGCTTTTGCTTAAGAGCTAGTCCAAAGGAAGGATCCTGGGACTACACATGGAAGAAAGAATTCATACAATGTGGTTCATGACATGACATCTATCACAATGATAGGAATGTATGGGACTTCCTACCAAGTCAACTAGAATGTGGTGGTGGAAGATGTAAACAAAAAAATTAACGACAAGAGAACTAGGTTTGGAACAAGGGAGAATACGATGAGTAATGAGTACCTTCAATCTTGCATACACACAATTGCAATGACTCTTTCTATCCCCTAGTTTTTGAAACTTTTGACAGTGAGGAAGAGGAAGTAGGGCCGATGAAGACTACAATAATTGACTAAGCCTTATAGATGGTGGTTTATTCCAATATACTTATTGCAAAAACCTTAGTAAGTGTAGTCGACTTTCCACCAAAGATAGAAACTTTTTTGTGTAATCCAACCTTTGTTTGAATAGTCAAGTTTTCGTTTATATAGAGCTAGTTTGGTTAGATATCTATGTTGACAATTTAGTATCTTCAATTGAAATGATAATTACCTAGATTGGAAAACTGCATTGTGCATCATTTTTGCATTTCTCAACATAAGCTTAATTTGTCTATGATGAGATGGACGTGGATTGATGTTTTTATTGGAATCAATATACTAAAAATATATGGAGGTTAACCTTTGCACCCACCGATATTGTGTTAAAGTAGTTAATGATTGGTGAATATGATCCAGGGATTTCCAAAACTTTATTGTTGGCAGACAATGATTAAAGATCTTGTGTTATTCAACATTTTCCCTTAATAGTTTCAATCATGTAAGTTGCATTTGGATTAATGTCTGCTTCATGATGAGAGAATCCAAAGGTTCTTTTGTGATGATTTTAGATATAGATTGTGTCATGCTTTTGAAGCAACTAAAAATGTGTGTATAGGAGATTGATCACTCCTAGTTTGTGGATAGAAATGAATACCTCATTACCTTCTTGCACCAATTATGCAATTCCTCTCGAATTTATTTTGTGAAGTTGCCCATGGTGTATTGGTGTGATAATATGCCCTATTAAGCGAGGTCACAATCAGCTACTGGCTATCTGGATTTAAAATTTTGACTATTTCTGTGTGTAGGGCCCTTTCTCTAATTGTCTTTAGGGGAAAAAAAAAGTCGAGGCATGGAGTGGATACACAGGGCAATGTTATTCATCAAAACCGACTTTGAGAAAAGTCTATGATCATATTGAATGGCCTTTCATTCTCAATATGCTCCAAGCATTGGGGTTTGGTCCTAAGTCCCTTTAGTTGGCTCAAATACTATTGTAGATGCCTTGTCATGTCTCTTAGTTGATGGAATGCACTCAAGCCAATTTGGTTTGTTCTGCTATATTTGACAAGGTTGCCCTCTCACACCTGCACTATATGCCCTAAATGTAAAAGTATTTGGGTATATGTTGGCTAATGCTATGGCTCAAACTCGTGTCAAATGTATCTCTTTGCCTTTAGAGGCGTTCTCCCAACTTGTTAATGGCCATTTTGCTAATGACTCCTTCAATCTTACCGAGGAATAAGAAAATATCAAACATGCAATGCAATATTTTGATCTCTTCTGCCTCACCTCAGGTTTATATATATAGTGGAGTCTTTCAAAAGAAGCATGCACACAATGCATTATGTATTCTCCAAACATAATAGGATTTAGATTTCTTGGCTTGAAACTAAAGTTATATTTGTTTGAACAATAATGACCAAGAATCCTATAAGGGGATTGATGATGTAGTGCCTGCAAATATGTTGCAAAAATTTACAATTATCTCCTTAAGACCATGGTGGAAGGATTGGAAGTGGCACGTTGAAATCCCTTCTACGTTATACTCCCAACAAGAGATATGACTGGGTTTCGCCTCAACTGTGAATGCTTGACAAGCTCATTGCACAATTTGAATCCATTGCTCCCACATGGAGCAAGATATTTCAGACTATATGGAGTGTTATCCTCGGGCCCACGTTTGTGCACTTTGCATGGTGCTTACTCTATCAAGGACTACCTTTGGCACATTTTGTAGCCCAAGTGTCCATTTTGCAGCAATGCTAAGACTCTTAAGCATTTGTTTTGGTTATATAGCAAAACTTAGTTGGCATGGACTTGGATCCATGATTTTTTCAAACCTTTTTACTAAAGCCCTTCATCTAACAATTGGTTTGGTTGGGCTTCACTACGCAGACACTTAACGGCTCCTCCTCGCCCTGACAAGTTCTCATCTTGCCCCACAACACTACTCCAAATGGCACGCAAACAACTACTTTAAAAATATAGATGCAAAAAACAATGCAAACATTGAGTGGGATCCCATATTTGAAGGAAATTCCTTGTTGAATATTGATTGGGGCAAACCAAATGACTAGGATTCTCCACCTAATACTAAACTTTATTAGATCAACTTAAAAATTACCAATCCTCCTTTCACACATTCCCTTAAAAATTTATCACTACATTTTCTAATTACATTAATAGTCTAATTATTAGATTATAATTGAAATATTTAAAAAAAAAAGAAATACACTTTAAAAAAAATACTAACTAAAAATAAGAAAATATATTTAACCTTAAAAAAAAACTTAACCTTTACTTATTTAACCGAAAATTTGTTTAATTGAATCTTTTAATCATTTAAAAGTTATAAAAAATCTAACTGAAAGTAAGAAAATATATCTATTCTTTAGAAGGTAACCTTTATCTATTTTTACATAATCAAAAAATGCATCTCATTTAATCCCTAAAATTATTTATGATTAATTGTAGATTCAAGATTATGTTATAAAGGAATATATTTATACATAAGTATTGATTTATGATTTTTAATCAAACTTCATTTGTTTGATGATAACTGTGATAATTAGTTATATATAGAGGGGCGGCGAGGGCGGTGGTTGTTAAATCAAGAACTTTCGAAAAATGCTTTCATTTAAAATTTTGTTACTTGTGTTTATATTATTTCTCATATCTATTACTTTTCATGTTGTGTTCCTTTTAAGGTAGTGTATGTTAAGTTTGAAAGATTATTAAGGGACTTCCTTTGAGTCAATACTGAAGTTTCTATGGGCTTCCACAATATAGCTTAGGATATTTGTTGTCAAATTAGAGAGATACGAGGTTTAGCTCTTTTGAATATCAATATTTATGGCCCCACACTTTGTGCCAAATGGATGATTCATTCCTTGAAAGGAGAGGAATCTTGGAAAATTCTCTTAAGCAATTGTATTACTTTAGGCACTTCTCTTGGCAAAAAATCATGGAAGTGTTTTGACCTTCAGATCCTCTTATTCACATAGGTCCCAATTAAAAATTTGGTCTCTTTTGTTGCTCAAAGCATTTGGAGAACTTGGGAACTTCTCAAACCTCATATGATATGGGATGGTTATGGCTTTAGAATTGGATTTTCTTTGAATTCTCAGTCTCTATGGTGGTCTCTAGTTATTTCCTTCTATGGTGTCCCATTTACTATGGTCCCTTAGGTTAAAGGCCTACCATTATTCACAAAGGGCGTTAAGGTAATCTCATATTATTTTTGTAAGCAGTCAAGGGACTATATGCCTTGGCACATTCTTCGTGATAAATTTCAATTGCAAAGTTATGACTGGGAGTCAATTTTGGAAGTGCAAAATGCCATTCAAGATGAGCACATTCCTAAAATTAGTATTTAGCCATCTATTGCATGGTGGGTGGATTAGAAATGCCCTATTAAGACATATTACCATTGGTACAAACCCCGAATGGGTTATCAACTTCTTTCCCCTCAACACATTCAAGTGGATTCCTTGCATACTCGTTGGAAAGTTAATTATTGTGAATAGGGGTGGAAACGCAGATTTCTAGAATTTGTTTGACCATTGTTGAGCCCAAGCAAGGTCACCTCATTTGGTGCATCATTCACCAAAGTTTGCCAGTAAGAAGTCCCCTGGTTCATTTAGGTGTGGCTCATCTTGTTTATATCATTTACCAACATCCATAATCTCTTAGCATATTTTTTAGTTCTACAAGCATGTTCAATTTGCTTGACAATGGATCCATACCCTCTTTCAACCATTTTGTCTAAAATTGTTTACTTGGAAAATAGTGCCTTTAGGGGACTCGACCATTATACCTGCATAGTATTCTCAATTTTGGCATATCTTTTGTTCTGAAATCCTTTTTCAATTACTGAAAGAAAGAAATAAAGCTACTTTCAATCATACTATAATGGATGATTTTTTTTGTTACTGACAAGGTTGAAATGATCTCTAATGTCATGCTAAATATTCAGGGGTATGCTGAGAAGGTCCAAGTGGAGCACCTCCAAACTTTTCTGGACCAGTTGGGCAGTGCCCCTTGCATTGTTAGTTGGGTCCCTCCAAAATCACCTTGCCATCAATAGCCCTCTTAGGGCCATGTATTTGGTACTCGAGGAAGGCATCACTTATGCCTTAGGCACCATAGTGGCTCTCCGCATGCACAACATGTCATGCTCTTCACATTGAAGCCACACAAAAACATACTTTTTTTTAAGAATGTATAAAATACATTATACACAACTACAGTGTCCAATGGCTAATCATATTTAAGTACGAGACACAAAAAACATCAAAACTCACATCTAAACAATACATGTGGCAATGCATAAGTGGATGCAAGATCACCACACAACTATGCGGACTCCACTTGCTCTAATAAGCCTATAGGGTCTCAAACAAACCTACAATTCTCTAAGTGAACCTATCGAGCCCCATATTCCTAAGGTCTAAAATGGATGCTCGACTAATAAGAGGTGGGTTCGAGCAACCACTAGCTCAAACAGTTAGTCCAAACTATTAGTGGGGTTAAAGGACTCCGAGCAATTCTAGCCAATCACAAGGTTCAATTTACCTCTGAAGTTGTAACTTAAATCTAATTTTACGTTGATTTAATTCTAGAGAAAATTGCTTAGGAAGGAGTACACATACTCTTCAAATGACCTCAAAAGGGGTCCAAAGGGTCTTTGCTTAGCTCCTTGAGGATGGAGCACTCCATCTCTATCATTGAATCCTTTCAAACATGACTAATAGATTCAATCAAAGACAAGGAAGCCCTAAAAATACTTACAGAGGGGAATAAAGGATTCAAATCAGTCGTAATGCTTCAAAATCAAATTTTGTAAACGATGAAGGTGGTTTTGGAGGATGACTTGTCCATAGTCAGCCCTCTTCTCGTTCCTCAGCGTTTGATGACAACCATTAATAAACTCCCCAAACTTTTGGTCTAATTTCATTTTTAAATTCTATTTTGATACATGCATACTTGGATTGGTTTTCTAGGTACCCATCTTCTCGAAAAATCTCTAAGAGGTTTCAAACTCTCTCAGTCTTCAAAAATGTCCTTGGGAGCTTCAAGCTCCATCACAACCATTAATAGGCACCAACAAGGTTAAAGAATTAATTTTTATTTTCAATTTCAAACTTATATTTTTGGTTCATGCAGTAGATGATAGAAAATTAATGGAGGTTTTGATGTAGGAGCATCAGCTTAGGAGATCCATGTTTGTAAATTTTAGTCACTTTTGGTTGTGTTTAGATATAAGGTTCTCTATTTAGTAGAATTCAAATTTTGGCTTGTTCATCAGTTTCTTGCCAAAATGGGAATTCAAAAATATTAAACTTGTAAAGGTCAGTTTTAAGGTTTTCTTATCTTGTAGGGTAATGTGTGACCATGATTCATATTTTTGGAATCAAATATGGTCCTAGAACATGCCTTGAGTGGCTTAAACGCCTTAATTAATACTAGTCATGTGAAAGTCAAGCAAGGTCAAGATTTAAGTTGAGTTAGAAAGTTAGTTGGAGAGTTTTATGGAAGTAGTATGATAGAAATAGAATAAAAAAGAGGTTTAGTAGGTAGTAGGGAGTGTTTTAAGTGGTCTTATACCTTATTCATACTTATCCATGCTTATACCCATTTAAGTTTAGGGCTTAACATAGTAAGTCAATGAGTTGTATGCTAAGAGAAAAGGTAAGATAACTTATGCATGCAAAAGAAGGTTCTAATGGGTCTTTTTAGAAAAAATAGAGATAAAAAAGAGGAGAGTACAAAGAGACAAGGACAGAGAAGGAAAAAGGATTTAAGAAGCAAAAGAAAGTCAAGAAAGAATAAAATAATAAAAGAATACAGGGATGAAGTTTAGGAAGGAAGAATTTGTAAACATTGTAATCTATGTTTTTGCATCATTATCAATAAAGATTGTTTTCTTGGCCTTTGTGCCTCAATATCTATCTTGAATAAATGTAAGTGAAAGTGCCTATTGTCCTTGAATCTTTATCTTTGAATTAGTACATAGTTTTTCCTATGTTGCAGGCTTGAACACAGTGAACGCAGTGCATAGGGTTTTGACAGTCAAAAGAAGTATTTTATCATCTTTCAAGCTTGTTCAAGATTAAAAAGAGACTGGTTAGATGCAAGTTTTTGTGTGTCAGAGCAAGATACATATGTAAGAAGGGTTTTCCAATTGAAAAGATTCAAAACTAGGTCTTAAATTATGAATTTCTATTGAATCTTTAGCTCATTGTGTAAACACAATTAAGAAATGTGCATTTACAATCATAAAAATGTTGTTTGTGTTGTATTTTATGAATGATCAAGATGTATAAATTAATGATAAAGGAGGATTGTGGCACATACTTTTTATAGGTGATAGATTTGAAAAAGGATCTCAAAAACTCAAGTTATTCATTTTTGATACTCTTGGTCTCACTTAAAAAACTACGGTTTATCAGCAACAAAAACCTTCATATCTTAAAATTTAACTGTGTAAATTGGATGATACTTTGTGGATACATTAATATAGATATTTGTGAATATTTAAAGGTGATTTCAAGGTTTTTAGAGGTTTGTATATGAAGATATAAACAAAACTCAGAGCTACAATCCTAAAAACAAACCTAAAACCCTATTTAGAAAGACTAAAAGGGGCATAACTTTGAAATGAATGATCCAAATGACTTTAAATTTTGTAGGGAGGCGTATTAGAATGTCCATGGAATGTTCCAAGTGTATAAAGCGATTTAACATTTAGAGAGAAATATATTCTAAAAACTCAGCAAATAGGCCTAATTGTAAAGGCTAGAAACCCTTGTTTTAGCATATTTTGAATTTTCAAGAAAATACAAAGGTAAAGATCAATAATAAAGGTTTAAAAAAACATAAAATGAGTGGGATAAAGAAATTTTTATCACAAAAAATCTTTATTTGATCTTAAGTTGTCATAAATAAGGCCAAGTAGGCTTGCAGGTCTAATTTCTCAATGAAGTAAGTTGCAAGTTTGATCATATTCCTTATTATTCTCATTAGGTTCCCTTTTTGGGTTGAGCCATATCATGGTTTCAAAGAACCCACAAATGTTAAAAAGGTTAAAAATAATCTCTCTCGAACAAAAGGATCATATCATGAAAATGATGAATTTTAGGTTCTCAGACCACTTTCATGTAGAAGAAGATGAAAAATTGGGGGAAGGGGGAGGAGAGGGGGGGAAGGGGGTCTTTTTTAGGTCACCCCACCTTTGGGTCTCCAGGGTGTCGTAATTGGCTGCATAAAAAAGGTCATGTCTTATTACAATAGTTCTAGTTACAAATAAAAACATATGTACATATTTTATAAATGCATGGTTTAATTAATAATAATATTAATTAAATGACATAATTGATTTATTAAGAAAAAATATTTAGTCAATTTAGGTGGCCATAGGCACAATCCATAGAAATTGTAGCAACCTCGTTGGGGTCAACTAAAAATATGTGATTTTTTTTTAATTAACACATACTATACAAAGATTTCACCACAAGAATCTAAGCAATGATCATATAAAATACTCTAAGAGAGATAACTATAAATGAAGTATACCAAGTCATACATCTTAGGTCACTATCAACATGAGAAAACACATCATGATATAAATATAGAAAACAATTACAAATAGCCAACCACTGCTAGTTCAATACACAATCACTACTGTCAATCATCAATAAATATTTAATTACAAATATTCATGATAATGTTTCCAAAATAAATACAATATGATACAATGTACATAATTAAGATACATGGCTCGTCAGAATAAGAAATCCTTGAACTCTCCAATATTTGTGGCAATCTCAAGTGTTGTCTCAAAAGTAGTACTGTTGTGGAAAGGGAGATCATCATTCAAGTGCTTTTTCATACCAACCATAAACCAATGATTCTCTTCACTAATTTTATCAGGTAATGGCCCTCCTTTCACAGATGAGTAGATAGTGATGGTGTGAAAATCCAAAGAGATAAACAAGTACTCAAGTGTTATGTGATTTCTAAAACTAAACATACAGTGTATCATAGAAAACCCGTTCTATTGCAAGATATCACACTAACATGTAAATCATACTCATAAGATGATAATGTCTCACTAAACATACATTGACCCAAAGTTTTAAGAATAATAAATAATAATGATATATAGATCAATCAAATTCATACACACCACTTGATTAAACTGTCTTTATCGTACATTTTGATGCTAGTAAGCCAGTGAAGTCCATCCAAATCTTTACTTAGTATCAACATTGCAAATTGGTTAAACATAATTTAACCACAAGAGTCATATAATTTACATCCTACTAGCAAACACATCACATAACATGCCGTACATATGAGTAATCAAAGCATATATTTATTCTATCAAACGGATGAATGAATCTTACATTATTTTCTATCTCATACTAAAAATAATGACTACAATTTATACCACCTGGGTAAAATACATATTTACCTACAGATTCTAATTACCATACTTAATTTTTAACATACTACACCCTATGATAAATTTTATTATCATAGTCTAGTATTCTAAGACATAACTACTAGTTTTCTACAAATAGTCATATTAAGTAGTCTTAAATACATAGGAATATAAGCTTCTATTTAAGTAACCATATATAATGAAGCAAGTCACAGTTTCCATGAAATACATAATATCATATCCTAGCATTCGTTAAACTCTCAAAAGTTGTATGTACGCATACATAAAGTCCTACTAACTATCATAAAATATATTATTCATAGTAATAACCAACACACATATTTAATCAGTCAAACGTAGGTGTGAGTCTAGACAAATAAATTACAGTATGTACTATTTAAGTTTAACATATATTTATACTATAGTACTCTATGACATCCCATACTACCATAGTTCATTGTTTATGAACATAATTACACAATTACGAATAACCATTCTTATAATTCCAAGAAACAACTGACTCATAAACATAATAATAATCCATCAAGTACATATTTATACCACCTGGGTATACCTTATGGTTGAATTGCATACTATTATAACTTATAGGCATACATCACGATGTACTATTATATGTTAAATATAACTAAATATTTATGCATGTTAGCACTCTTTGTTTCACTCATATTTTGTTATTTATATAGAAGAAGATAGTAAAACTGAAAATATAGGTGGTTGTAAGAATACGTGATTATGGTTGTACGCGTGTTAAATTAGAAGACTATGAAGAGCTCCTCTTTGACTTGCGAGGATGACCTACATATAAGAAAGCACAAAAGTGGATTCAGAGAGTGGTTGGTGTAGTTGGTTTGTAGACAAATTTTGGCTTGATTCTAGCAGAGTAATGATACTTGGAAACTTGGTTGAGAGATGACAGTAAGTTGGCTCTCAATAAGATGGCTTGATAATGTGGATGACGTTAGCTAATTTGATTGATCTAGTTGACCTGAAAAAGAAAAATCTGAGTACTTGAGCTTCTAATAATTATTGCAAATGGGTTTGACCTCCCAGACCTCTTTCTCTTATAGGCACAAACAAGAGGTGGAAGTGAATGTGTAACTGGGTCATCTAAATATAATTTGTGCATGCAAAGGCCCGCAACATGAATTAGACAAGGTTATATTTAGAAACAGGTCGATGGAGCTTACATGATCTTGGTAAAGAGGTGGATCCTAATTATCGATGGTCAAGGGTTCCTAATGCTAATCGTCGACAGTCAGGGTCTATAGGGATAGGGTCCTAAAGGTCAGGTTCACTTAGGTAAAATTGAGTGCAAATTGATTGGTTTAGGCCTGATAGGTATAGGTTGGTCCAAAGGAGGTCCTAGGGTCAGTCCAGGGGTATTTTGACATTCAAAAGCATAGGTGTGCAGACTTTTAGTGTTTACATTTTACTTTTTTTTGTTGTGCAACTTGCATGAATGAGCTATAAAGAAAAAATGGATTATGGATCAAGGGTCTGGTTGCCTCGAGAGTGGGAGGAGGTGTTCCCCTAAAACTTGAAGTTAATTAGGTGAAGCTAAAGCAAGTATGGGTTTGATAAGTGGTAGATGGTGAGTCACGAGGTGGTGACATGAGGTCGGGCATTTGAGATGCAAACATGCGCATAAAATGCGATGAAAAGGTGTGATAACTAAGATCATGCACAGATTAGGTTGCCAATGTTTGTAAAAATAAGGGTCAGTGCTAAGAAAGACAAGTGACAAGTGAATCACATGAACACCTATAGGCATGGCAATTGGGAACACTTGTAAACACAAGTCTCCTAAGCGATCTTTGTGTATCCGATGGGTATCCAAGGTAGGAAGTGCTCCCAGAAAAAATACAAATGAGTCAAGTGTCACGAGTATCTGAGGTAGGAAGTGCTTCTGGTGAGACACAAGCAGGTCAGTATGCATGAGGTGTTATGAAATGCAAAAGGGTCAACATGGTAATGTTATCGTTTCGGTCAAATGACCAAGCAAAAAGTGTTGAAAAATTGTGCACCAGATAGACCAAAAGAGACCAACAGTGAAGTGATTAGGTGGCTAGGCCAGTGGGAGAAATGTATCTCCAAAGTAGGAAAGACCCTAATGTAATTATTTGAAATGGGTAGAGTGTTGATGAACAAGTTAGAATTAAGGCTGACAGGGTTTTTTGACCATCAACTGTCAGGGTCCCGAAAAGGTGACCATCAACGGTCATAGGAAACCCTAAAAGGCCAGAGGGTAAAAGCAAAAAACAAAATTAACTCTTTGTCATTGTTACTATTGTCAGTCGTTGACTTTGCTCTGACAATTTTAGTGCACTGTGAGGAGGGTTTGAGTTGAGGTGGGTGCTACTCATTGGCTAGAGGCGTGTGTTAAATTTTATGGGTCCAGGATGCAGGGAGCATGAGGACACGACCAGGCACCTGGTCGATAGCTCAGACCATGGAAGAGGTCACAAAATGAAGTAGGGGTTGTACTAAATTGGTAGATAGGTTTGATTTTACTATTGCTTATGTTTGCATGGGGGGTAGGTCTATGAATTTTCTATTTGGGCTTCATGCCCTAGGTAGGGTGTCGGGTAAATGGGGTGGGTAGAACGTCAAATTGATAGGATAGGCGATTGAAATGGGTAGTAGGTGAGCTAGGGATGCTAGTAGGGTAGTATTTTTTGAATGTGTTTCCTATTTAGGACCATGGTATGTTTGGGCATTCTAGCCATGGAATGCCCACAAGTGACTGTCGATGGTCAGGTCTAACTGTTGACGATCAACACCCCAAAAACTAGGGGTCCTCAACCATCGGTGGTCAGCATGACTATCGGTAGTTAGCTAGGATAAGCTAGCCTTTGGTAAAAAATGACTAAGTGTCAAGGGCTTGTTTGGGGATTGTATAGGGTGAACTGCTTAACGATTAGGGTTAGGGTAGGGGTTAGGTTCAAAATTTAGTCACATGGGTTAGTTGTTACAGTTAGGTTCATGAGGTTAGGGTTAGGGGCACATTTAAAAAAATAGGGTATATGAGACCAATTAAGGTCTAAGCCAAGCATTTTGATTTGGTACAGGCTTGAGAACAGATACAAATGTGTGACCGTGTGTCGTAGACCTTCTCTACACTACTCAAGGGGATGACTATTGATGATTGGGCACATATGGAGGTAGTAGGGATGATGCACTACTGGTACGTGCCTAGGGATGCATCCATGATAGTAGCGCTCATTGAGAGATGGGATCTTACTACTAATACCTTCTTACTGCCAATCGAGGAGGTGACTATTCTCCTAGAGGATGTCCTTGAGATTACTCAGCTCCCACTATGTGGTAAGGCAATTTATCAGATAGAGTAGGAGTGGGATGAGTTTATTGAGTATCTGTAGGGAGATGATAATGATCAGGGCCACTAGCACTCTAGAGGATTCAGCGACACAACATTATCGAGAGGGCTCCCAAGGAGAGGAGACTTACGACGTTGCTGATGATTATGGCTACTTGTTTTAGGCTCCCAAAGTCTAGCAACATGAGATTTACTTATGTGTTGTTGGGTGTATTGGTAGAGCTATTGATTGGTAGGATAGTGTTTGGCTGGGCTCTAGTGTTGCTAGTCCATATTTACAGAGCTATGGGGATTTAGACACCATAAGAGGGATGGAATTAGTGTGGGCATGATTCTACATTGCTGGGCTTATGAGCACATCTAGGTTCTGAGATCGATAAGATTGTCATCGGTAGGGTACACACAACTAGAGTTTCTTGTTGGTTTAATGAGATGGCAAGATGACTATGCCACGTCAGGGGTAGGAGGTAGAACACATGATGTTGAGTGGTTAAGGGCTGCCCTAGGTGGATTGGTAGCTAGGGACATCACTTGGAGGCCATACCTTTAGTTCCCTATCTGGCCAGGCTACAAGAGGTAGACCCTGGCCATGCAAAGTTATAGGTGGATAGTGGGCCATCACGAGGGTGAGGTTGAGTTGATTTCATTTGATTGGGTGCAGTGCTAGTTTGGCTTGTTGCAAGGTGTGTTAGGCCCACATCCATGGTATCAGAGAGAAGAGTTATTGGTGCAGTTATTGGTGCCCCAACTTATTTAGATAGTTCTGGATGGTGGCTTTGAGGAGCTTCCTGTTAGGGTTCCTATAGATGATGCAAGATATACAAGTGATTACATGACCTGGTATCAGCCTATCTATGCAGCTATGGAAGTTGGTGGAGATGATAGAGGGGTGGTACTGATGGTTGTAGATCCAATCGCAAAGGATGGATAGGGAGGCAGGCTTTACAAGGATAGGTGGCCATATTGTAGGGATAGTTGATCACACTACAGGGCCAAGTGACTACATTTTAGGGGCAAGTTATAGCTATCACCACCATAAGGGACCAGGCACAAGCTACCCTTGGTATTGTCACATAGGAGAGAGATGATTTAAGGCAGGGTGTAGGGGCAATGACAACACCAACTGGTTTTGTTCCTTAGGCCTAGTATTTGGATACCATTTAGGCTCTGAGGTATTATGAGGCCATTAGTTTAGATCAGCGTTTGACAGAGCCGAGATGGGGGGAGTACAAGGTTAGCCTGGCAGGTGGTCCATCCCTAGTGATTCCAAGACAGTGAGCATCAATTGTGGTGCCTCAGGTAGGTATCCTGAGAGGGCCACCACCAAATGGGAGTGTATGTACAGGGGGTGCTAGTAGCAGTGGTATAGGTGGTAGTGGTCCGAGTGCCCCAGGGGCTTGATTTGCTTCTGTTTATCATTATGTATGATTTTGATTCTGACCTATGTGCCGATGTAGTGAGATGTATATCTTTTTGAGAGAGAGCTTACACATTGTCACATGTATTATTTTTTGATGATTCTATGTATATGATGTATGGATTTTGATGTTATATATGATGCATGCTTATGGTTCATTTGGTGCTTATGTTGATGATTACGGCTATGGCTTATGGTTCCTGAATTTTTATGATGTTAGTGTTTCAGTCAGTCGCTTAAGCATGTGATGCTAGAAAGATAGTATTAATGTTGTGATTTTGTTCATTGATACAATAAAATGTATTACTAGTGGATGTATGTTATATGATAATGTAATGGCTTTGTTTATTGTTATATGGATGGAATGGTAAATGGTTTGTACTATGATACCTTGCTCATTGATTTGGTTTATGCTTATAATGGTGTGATGATGTTCTTATAGACTCATATGATGTGATAAGTGTAAATGGATAGATTGATGTTTATGGTCTGTTATGATTTGCTTACATTATGCTTGGCTCATTGATAGATAGATGTCCCTGCTTGTTGACATGGTTCATGATGTTCATGCTTTTAATATGATGTTTGTTGTTTATGCCCATAGAAGTAGAATGTGAATATGGTTAAAGATGAAAAGTACATCGAGTAAGCAGGTAACAAACTAAATGTGAGAGGTATATCCATATGAATTGATACAAGATAAGAAAAAAAGGAAAATGATACCTTTGGTAAGGACTAATATGAAATCCAAAGTTGGATTGGCTTAGTGAAGATAAGCCTTTCAAACACTTCACATTAGCCTGCTTAGGTTGATAAATAGGTATCTTGATCACCATGTGTCAAATAAGCTCATAGTCCCATGCATATGATATGTAGAGGGAGAATGGGTGAAACTGGAACCGTTAGTGAGATGAGTATGCCTTTTTTGTAGGTTTACAAAGAGGTAGTATAAACAAGCCTATATTTATATATAAAGTGTAGACTAATCGATGTGGGAAGTCTACTTAGGAGGGTAGATTACAACTTTCCAAGATTATTGCTATTATGATAGCAGATTGCATATTTCAATTTTTTTTTGCTTTTGCTCTTGCTTGTGGGTTTTTGCTATTTTGATTTTGTTTGTGGGCTTTTGATTTTGCTTAGATTTTGGGAAGTTGATCGATGGAGGAAGCTTCTAGGAAATTGTTAGCTTTTGACAAATGCTCTACTTAGCCATCCTTCAAAGGAATGGTCTAAGTTTATATGTTGAGTTCAAATGCTTTTGATAGCTGTCCTTTAAGGGAGCAGTCCACCTTACATTTTTCAATTGCAGATGAGGTTTCCACAACTGTCCTTTAAGGTAGTAGTCTGTGAATGCTAGGGATGACCCATGATTTTCTTTTGACTTTTGGTATTGCCTTCGATTTTGTTTGATTGTTGCATAACATAGACTAGCCTATACATGCTCAAGAGATTACCTTTATGAAGGCAAGACTAACTTGACATGAGGGTTTAGTAGGTGAAAAGAGGGGTATAGGTGATAGCGACCATATGAACTGATCTTAAAAAGATGGGAAGTATTATGAGAATCATGCCATGGATAGAGTCGTGGTACCCATAGTTTAAGATTAGGCTATAATTGTGATGGATAATCACATGATTTAGTTGTAGTTGATTATGCCTAAAAAGAAAAAAATGAATGTGGTTGCAAGGGACGAGCTTAAGTTAGACAAATGATAATTACGATCTCTCTTTAATAATAGAAGGGATGCAGATGCGAAAAATTGAGAGGCTCAAGTTCTAGTTTTTCCTCAAGAGAGGACAAACGATAAGCTCTTGATCCATACTTGTGGATTATGATATAGGGTCCAAGCCAATTGAAATCAAATTTGCTCATTTTACTTTTCTCCATATTAGTTACATGCTGATTTTTCTTGAGGACAAGATCTCCAATTTTGAATTCTTGGACTTTTAGGTGTTTGTTATAGGCACATTTTATTCGTTCTTGATAAACATGAAGATGGGAAATTTTTTCCAAATAATGTTCGTTAAGTAGCTCAAGTTGGGCTAGACGTTCCTGGTGATAGTCATTTTCTAAAATGAGGTCATGCAAAGATATGTGAAGAGAAGGTATTTGGATTTCAAGAGGCAATACAGCCTCATCTCCAAACACAAGAGAAAAGAGTGTGGCACCCATAGGTGTTTGAATGCTAGTGAGATATGCCCATAGGGAGAAAGGGATGTGCAGGTGTCAATCCCAACCTGAGGCATTAACCATTTTAGTAAGCATGTTGTTAAGGGTTTTGTTAGAATCCTCGGCTTGTCCATTTACTTGTGAGTGATAAGGTAATGAAAAACTTAGTTTAATGCCAAAGATGTCACAAAGGCCTTGAACTTGTTTATTTTTGAAGGATTTACCATTATCGATGATGATCTTATGGGAAACATTGAAATGATAGATAATGTGATGGGTGATAAATTTAACAATCTTTTTAGCTTTTATTGAGATAAGGGGAATAACATCTTACCCATTTGGTAAAATATTTAGTTGCAATAATGATAGAATGATGTTGTTGTGAAGAGTGAGGGTTGATTTCACTCATAAGGTCGAGACCCCATTATGAAAAGGGCCAAAATCCCATAGAAATGTGAAGGCTATTTCTAGGTGCATGATGTAAATTGGTGTGTTGTTGACACTTGACACACTTTTTTGCATAATCACAACAATCTTGGTTAAGGGTAGGCCGGTAATAGCCGAGGCATAGGATACACTTGGCCATTGTGATCCCACTAAAGTGACCCCCCAGATACCCTCATGTGTCTCCTTGATAGGGTGAGAGGCTTTCGAACCAAATAGACAACAAAATAAGAGGCCATCCAAGCCTCATTTGTAGAGGATTCCTCCCATAATGGTATAACGAGAGGTGCTTTGAATAAATGCTTGATGGGCATTATTAGAGAGGCCCGAGGGAACTATTCCAAGGTGAAGGTAGTCGAAGGTTTGTTGATACCAAAGGTTAGGCAAAGATTCTTCCACACTAAAGATGGTTGGAGTGTGTAATTTGGTGTAAGAAGGTTCAATGAGGTGGTGGATAATGATTGAAAGTTTGGAGTCTGAGGTACCGGTGGGATTTACGAGGTAAGATAAGTCATGGTGTCAGTAAACTTGTTGGTAGATCACAGGGTGGTTTGAATGTGGTAGTGTTCGAATGATGCTAGCAGTTATGTAATTAGTTGTCTATATAGTTGCATCATTTCATTCTTACATTGGTAAATGCCATTGACTTGGTTGACCACAAGTTGGGAGTCACCAAAGATATTGATTGTTCTGACTCCCAAGGCTAAGGCAATTTAGAGACCTATTACTAGGGCTTCATATTTGACCACATTGTTGGTACATTCAAAGTTGAGTTTAAATGACAATGAAAGTGGTTCACCAATAAGGGGAATAAGGATGATCTCAACTCCCCCACCATGCTGACATTTAGAACCATCAAGAAACATGGTTGCTTGGTCAGTGAAATCCATTTGAGATAGGCTTGTTATAGACTCGTTTGAGAATTCAAGAGGAGGTTGGTTGTCTGTTAGGGGTGCTTTGGCCAATTGGTCAGCAATGACTTGTCCCTTAATTGACTTTTGTTGGAGGAACTCAAGGTCAAACTCGACTAAAATCATGAGCCACTTATCCATACGCTAGTTTTGGTAGGGCTTAGAGTGCATGTACATGAGAGGGTCAATATTAGTTATGATAAAAGTTTTATGGTTAAGAAGGTAGTGGCAAAGTTTGGTGGCCACGCAAACTAGATCCAAGCATAGTTTCATGGTATGTATGTACCGAGTCTCATACTCGACAAGGGTGTGGCTAATGCAATAGATGACTTGTTCTTTGCATTGGTTTTCCTAATGGGCCAACATTGCCCCTAGGGAATGGTCAGTGGCAAAGATATAAAGGTAGAAAGGTTGGTCATCATTAGGAGGTGTGAGGACTAGTGGAGATAAAAGGTACTCTTTGAGTATGTCGAAATGTCAGGATCTAGAACACAAAGCTATGATACCACTTTGTTAGGATCTTACTTCTTAAGAGCACAATTGATTACCTTTTTATAAGCAACTAAACACAAAATTAAACCAGAAGTAATAAGTAACTAGAAATCAAAAATAGCAAAAAATATGAGATACAAAAAACAACCAATCTTGTATTAAACTCTTTTAGAAAGAAATACAATGAAGAATTCTCACTCTTCCTCCCACACCTCTTGGGCGTACAGTAACTCTCCCTCAAGAGTTCTCTCTCTCAATCAATTACAAACACAACTCAAACACAGAGTTGTTCCCTCCACCAGTCAGTGACAATCAACCCAATGGTTGTTGTTGCCTACTTCCAGTCCACCAAGTAGACCTACTTGATCTTGCTCTTTGTGTTGCAGATCTCTTTGATCTTGCTACCTCGCAGATCTAACTGACCTTGCACACACACACACACACCTGCAGATCTCCTTGATCTTGCACACCCTGCAGATCAACTAACCTTATTTACCATGTAGATCTCCTTGATCTTGCACACCCTGCAGATCAACTGATCTTACACTTGAAAGGATCTAGTCCTTTTTTAGTCCTTCATTACAATACAGCCCCATGGGTCTCTTAAATATATCTCAAACCAAATAATAATTAGAAACGCAGACTCAAGACTAAAATTAGTCTTTACATGCAAACTGACTATTCGTCAAACTAACTGTTCGTCTAACTAACTGTTCTAAAAATGCACAGGTAACTGACATCAGTTCCTATCTGTCTGAAGATGACCGACATCGACCGATGCATGACTAATGTCGGCAGCTTTCAGTCTACCCCTGACCGATGTCAGTTTGCCTGACCGATGTCAGTTTGCCTAACCGATGTCGGTTACTGTGACACTCAACAACCTCCACATTTACATAACAATGAAGCTTTTAGCTCCATAACTTAATAATCTCCCACTTGGAGATAAACAACTACACTTGTACCTATACTTGTACATCATCTAATTTTGCTTCTTGGCTTGTATCCCTCTTAAAGTTCAATCTTGAAGACCAACAGAAGTTGAATGAAGATTCAACTTCTCCTTAGTTACTAGCTTTGTTAACATATCAACAGGGTTCTCATCCATATGGATCTTTTCCAGCTTCAACTGACCATCCTCCAATACATGTCTAATAAAGTGGTATCTAAGCTGTATATGTTTGGTTCTTGAATGAAAGGCTAAATTCTTTGCCAAATGAATTGCGCTTCGACTATCACTGTACAATCTACAACTCTTTTGCTCTTTTTCCAACTCTTCCATGAATCGAGTCATCCAAATTATTTTTTTGCTAGCCTCTGTGACTGCAATGTATTCTGCCTCTGTAATAGACAAGGCAACAACCTTCTACAACTTTGAAATCTGGCTAACCGCTATTCCACCAACAGTGAACACATATCCTGTGGTGCTTCTTCTACCATCCAAGTCACCTGCCATATCCGAATCTACATACCCATGTAGAGAAGTGTTTGACCCTCCATAACATAAATACCTATTGATGGTCCCTCTCAGATATCTGAGAATCCACTGAACTGCTTTTCAGTGTTCCTTTCTTGGATTGGCCATAAACTTGCTAACAACTCCCACTGCTTGGGCAATATCAGGCCTAGTACATACCATTGCATACATCAAGCTCCCAACTGCTGAAGCATATAGAACTCTACTCATGTACTCAACCTCATCATGTGATTTAGGACACTGTTCTTTGCTCAATTTGAAGTGTTCAGCCATAGGTGTGCTAATTGGTTCTGCATCCTGCATCTTGAACCTTTCCACTACCTTATTCACATAATCTTCTAGAGACAATCAACCTGTGACTTTTTCTATCTCTAGAAATACTCATGCCAAGGATTTTTTTTGCTGCTTCCAAATTCTTCATGGAAAACCTCTAAACTAATTTTACCTTTAGCTCAGCAATCCCCTGCATGTGTGACCCTGCAACAAGCATATACACTACATACAGTAACAGGGTAATGTAGCTAATATTATCCAACCTGGTAAAATAAAAACAATGGTCACATTGACATTGACTAAAGCCATGCTTTGTCATACACCTGTCAAACCTTAAACACCATTATCCTGCAGCTTACTCAAGACCATATAACCTGGCCTTCTATCTCACCTATCCATTCTCTCATTTATTTAACCTGTAAATCTATTCATTTTTTAGTGCTTTCATCCTAGCTGGCAACTCTACCAAATCTCACGTTTGGTTCTCTTCTAAGAAATCAATTTCTTCATTCATGCCACGCTCCCACTATTTTCTGGATTCTACCTGCATTGCCTCTTCAAAACTTTTTGGTTTTTTACCATCAGTGAGCAACAAGTAGTATAAAGAAGGGGAATAAAGAATTTGAGGCTTACTTACCCTTTCAGACCTCCTCATGGGCATTTGAGACTCATTCATAGCTTGCTGTCCACCCAAATTTTTTTTGTCAGTGACCGATCTCGGTTATCTCTGGGTCTGCACCTGACCGACGTCGGTTCCACCTAACCAACGTCGGTGTTTGCCTGACCAACATCGGTTCTTGCCTGATCGATGTCAGTTTCTGTATGACCGATGTCAGTTCCTTTTTGACTAACATCGGTATCTGTGTTTTCTTGTGAGTGATGATTTTTACTCGCGAGCGCATTTTGGATCATAACCTCATTCAAATCACTATTGCCCTACTCAGAATTATTCAGCCTCTTGAGCTGATCACTGTACATCACTTTCTCATTGAAAACTACATCACGGCTTCTAATAATTTTATTAGTTTCTAAATTTCACAATCAGAATCCGAAATCACTAGAACCATAACCAATAAAAGTGCACCGTATAGATTTAGCATCCAGCTTCTTTCTATTTTCTTTATCAATGTGCACAAAAGCTTCAGAACCAAAAACTCTGAAAAATGAAAGATCTACTTTTTTACCTGTCTATGTCTCTTCTGAAATTCCACCATTTAGTGCAACAGAAGGTCCTCTATTAATCAAGTAAACCATAATATCTACAGCTTCTGCTCAAAATTGTAAGGGCAACCCAGCATGCAATCTCATACTCCGTGCACACTCTATTATTGTTATATTCATCCTTTTAGCAACTCTATTTTGCTGAGGTGTTTTTGGAACCATTTTTTTCCTGCGTATTCCACTCATAGAGTAGTAACTGTTTTATTTATTACTGCAATACTCACCACCATTGTCAGATCTAAGGCACTTCGATCTCAACCTATTTCATTCTCAACCAAAGCTTTCTATTTCTTAAATGTGTCAAAAACATCATATTTCCTCTTTATGCAATAAATCCATACCTTTCTTGTAGCATCATCAATGAAAGAAACATAACACTGTGATCCTTCAATAGAATCTACTTGAGTTGGTCTCCACATGTCTGTGTGAACAACTCCAACTTGTGTTTTTCTTTGTTGACATAGTTTTAAGAAACCTCACTTTCTTCTATTTTTCAAAAATACAATGCTCACAAAAATTTAGATCTATGCTTTTCAAATTTGAAAGCTTACCTTTTGACTTAAGAACATTCATTTTCTTCTCACTCATGTGGCCAAGATTACAGTGCCACAACTTTGCATCTACATTTAAAGTAGATAAAATAAAAGGAGAATGGTCAGTAATACAAGTAGATAGATAAAGTGTACCTACTCTTTTACCTCTGGATAATATAAGTGCACCCTTGGAAATTTTTCAAGATTCAGCTGTGAGAGTTACTGTGCAACCCTCATCACCTAACTTTCTTGTAAAAATCAGATTCCTCTTCAAGATGGGTACATGCATGACATCCTTCAACACCTATGTGTTGCCATTATACAATTTCAACTGCACTTTTTCTTTGCCAACAATTTGACAAGGCTCATCATCCCCTAAATAAACTTTTCCAAAATCTCCATGGACATAATCATTGAAAAATTCTCTATTTGGGGTTGCATAGAAAGAGGCACTAGAATCTAAAACCCAAGATTTTAATTTATTATCAAAAAAAATACAAGAGCATTTTGTGCAACAATACTTACAACTTTTGCTTCTTCTTTATTACCTTCATGCTGATTTTCTTTGATATCTTTCAACCAATAATCTTTCTTTGCATGCCCTTTCTTTCCATAATTCTAGCAGGTAATTCTTCCATTTTTGGATTTGGATCTACTTCTCATCTTTGACTTTGACCTTGATCTCCCTTGCTTGCCCTTCTCTCTTTGTCTTCCCCTGCTATCAATACTTAAAGCATTACCTAATGTTTTCTCTATGCTTTTCTTGCAAATTTCTTCATTCAAGATTACACTAACATCATCAACTTTCAAGATATTTGAAGCAGATGCAGTATTACTAACTGCCATTACCAAACTATGCCAACTTTCAGGTAAAGAGTATAAGATTAAGAGAGCCTTAATTTCATCATCAAAAACTATTTTGACTGAATTTAACTGATTTACTATTGCATGGAAATCATTAAGATGACTATATACCGATCCACCTTCCTGCATTTGCAAATTAAATAATTGCTTCATAAGATATATTTTATTCGACGCTGAGGGCTTTTCATATAAATTTGCCAAAGTATCCATTAACTCTACCATTGTCTTTGCCTGTGATAAGTTGGAAATCACAAAAGATGTCAGGCTCAACCTTATAGATCCCAAAGCCTTTCTATCAAGAACATTCTATTCTTCATCTTGCATATCTGTGAGCTTGCTTGAAACCCCACCCAACGGTAAGTACAGATCTTTCTGATACAAATAATCTTCTATCTGTATCCTCTATAATTGATAATTCTTGCCATTGAATTTCTCCATTTTTAACTTACTTTTTTTTGCCATTGCTTTACTCCCACTCAATAAAAAACTCTTTTGAGTAAATTTTGCAATCAATAAACACTAACACGCTCCGAACCAAGCTCTGATACCACTTGTCAGGATCTAGAACACAAAGCTCTGATACCACTTTGTTAGAATCCTACTTCTTAAGAGCACAATTGATTACCTTTGTATAAGCAACTACACACAAAATTAAACTAGAAGTAATAAGTAACTAGAAATCAGAAATAGCAAAGAATATGAGATACAAAAAACAACCAATCTTGTATTAAACTCTTTTAGAAGGAAATACAATGAATAAATCTCACTCTTCCTCCCACACCTCTTGGACGTACAATAACTTTCTCTCAAGAGTTCTCTCTCTCAATCAAATTACAAACACAACTCAAACACAAAGTTGTTCCCTCCACCAGTTAGTGACAATTAATCCAATGGTTATTGTTGCCTACTTCCAGTCCATTAAGTAGACCTTCTTGATCTTGCTCCTTATTGTGTTGCAGATCTCTTTGATCTTGCTACCCCACAGATTTAACTGACCTTGCACACACACACCTGCAGATCTCTTTGATCTTGCACACCCTGCAGATCAACTGACTTTGCTTACCATGTAGATCTCCCTGATTTTGCACACCTTACAGATCAACTAATCTTACACTTGGAAGGATCTAGTCCTTCTTTAGTCCTTCATTATAATACAGCCCCATGTGTCTCTTAAATAGATCCCAAACCAAACAATAATTAAAAATGCAGATTCAAGACTAAAATTAGTCTTTACATGTAAAATGACTGTTCGTCAAACTAACAGTTCTAAAAATGCACAGGTGATCGACATCAGTTCTTGTCTGTTTGGAGATGACCGACGTCGATCGATGCATGACCGATGTCGGCAGCTTCTAGTCTACCCCTGACCGATGTCAGTTTGCCTGATCGACGTCGATTACTGTAACACTCAGCAACCTCCATATTTGCATAACAATGAAGCTTTTAGCTCCACAACTTAACACAAAGGCCTTTTGACAACCAACATTCCACTTGAAAGAGATGTCCTTTTTCAAGAGGTGATGGAAGGGTTGACACTGATTTGAAAGCAGAGAGATGAAATGGTGAATAGATTGGAGCTTCCCTTGTAAAATATGGATTTGCTTAAGATTGGCTAGAGGCAACATCTCAAGGATGGCTTTAATTTTGGCTGGATCCACTTCGATTCCTCAAAGGGAAATGATGAAGCCTAAAATTTTGCCTGACATGACCCCAAAAATACATTTATTGGGATTGATGTGGACGTGATAATGGATAAGTCTTTCAAATATGATTTTGAGAATAACTAAGTGGTCTTTGCGAAGCTTGGATTTCTTGAGGAGGTCATTCACATAGTCCTTAATGATTATATGGATAAGGTCATGAAAAATGTAGGTCATAGCATGTTGGTCGGTTGCCCTAACGTTATTAAGATCGAAGGGCATGATTTTGTAACAAAAGGTCCCCCATGGGGTGATAAAGGTAATTTTATGCTGATCTTCAAGGGCGATCAAGATCTGATTATAACCCAAAAATCCATCCATGAGAGATAGCATCTCATGGGCTGTTATGAGATCAATAAGTAAGTCAATGCTAGGTAGAGGAAAGTCATCCTTTAGGCAGGCGGTGTTTAGATCATGAAAGTCCACATAGATATGTAGTCCTCATGTGGCTTTAGTGATAGGCATGATGTTTGAAACCCATTGGGGATAATCGATGGGTTGAATAAAATTGACAAAAAGGAGGCATTAAAGCTCTTATTTGACAAGGAGGGCTATGCAAGGAAGCATTTGGCATAGTTTTTGTCTGACAGGTTTGACATCACAATTGTTTATAATGTTGTGGGTGGCAATGGCCGAGTCAATACTAGGCATATTAGTATATGATAAAGTGAATTCAATGTTACGATCTTGGAGGAAGGTAGATAAGTCCTAAAGTTCCTTAGGGGTGAGAGATTGACCAAGTTTGACCATATGGGGATTGTCCAGAGTGCCTATATCAATATCCCTAGTGGGTTCATTCAACATGGTTGAGGTCTCCAGAGGTAAGGATTTGTGGATGGAAGAATCAGATGCACCAAGGTAGGTGAGAATAGAATAATCATCCTAGCATTAATTAGTGTTAATGGTAGGAGAGTATTCTCCTATAAGTTCAGAATGGGTTAAAGGGATAGAAATGGGTGCCCTTTTATTTTGATAAGTCAGGGGGTTGAGGGTAATCATGTTGATGGAAAAAAAATTAGGTGGAATGATGTCCTCATCCTCCTACTTAGGTGGAGGTGGTGTTGGTGAGTAAGGGGTCTCTTCTTCAACACTAGTAGTGGTAGGTTCTATGGCTTTCTTCTTATTGGGTAAAATGAAGCCAAGGCCATGTTTTTTGTGAGGCTTATGCATCTCAATTGGGACCAACATGTGGGGGCCATGTTCATACCATCCTAAACCGAATCCTTTTCAGGCACACCTGTGAAGGTATAATTTGGTGAAGTTTGGGTTGTCTCAATAAGAGAAGTTAGAGGTGAATGGTTGAGGTGAAGGATGGGTGGTGGTAGCATTAAGTGGTTTGTCAATTCCCCCATAGATAAAGTGGGTTTGACAACTGGGGGGTGCTAAAGGAATAATAGCTCCAATGTTAGGATCGTAACCTGGTTGATGGTTGAGCTTTTCATATTTTTGAAGAGTTTGGAATGCATCAAGGGTAAGGAGATGATATTCTCCAATGGTAAGGTGTTAAAAGGTAGGTTCCAAAGGCTCAATGATGGGTATCTAGTCCATAGGAATAGATGAACTGGTGGATGCTTCAGTGGAAGGGGAGGCAATGGCTTTGAATTTCATGGGTGAGGGGTTAGTAATGGATGCTTGTGGGGATTTGAATAGGGGTAGGAGAATTTCATTAAGGAGGTAGGTGAGATTTCATGTTGTAAAAGGGCTTGGGTCAGCTTGTATGGTAATAGCTTGACATTCGTGTTCAATCTTGACACAAGGATGGAGGGTGGAAGGTACACAAAGCCATGGCATAGATCCAAGGTCTTCTTCGTAAAACATTATAATGGAATTCACCTTCAACCACATAAAAGAGTTCAAGGAGCATGCGAGGTCTTAGACATATGTGAAGGACAACAGTGCCCAAGGTGGTGGTCATAGTTTCGTTGAAGGATCTAAGGATGACTAAAGTTTTAGACATGACATTGTCCAAAAATTTGAGTTGGTTGTAGGCATGAGAAGAGATGATGTTCATGATAGCTCCCCCATCGATCATAATGCATTTGATGCAGGTTTTGTTGACATGGTTAGTGATAAAAAGGGGAGGATCTAGGTCTTCAGGGTGGATATAAGGTATCTTTGAATCCTTGAAGGTAACAAGGGTGGAGAGTTGCAGGGTACCTACAAAGGCCTCTATAGGCTGGGGGTCTCTTGGTTGGACCTGAATGGCCTGCATAACCTCTATCAGGGCTTGGCGATGGTGAGGTGGAAATGAGTTCATAGAGGCTCATCTTAGTTGGGGTCTGGTGAAGTTGCTTAAGAATGATTTTCTTGATGGATTTAAAAGGATTACCACTCGAAGTGCATAAGATGGTCACTTTGGGGATAGATGAAGATGAAGAGATTGGCAATTGGTTTGGTTTTTGTTAGGGAGATGGGTATGTCCATGGAATGGAGACTTTAGCCTTCCCTTTTTCCTTTTGTTGTGCTCGTGTGACTACGTTGATGGTGTGGATAGAAGAGAAAGATGTGATAGGAGGTTAGGTAGGTTTTCCATCACTTGGAGGTGAGAGTGGGGGATTAGGCACATTTTGGCAAATGGCCAATGGGTGTGTTGGTAGAGGAGTGGAGGGGAGCTCATCGAGAAAAAGGTCATCTTCATCTTAGAGTTGATAGATAAGGGCCTAAAGAGATTTACAATTTTTCATGTCATGCCCAGGTGTCCTATGGTAAGAACATACTTGATGGTCATTGTACCAGGCTAGTTTCAAACTTAGAGGATGAAAAGGCCTGATAGGTGGTAATGTGAGATAAGAGGTTTGCAACAACATTTAAAAAATGGTTGAATAGGATTCAGCTAGAGGTGGGAAAGGTCTAGGGGGTGTGGTTTTGGTTGGTAAGCATGGTGGTTTTGTGGTAATGGGTATGGTGGGAGAAGGTTTAGGTGAGGCGGTGTTCCTAGTTAATGGTTTTGGTTTGGGTATGCTGTTGGTTGGAGGGTTCGAGGTCAATAATTTGGCTATTGGTAGCTTGGGAAAGACCGGTGTATCGAACACTAAGTGGGCTAGTGTAACCAACAACGGTTGATGACATATGTTAAAAGGAACCTACTTTTTGGGTAGGGTTGATAAATGGGGCCCTAAGATAGAAGGCAAAGTGGAGGGAAGTAAAACCCTATGCATATGGCTATTCAATGGTTTCACCTTTCTAGTTAGTTTGGGTCAAGGTTTGGGTACAAGTTTAGAAGGGGTTAATTTCATTTTAAGGGATGGGCGAACCAAGCTCCGTATAGGGAAGGTGCAAAGATTTGCAATTGGTTTGGTTGGTGATTTGATTGCTTGAGGTTTGAGTATTCTGGTTGGTTGGGAAGGTGAGGGGTTGGTAGAGGTTCTGATTAGTTTTAGATGTGGTGGAAAGATGATGGATTGGTTGGTTAATGGTGTGCTAGAAGGTTCAAGTTTGTTAGCTTAAGGGAGACCTAACTGTTACCAAAAAGTAGTTTGATCCATGTATGGTTTTAAGGCAAATTCTAATTTTTGTACTAATGTAGAAAAAGGCTTGTGTAATGGCTTTGGTTCCTAAGTAGTGGATGCAAAAGACAAATTTATGGGTTGGGAAGGATGGTTGGTAGTTTGGCTAATTTCTTGAGGTGAGGGAGTAAGGTTGGGGTAATTAGATCATCCATGGGAGGTGTTAGTGTAAATTCTTCTCCTTTAGGAACAATGTCCATAAGAGTAGTGGTTTGTTTGGTAGTCAAGGGAGGTGGTGAATCAAGAACTTTTGTTTGTTCAAGTATCCTAGTTGAGGTGGTATGTGATGAATCTAAAGCTTCTATGAGTGAAGCTAGGGAAAAAGGAACTTCCTTTGTTTGGCTATCCAGAGGAGGGGAAAGTGATGCCATCATCTCGGTAGGCAAGGTGGGGGAAGAATGGGTAGATTGGTTGCTTGGGTCCCTCATGGATAGGTGTTTTACAAACCATATTGACTGTATGGGCATCATGAGAGCATTTGGCCTGTATGTCCTTGTTTTTGACAAGGACATGGTTGTGAAAAGGTTTCTTGAAGATGTCAAGAGCTTGATTTTGAAGGGCATTAGGGTTATCCAACACAAGTTCCCCATTATCAATGAATCTTTGAACAACATTCTTAAATGTATTACACTGGATGATGTCATGTCTAATTGATCGATGAAAGGCACAAAGGTCATTCTCATTATATCAAGTAGGTGAAGGATGAGAAGAGTCAAATTGCTGGGGAGGTTTAATGGATGGAAGCTATATAAGGTTAACCTTTAGTAGCTTTTCCAAAACAAAGGCATAGGAATCTCTAAGTGGAGTGACCTATTTTTGGGTGCTTCAGTTTAAATTCTATGATATTTGGTTAAAAGGATTAGGAGAGTTATATTGATTGATAGTAGGTGGCGGGGCGGTATTAAAGACAACTACATTCATAGGTCTCTTATTCTTAGTCTTGGTATTAGCTTGATTGCATATCTTGGAGAAGGTCTCGTTGGCCTTGAAGGTGGAGTTCTTGTTTCATAAATTCAACTTATCCTTATCTATGGCTTGATTTTTTAGCTTGCATGCCATGGTAAAAGCCTCATCAAAAGTTTGGAAGCTTTGGACGCATAGTGTAGAAGAGATATATTTGGCATAGGCTCAATCAAAAAGCTCTATAAGTTTGGGTTGAGGCAAGGATAATGACAGTTGATTGATCAAACTTATCCATCGAGCAAAAAAATTGACAATGGACTCATCATCAAATTGCCTGATAGAATAGAGGTCTATAATAGAGATCTTCTTGGAAATGTTGATGGAAAACTGATCTAAAAATACTTGTGCTAGTTGGGTGAAAGAAAAGATCGAGTGTTTGGTGATAGCACTATACCAGTCAAGTGTCGGGCTAGATAAAGACATGGGGAAGGTTTGTAAGAGGACATCATCATAAGAAATCATGTAACATACGTGTCTAAAAGCCCTAAGGAGCTATTGGGGGTCTTCCTTGCTTTGGAATCTAGTAAATTTTAAAAGTTCCCACTGTGCCAGGTAAGGTCTGATAGGAACTGAGGGGTTAATAGGCTCATTACAGATCTAGTCATAAGACAAGATATTGTGAGCCCTTGAGATAGAGGATTCAATATTGGTCATCTTGCCCATGAGGATCTTCATTAAGTTAGCTTGAGGCAGTGCTCCTAAAGGGTTGTAAGATGGATACTGTAGTTGAGGTTGGGTACCATATTGGTAATTGTTGGGTGGTTATAGGTTGTTCATGCTTGGAAATGTGGGTGTTAAAGGTTAGGTAGGTGATACATAAGGGTAAGTGGATGTCAATAGTTGAAAAATGGGCACATATTGTTGTGGGTTTGGGATGTACCCTAGATTGGGTGCGAGGGGTACCTGTTGAGGGATGCCTACAAGTTGGGTACAAACGATGGTTGGGTTGGTAACAAGAGAAGTAGTAACCCTCGTGCTAATAAGTGGTGAGGTGGAAGGGATAGGTAACTCCATGCTTGGTAAAGGAGTGTTAACCAATGGGTTGGGATTGACAGAGGGAAGGTTGGTAGTGCTAGTGGTAGGTGCTTCGACAATGAGCAAGGTATGGTAGGTTAATGCTTGGGCGATTTCTAAGGTAGAGGAATCATTGGTAGGAGATGAAGGTGTAAGGGTATAAGTTGGTTTAAAAGGTTGGTTTTTAGCTATGGCATCCAAAGGGTCTAGGGACAAGGGTGCCTAGGTAGCAAGAGGTTGGGTAGTAACCATGGCAATAGGGACATTCTCCACAAGGTGGGATCGCATACCATATGGAATATCTAATGATGGAGCTATAACTGGTGTACGGTGAGGATAGGTGTTGAGATAATGTTGGAGGGAAACTAGATTGTTGTCCAAAAAAGTGGTAAAGTATGTGTCTCCTTGGGGAAATACCTAAGGAAAGGTAGGGCTTCTCAAAGCATGGAGCATGTTTTCCACTTCATAGATGTACTCCATAGGTGAGGAGGTGGAAGAGCATGGTTGGTCTAATGATGGGTCTTGTTCTGATAAGTCTCTACCTTGCTAACATGTGAGAACCATATAATAAGTGAGAGGAAATACAAAAGAATGAACTCACCACTCAAATAGAAAGAAGACAAAAGAAGATGATCAAGGTAATCAAGGAACACACTAGAAAGTATGTTAATCCTAGAGTTAGTTTTAATATCGCTTTTGGCTTATGCCTTAGTTTATAAGAGTGTGTGATAGAAGTTGGCTTGTAGATCAGGTACTATAGAAGCAGTCTATGGTTGGTTTCAGGTTGTTTAGGTGCTCAAAAGAGTCTATATTAAAATCAATACATGGCTTGGTATTGGGGCCTACCCCCTCACTTCACAATCTTGCAATGATAAGGGTGTTGGGTGCTTAGCCAATATATATTGATATCTAGAGTTTATACTTAATTGGAGAGCTCAATTGGTTCTCCCTTTAGTAATGAACTCCAAGTAAGATTGCCGGGAACAGGTAAGGTAACTACTAGCTGGTGAAATCTTAGTCGGGCCTTGTCTCAAATTATTTTGATATTTGATTGATTGTGTGGTTTGGTTGTGTAACATAAGTGAGCTATGATTAATTTGGATGCCTTTAATTAAGATAGATGAGCTAAGACAAACAAGCAATCGATGTATGCACTTATTTTTAAACCCAAATAAAACTTTTAGATTTCAATAATGAGCATAGATAGAGAGAAAGACATATAAATACAAATAAAATAAAAACTCAGATAATAGGGTCCCATCAGACATGTCATAATGTTTCACTCAAATTTTGCTATTTATTTAGAAGAAGGTAGTAAAACTGGAAATACAGGTTGTGAAAGGAATACCTAATTATGGTTGTGCACATGTTGAATCAGAAGACTGTGAAGAGCTCCTCTTTGGCTTGGGAGGATGCCCTACATATAAGAAATCATAGAAGTGGATTGGGTGAGCGATTGGTGTAGTTGGCCTGTAGATGAAATCTGGGTTGATTCTAGCAGAATAATAGTATCGAAAAACTTGGTTGAGGGATGATGGCAAGTTGGCTCTCAATAAGATAGCTTAATAATGTGGATGATGTTAGCTAACCTGATTGATCTGGTTGACCTGCAAAATAAAATTTTGAGTACCTGAACCCATGATAATTATTACAAATGGATTTGACCTCCCAAATCTCTTTCTCTTATAATCACAAGCAAGAGGTGGAAGTGAAGTTGTAACTAGGTCATCTAAATACAATGTGTGCATTCAAAGGCTCATAACATGAATTAGACAAGGTTATATTTAGAAACGGGTCGGTGGAGCTTGCATTCTCTTGGTAAAGAGGTGGATCTTGATCGTTGACTGTCAGGGGTTCTCAACGCTGATCGTAAATGGTCAAGGTCCACAAGGATAGGGTCTTAAAGGTCAAGTTCACTTAACTAGATGAAACTGAGTGTGGATTCATTTGTTTAGACCTGATAGATGTAGGTTGGTCCCAAAGGGGTCCTAGGGTTAGTTCATGGCTATTTTGATATTTGGAAGCATAGGTGTGCAAATTTATGGTGTTTACACTCTCATAATATATTCCACACACAAGTATTCAATATTGAATACATATAAATAATAGTTAATCAATCATTTAAAGAGAAACAAAAATCTCATAAACCCATTATAACATTCATTTAAACATCTCATTCCATTTTTTAGAAGTCTATTTTAATATGGTTATAATTTTGGTCCCTCAGACACCTGATGACTAGATAAAATCATAGTTGTAGCTACAAGCTTAGGCATATGTGTTAGGAGGCCCCTTATCCAACGATAGCACGATTGATTACTTAAATATGAGCAATTGAACACGAAAATTATACCAGAATAATTAAGAAACTAGAAACATGAGACAGCAAAGAATTTGAGAGACAATACACACAATTGTATTAGATAATACTAGAAGAAAATACAAATAAGGAAGATGCCACTTCTTCCTCCACCTCAAAGGCTTGCCACACCTCAAGACCTTCTTCCCTCTCTCTCTTGCTCAACACAAAACCAACTCTAAAACCTGAGTTACAATCCCTCCTTGAATGCTATAGTTGATCTCCTTGACCTTACACCTGTAGATCTCCTTGACCTTGCTTGCTTCAATGCTCTTACTTGATCAATATGATAATTACAATACATGCCTCATGGTTCTTTAAATAGAAATCCATGGTTACAAAAATAGACCTCTAACTACTAAAATTAGACACACAGCTCGCGACTTAAAATAGTCTCTTAGCATGCAAACACTCAGTTTAACTAACTGACTATTCGTAAACAACAGTTTTGGACCGCACAGGCGACCGACGTCGGTCCCTGCCTGTCTGGTGCTGCCGACGTCGGCCGACTCTCTGCCGTCGCCGGTCTCCTTCTCCACTGCATCTGATCGACGTCGGTCATACTGCCGACGCCGGTGGCTCTGGTTCTTCAACATCCTTTCTTCATGTGTGTGCAAACAGTTGAAGCTTTTAGCTCCACACCCTAACAATCTCCCACTTAGAGATAAACAGCTGCAACCTGTACCTGTACCTGTACACCATCTATTTTGTTCCTTAGGCTCTGTATCCCTCTTCAAAGTCACCCTTGAAGACCAACCACCACGCAAACCTGTGATGCTATATCTGTCACCTATGCCACAAGAACTTTGCTGCTCCCAAATTCTTCATGACATACTTCTGAACCAACTCTACCCTTAGCTCAGAAAACTCCCTGTATATGCAACCTTGCAAAAAGTAACACAATACAGTAACAGGATAATGTAGCTAATATTATCCAACCTGGTAAAGATAAAAAACAATGGTCAAACCTCCATTGCCCTGCAGCATAACTCAAGACCATATACCATAGCCTTCTGTCTCAGATGTCCATCCACTCTCTTCTCTAAAACGGGAATCCATCCCTCTATATCTAGCTAACAACTCCACCAACAAGTACATGTTTGGCTCTAATCCAAGGACTCACACTCCTCATCCATGTCAAGCTCCCACTGTTTCTGGATTCTACCTGCATTGCTTCCTCCATCTTCCTAGTTCATGACTATCAGTAAGCAATATAAAGAAGGTGAACAACGAATATGAGGTTCACATACCTTTTCTGACCTCTGTATGGGTGTTTGAGACTCATAGATCCACCCAACATCCGTTCCAGTGACCGATCTCGGCCAACTCCCAGTCTGCTCCTGACCGATGTCGGTTCCCCGCACTGATCTTGACTGCCGACATCGTTACCCGTGGCCGACGCCGGTGTCCCCCCTGCCGACGTCGGTCCTGATGACCGACATCGGACTTCTCCTGCCCGACCTACTAACCCTGCTGGTCTGCACATGACCGAAGCCGGTGTCTGGATGACCGACGTCGGTTCCAAGTAACCAACATCGGTGCCTGTGTGTTCCCGTGAGTGATGAATTCTTCATCCACGAGCTCTTCTTGGATCAAATCTATATCCATGCTGCCCTGCTCAGATTTATTTACTGCCTGTAACTGTTCTAAGGCCTTCATCTCCTCCATGAACACCAAGACATCCCTGTTCTTGTCAAAAGCCTCAAATTTCCTTTTCCTGCAATGAATTCTATCCATGCCTTCTGAACTTGAACACATACCTTTTGAGTCAAGAACTTCCATTCTCTTCTTATTCATGTGACCCTGCCTAATAGACCACATCTTCGAATCTGCACCAGAAGTGGAATCAGTAGTACAAGTAGATAGATAAAGAGAACTTACTTTTTTACCTCTTGCTAAAACAAGTGCTCCCTTGGTAACCTTCCAAGAATCCGCTGTGAGGGTTATTGTGCATCCCTCATCTCCCAACCTTCCTACAGAAATCAAACTCTGCCTCAGAATTGGAACATGCATGACCTCCTTCAACACCCATGTGTTGTCAATCTGCAATCTCAGCTGCACTTTCCCTTTGCCAACTATCTGACAAGGCGTACCATCCCCTAAATAAAGAACTCTAAAATCTCCCTGTTCATACTCATGAAACAAATCTCTGTTTGGGGATGCATGAAAAGATGAACCAGAATCTAATATCCATGATCATACGTGACTATCCAAAGAAAGTATGAGAGCATCCTGTACCACAATGTTTGCATCCTTTGCTTCTTCCATACCTGCATGTTGATTCTCTTTATCTCTCAACCAACACTCCTTCTTTGTATGTCCTTTCTTTCCACAAAACCAGCAGGTAATACCTTTAGACTCGGATCTCCTTTCCGACCTTGATTTCCCTTGCTCAATCTTCTCCTTTTGCCTTCCTCTGCTTTTCGCACTTAGAGCGTTCCCTGATGATTCACCTGTGCTTCTCCTGCGTATTTCTTCATTCAAAATCACACTCACAACATCATCAACCTTTAAGATTTTAGAAGCAGATGCGGAGTTACTTACTGCCATAACCATACCATCCCAACTTTCAGGCAAAGAACATAAAATCAAGAGAGCCTTTACCTCATCATCAAAAACAATGTTGACTGAAGCTAATTGGTTTACCAAACCATGGAAATCACTGAGATGAGTATGTACCGAACCTCCTTCCTGCATTTGTAAAGTAAATAGCTGCTTCATAAGGTATACCTTATTAAAAGCCGAGGGCTTTTCGTATAAATTTGCCAATGACTTTATCAACTCTTCTGTTGTTTTGCACTGTGATAAGCTAGAAATCACAGAAGCTCCAAGACTCAACCTTATGGAACCAAGAGCCTTCCGATCAAGAACACTCCATTTTTCATCCTTCATATCTGTGGGCTTGCATGCAACCCCACCCAACGGTAAGTACAGATCCTTCTGATACAGATAGTCCTCAATCTGCATCCTCCAGTGTTGATAATTCTTGCCGTTAAACTTCTCCATTCGTAGCTTGCTTTCTTCTGCCATTGCTGAACTCCCACTCAATCAGAAAACCCTGTGAATGCCCTGTAATAAAAAACAATAACCTGCTTCCTGCAAACCGTAGCTCTGATACCAACTGTTAGGAGGCCCCTTATCCAACGGTAGCATGATTGATTACTTAAATATGAGCAATTGAACACAGAAATTATACCAGAATGATTAAGAAACTAGAAACATGAGACAACAAAGAATTTGAGAGACAATACACACAATTGTATTAGATAATACTAGAAGAAAATACAAATAAGGAAGATGCCACTTCTTCCTCCACCTCAAAGGCTTGCCACACCTCAAGACCTTCTTCCCTCTCTCTCTTGCTCAACACAAAACCAACTCTAAAACCTGAGTTACAATCCCTCTTTGAATGCTATAGCTGATCTCCTTGACCTTACACCTGTAGATCTCCTTGACCTTGCTTGCTTCAATGCTCTTACTTGATCAATATGATAATTACAATACATGCCTCATGGTTCTTTAAATAGAAATCCATGGTTACAAAAATAGACCTCTAACTACTAAAATTAGACACACAGCTCGCGACTTAAAATAGTCTCTTAGCATGCAAACACTCGGTTTAACTAACTGACTATTCGTAAACAACAGTTCTGGACCGCACAGGCGACCGACGTCGGTCCCTGCCTGTCTGGTGCTGCCGACGTCGGCCGACTCTCTGTCGTCGCCGGTCTCCTTCTCCACTGCATCTGACCGACGTCGGTCATACTGCCGACGCCGGTGGCTCTGGTTCTTCAGCATCCTTTCTTCATGTGTGTGCAAACAGTTGAAGCTTTTAGCTCCACACCCTAACAATATGACCCAACACAATAATTTACATTATGTATTTATGTTTCATACTTAAATCCATGTGTAGATATAACAAAACAAAATTCAACACACATGAACCATAGGATAATTCAAGCTAGCATTTGCTATATGTTTTAGAGGTTTGAATGCACACATTCGTTAACTTAATTATATTTAATTATTTAACATAGTTCATAATCCACCCGTGGAATTATATATATATATATATATATATATATATATATATATATATATATATATTATTAAACATTTCGTAACTTGACTTAATGTTACATTCACATCTCATGTTTTGATTCACAAATAATATGATAAATAAATCTTCATATTAAAGTAAGGACTAAAGTGGGTTCTCTATTTATCCAACGTATCATTAAACCCTCGAAAGATAAATTGTCCACACATAACGCCTACTGTTATCTATACTTTTAAGAGAGATTTTCATGAGGTTATTCAACTGTTATATTCTCATGTAAATTGACTATGGTTTAAAGTCTAAACAATCATTCTTAGACAATTTGAAATTTAAAATATTTTTTCTGTCAAAACTTCATTTAATTATGACTACTAGTATATATATTATCTTTAGTCTTACTACCAGATAAATCCCATCAAAACTCTATTTAAGCTTTTATTTACCTATATAGGCTGTATAGTCAAGAATTCACAATTAACTGTTATTATCTATAAAATTGACTTTTGTTTGGGTTCAAGTGTGAATCAGTCCATTAATGTGAATAACCACATTTGATTATCTAAAAGGCTTCCCTTAATTAGTGCTAAATACTAATTAGCTCACTTAAATATTCCACAAATTATAAATAATCTAAAATCTCTTAGAAAAGCTAAGATGATAGAGGTGTTTTAATCTTTTTTTTTTGAAGCCACCAAAAACATGCTACATTAGTTCCCTAAAATAATCTCCAACATGAGAAGGATACTCCTCTACCTATGGCAACTCCTTAAAAAATACAACTATATATTATAATATAAATTGACTCATGCATATTCCAAAAATAATCCACAAAGGTTAATACCCAGCTTATTTTTAAATTATAGATTAATACAATGATTTATTACATAGAGATCAATAAAAACACAATGGCCAATATAATAATAATCCCTGCTAAATATTATGGTGACATATTTATGAAAAAGTAGAACTAGAATAGTGGCACTGCCTCCAAACTAGCATAACTAGCATTGTTAATTATAACACTCAGTTGGGTCTCTTCTTATGGGCCTGTTTTCTATTCAAAGTGTTGAAAGATATCATGTATAGTCTCCTGCATAACTCACATTATTAATCACCATGCCCAATGGAGGCATCAGAATAAATATATCTCTCAAAAAATCTTTTCCATAGAGTTTTTCTCAAGTGCATCATAAAACATCACGAAATTTCAGTGTAAGACAAATCTCACTTGATAGTCAGGTATTTGTGGTGTCAGAAAATAATATTACAGGCAAGAATTTTCTACATATGACATGATGTAGATGCATTTATTTTAGACCAAAACATGAAAAGATCTCAAATAAATTATTTTAATTTGTTTTAGATTTCTTTTTCTTTTTCAAGTATGCTAGCTTCACCTACTAATCCTCTAGTTTTATAAGGCCTTTTTCACTTTCAATATATTGTTGGCCTTTCTTATTTCACATTTTCTCTTAATGAATCTCAATAAGTTATCGTAGCCAAAATATGAAAAATAGATAATTCTAAAATAAAATATTTTTATTGGATGTACCCATTTCATTCTGAAAAATGTCATAACAAGAAAACAAACTAGTCTAGATGGTGAAGTTAAGGAAGAAAGGATAATCACATACTTGATCTTATAGGTAATATGTAGGAGTTTAGTTCCTTATGATCCAAGTTGAATAATTATGGCAATGTCAGGCAGTTAGATGTATTGTTTGAAATACTATGACCAATATCTACAGAGTTATTTTCTGTTCTGAGCTCAAGTATTAACTAGTATACTCGTGCTACCTTCAAACTAACTAAATCGACCATAATGTGTTTGTAACATGAAGGCAACGTAGAGATATCCATTATATCTTTACGTGTTTTTAAATTCACAAGAACTAACTAATACCTATTATGGTAGTATGTAACATCTAGTATGATTATCCATTATGACATATTCTGATAACATCCATTATATAGGACATGAATCAACATTAATAAATCTTGGTATATGAATCAATATTAATAAATTTTGATCTCTAATATAATAGATTTTGGTTTTATGCATTCATATTTTTTTAATTCTTCTACTAAGTGCTCTACTAATTCCAATAACTTAAAAATAAGACAAATTAACCAGTTAATAATATATTTTTTCATGATCATATGTTTGAATTTAAAATACTAGCTACTTGAAAAATTAGACTGAAAATCCTCTGTTATGCTTCCATTTTTCTTCTTCTAGTTATGCTATGCCCTTTTTACCTTCTCAAGCTCCGCCTTCTATTCCTCTTTTCCCAAAATACTTATGATAAAAAATATTTCTACTTTCTTAAAAATCCCTCTTTAAGGAGATAGGCGTAGCCCTTTTTACTTGTTTTTTTGACTTCTTTGATTTTCTTTTTCTTTTTGTTATTTTAAGTCTTGTTATTGCTTTTTTGTTTTTCCTAAATTTAATTATTTCTTTATTTTATTGTCTTTTTTTTTTTTTTTCATGATAATTGTCAATTTTTTATTTATTTCAACACAAAATACAAAAAATCCATAATTTAATAATTTAATTTGACATCTCTTATTGTCATAAATTTTAATGATAACTTTGACAATTAATAGTTCAGATTTTCAAATCTAATTATGCTAATAATATTTCCACTAGATTTAATGATAAAATACAACAATTATACATAATGAATTCATTAAGCTTTTAAATTATACTAACAAACTCATAGAAATCAACTTTTTAATGCAAGTAAAAATAACCACATCATGTGCAAACTATTTTTTAGTGCATTCTAATATATGTTAACTGTTGTAGTGTATACAGGGTTCTTGTCAAATTTTTATTATCTTTTGATGTTTTCATCTACGTCACCCTCTCTGATAATACTCTCCTTCTATCATGATTTGAGAGATGAGTTATCCTACGTCAACCTTACAACAAGCATGTAGTTAGACCATATCAACATGATAATCATACAACATAAAATATATCTAAAATAATACATCAACATATTTTTAATGTAAACACATAAACTACGACTAACTTACAACAATGCAAACATGTAATCTAAGCAATGTCCTACTATCCCATAACAACATATATCAAAGCTTAGTTAAATAGTCAAATTTAAATTTGTCAACTATAGATATCTATTGATAATCTAATAAATTTATTTGATGAGAAATTGAGATGGAACATCATTCTGTCTAAAGCTAATCATCATCCCAGATGACTCTTATTCAAGCATACATTTTGAATTAAAATTATTGTTAAAAAAATGAGATAGTATAATAGTATCAAATCAGGAAATAAATGTAAATTTTACTTGTAAAACTCCTCAAAGTTATCCCAAATAATACTATTATCATAAAATTGGTTCCATAAGACCCTACTCTATGACATATTCTTTTTCTGCAAACAAGGTTTGCTAGTGTCTCCTACGTTGATTGGTTCTATCATGACTACCTTGAGGTCTAAAACTACAAGACCAACCTATACATATCTTGGTAAAAGTTTCACTGACTTCCCACAAGCACATAAGATCATCATACAAACCAAAACAAATGACTAGGGAGAGTTCAATAAAATCTTCCAACCTCTCTACACATCTCCGTAATCTAGAGAGTGTTTTTCTCATTTTGAAGAAAAGTGTTTACAAAATTTAGTAAGAATGATGTGTATGATTTAATACTATTACTACCCTGCATAGCTATTAATAAGTATAACATGTCAATATTGTCATTACTCCATGGAGACCCTAACAAGTACAATAATGAATAGGAACTAGAAATACCACATTTCTAATGTATATAAAATTAATAAATAAGTGTTTTATCATATACATGCATATAACCATAAGTCTAAATTTGACAAGTCTATTTGTCAAATCCTAGATTTGACAAGACTGTCTATCAGATCCAAACTCAGTATCTATCAAGTCAATGTGAGGCTAAATGGGATCTATTGGGTGAATATTTTGTTATCGATAAGATGATAATAAAATGGTACTTTCAGTCACAGTGTGATGAGATAGAATCTCTCTTCAAGGAAAGGGGAGGCTCCCTTATTATTGCTAACCAAAATAATAAGTAATTATTTATAGTTATTTACACTAATTTTATCAAAGTGGGTGTTATCATATCATCTAATTCTTTTTTTCAGAATTGATGTTTACTTACAAAATTTTCTTTCGTTCCTTACAAAGTATTATGAAATATGAAATTACTTGGTGAAGTAATAATAACTAATATTCAAATTAGTTAGTCAAAATAATAACTAAAATAATATCAACAATGTAACATAGATAGATGGAATAAAGTGCATCCCAAAGTCTTCACCTTATTTCCAATAAGTATCAATTCACCCAAAAAAAACTTGCAGTCCAAAGTCTTCACAATTACTTTCAATAATGAACACAAACCCAGTAACGATATTGCAACTCAAAAGACTTCAAAATCATCTTCCTGACACCTTTTGAGTCATATAAATTCACACTGCAATTCAATTGAATACACAAGAAAATGTAATGGAAGAGACAAGAACATTCCCAAAACATCACAAGTTTATTCTAACACAAAGATTGAAAGACCACTTTCTTTCTAATATATTAATTAACAAGAGATTTATAATTTGAACTCAAAGTTTCAAAAGTTTATCAATGCCACAACGTTTCTCCTCTATACCACTTGGTCCTCCATTTTACAAAGAACTTCCTCTTATTTATAGAGAAGAGCTATGAACAAAAATAAGAAATACATAAATACATTGACTTATTCATTGATAAAGTCTAATTTGACTTAGGACTGTGTACTCCTACGTGCAAATTATGCAAAACAAAATTACATATAAAAATTTATAAAAATAAACTAAGTGTCCTTAGACACATGAATTTCTTCCTTTTTATTCTTCTCTGGATATTCCTATTATCTCTTCAAGGTGGCTTGGACTTGATTGTTGTCTGGTCCCGATGTCCTTTTGGAGATGGCAAGGACTCTAGTGATGGAGTTTTCTAGATCAATTGGCAAGTCTTTGATTTTATCCAAAATCCTTTGTAGTTTATTCATTATAATTTGAAATTCAACCAATTTATCAATGGAGTCAAGTGTGAACATTCCTGTCTTGATTCCTATCTGAATCAAAGATGAGAACTCTTGGCCTACCATTTTTTCAAGAAGATTTTTGTGGGAATCATCTTTAACTTGATAAGGAAGCTTACCAACCTTATATGTAAGGTTTAATACCTTATCATTTCACATATCTTTAGATTATTCAAGATCTTTAATTAGATTCTTGAGAACTTCCTTCTTATTCTTCATTATTTCTTTGTATTCTATGAATACTTTTCTACTTGGAATGACTTTTTGTTCAACCAAGGATTATAGCTTTAATTGATGTAGTTGAGTCCATCTATAAATATCTTTTCTAGTTAATTCCAAATCTTGAGTGAGCGTTTTAAGTGTTTGATGAATTTCAACTTTCACTTCACTCAAGTTCTTCAAAAACTCTATGGCAGAACGTCACCATTGAGCACCTTGACTTAACAATCTTTCAATCTAGGCACCAACAACCCAAACTCAAGTTTCAATCTTCTCTGCCTATTGAATTATTTTTTCTATAGTTTCATTCTCAATAGGCTCTATTGGCTTGAAGGATTATGTGATATTTAGTAGAATAGAAGTCAAATGTTCTATTTATACCTTGAGTTGATCTTTAATTTTCTTAACCTTGTCATATTTTCATAACAAGGATGACATAACTGCTTGTAAATCCTCCTTTGCACCTTTGTGCATTTTTTTCTCAGATCTATTCATCCTTCCACATACTTAGACACTTGGATATATTTAATGTTTCTATCTTCAAGAGGTACTACAACTTTGACATACTTATTTCCCGATTCAATGATCACTTTTGATATTGTCTTAGCCTTCTTAGCCATTTTTGGCTTTACTGGTATGAGTTGACCAAAATCAAAATCATCAGGGGACACAACTTGTTTCTTCCTCTTGGGTGTTTGGGTCATCAACCATGGAGGTAGAGGAGATGAATTTTCTAGGAAGGAAGGGATTGTGATGTTTGGGGAAGGCCTATGGTTTGTGAAATGGATTGAATGGAAAGTGAAATGGTGGAGGTATCTAGTAGTTGAGTTGGCACTAATGAGATTATGGTTATGATCGGTGGAGTTTGATTTGGTGTGACTAACACTTTGGTCTTTATTGGCAAGTTGGATACTAGAATAATAGGGACTTCAATTGTTACTTTGGAGGAAGATGTGGACATAAATTTATCCATATCTTGTTGGGTGAAGTATAAATTGGTGGGATACCCCAATGACTTTGAAGGACTAAGTAGATTAGATAAAGAATAATTTTTTTTATCTAATGTACCTTGAAAAGGGACTTGGAAAAGTGTGGCATTAGAAGGTGATAGAGGAGATGAAAGAGGAATGGTAGAAACAATTGGTATAGTTGGTATTATAGGGGGAACAATGGAAAATGTTACCTGTGAAACTGTTGTTTGAGAGGTTTCAATGGAAGGAATCTCTAACTATGTGGCCACTAACTATGAAAATTATTGAATTACTAGTTGAAATGGTGATAAATTGTTCACTGAAGTGGTGATGAAATTAATGGTTAAAGTGGTGCCTCACTTGTGGCTGGGTTTTCCTCCTTTTTTGCCTAAACATCCTTTTCTACTCTAGCTTCTTTGTCTTTTATTTTGCCTTTACTCATAAAAACAAACTTTGGTTTTTGTTTAGAAGTGGAGGCATCCTCCTTATTCTTTGTTATGATTTCCTCACGCTTCTTGGTAGTGTCTTCATCATATTCTTACTCAACTAGTTTTGAAATATTTTAGCTTGACACCTTTAGACTGTAACTAAGCATTAGTGTTTGAAAGAATAGGTTGAAATCTATCCCTAATAGATGTGGACTCTTTGATAGACCATTAGAATGGCAAGAGAGGAGTGGAAGCTCCCTGATTACCCTCATATGAGGGGTCTAATACATTCTCATCATCTGATAAATCTTCTGTAATATCAACTAACTTTAGACTAATAATTTGATCAGCAATAAGATGACTGTAATCTAGTCTTCTTACATCATCAATTCTACACTTTGCCCAGATATCTTCAATTCTATGTACATGAGTATAGTTACCTTTTAATTTTTCCTTCATCATTCTATAATCAAAGTTTTTTTTCCCTTAAATCTCTTAAGAGTGATCCATTGTAACTCAGTTTCCATTGTTTTGGATTTTGGTGTGGTTGAGACTGTATATTGTCCAATGTTGATTGGAAACTTGAAACCCTTCTTATGAACATCTGATTGGTTTTTATGCACAACCATCATTTGTCGACACATCTCCATCAAAATCAATTTGTCACTTGGATACCTAGGCAACATATATGGTTGTTCATTGAATCCCCTTACTCTGATGTAGGTGAAGGTTGGGAATTATAGAAAGATGCAATCAATCTTATTGACCATTGCCCATGCTTGGTCTGAAACTCTCATTTTATCGAGATCTTATTCAAATATGCAAATGAACTTGTAAAATAAAGCATAATTGACTCTCCTATAATTTTTTATGCTTTTCTTGAGATTTAATTATGGATAATATTCATGGACAGGAACATTTTTCCTCTCACCATTACTAGTCAATCCTAGGAAAGCTCTCATGCTGGCTGCAACATATACCAGATAGAAAGTCATATAAAATTTCTGGGAAGAGGTTACCTCAGAGAGATGGTGACATATGGTATCACTAATTTGACTTCCCTAATAAATTCTTTGTTTATCATTCTTGATGATGAAGATGTAGTGATACATCCACTCTTGAAAGATGTTTGATGTGGGAGACCCTTTATTTTGCTTAGGAAAGTGATCAAATATCTTACTTCTTCTAATAAATCACTATGATATAGGTACTTGGTTCATCTCACAATTGAATGTCTAGGAGTTATGAGCCAATGAGTATTGATGTGTTTTTTACACTTGTCAAAATTTCTGTCATAGTGCTCTTGAGTTGAATTCATAGTTACATCTGAGTACTCTTCAATGTCTGAGAGATGAAATATCTTATCAAAATAATCATCATCAAGCTGAATGATCACCTTCCCACTTGCATCTTTTACTGATCTGATTTCTTTGTCAAAATGTGCAGCCACTATTAGAACAAATTCCAAATCTTATGTCGATACAGGAAAAGCTAATGCCAAATAAATCTCACTATTTAAAATAGGTTGCATGTGTTGTGCAATGGGATCCTAGCCCAACCTCTATAAGAATTTAGCCATATCAACATGACCAATTTCGATGTCTTTGATCTGATCTACATTCAACTCAAATGTAGATGTTCAAAAAATACATTGGAATTTGTACTTCATTGCTCTCTTGCCTGGGGAATCCTTCGACATTGATTAAACAACTACAAGAGAGAATTTTAATTCTTTAGAGTTAGCATTCTTCACATTATTTGAATAAAATGCAAGATAGGAAAAAATCAACACTCTTACATGGAATATGGACAAATTTTGGCCTTTGGTGCAATCCAAAGAAAATTCTCCAAATTGCACGGGCATTGATAAGAAGTGTGTAGTTTGGAGAATTTTATCCAAACTAGATAGGAATTTTCTCTGATTTGCACCAAACTTGGATATGTGTAAGTTAGCAAAAATTATCTGACTTGCACCTTGGGTTTTAGACTTACAATGCACCTCAGATAAAATTCTTTGATGTGTACCAAATGGTCAGTTGTGCACTTAGGAGAATTTTCTTCGAGGTGCACGGGGGAAATTGGTAAATTGCAAGGGTGCACCTTAGAGAAAATTATTTGAGGTGTACGACCAAAGATCAGTTATGTGCACTTCAAAAAAAATTCTACAATGTGCATGATGGGAGAGTGAAAGGGTGCAACTCAGAGAATTTTCTTTGAGATGCATGGGGAACCAAAAGAAAGGGGTGCACCTTAGAGAAACTTCTTCGAGTTGCACCCCTCAAGAAAAAATGTATCGAGGATCAAGGTTTGGAAAAACATGGGGGAAGAAAACCATAACAAAACCACTTAGGATATTTACCAAAAGGGGGGGAGGAAGATGATGGTTTCATAAAATGAAAAATGACACTGAAAAATATAAAGTGCAAAAATTAAAAATAAAAAAAACCAAAACCCTAAGAAAAAGAAAGAAAATTAAAAGAAAGGTACTAAGATGTACCTATAATTTAGAGGTGATCCAAAGGTGATGAAAATCATGGGCAATTAGGAATAGATGTGAAGCCACCGAAGGGTGATACAAATTAATTTGAAAATGGTGAACAAACAGGAGTGCACACGAGCTCAGAAATGATGAGGAGTTCACACAGGCTTGAGAACAATGAGGAGTGCAAAAGATAATTGTTACAAAAAAATTATGATGTGGTAATTTATATCAATTAGGTAATTAATTCACATTAATCACCATGCAAATGGTGGGTCTGGGTGCAAGATCAAAGAAATTATCTGACCTTGCATGTGCAATGTCAAAAAAAATCTCTATTCTTGCATGCAATGGTGTAGTTTAGAGAAAATTCTTTGACTTGCACCAAAATGGACTTGGTGTAGTTTAGAGAAAATTATCTAAACTACATGGGGCAAAAAATTCCCTCAAAATATATTTTTTTTAGAAAAACAAATGCAAGGAGGCAGAGAATGGCCTCATTTTACGTGCTTAGAGCTTATGGGCTACAAAACAAACAAGTTTCATAGGAGTTATCCCATGAATTGAGTCTACTTTAATTCAAGGATAATAGCTAGCTCCAACTGGAAAATTTTCTTCAAGCATTCTTTGAAATGCTTGAAGGAAAGAGAATCCCAAAACTCTATGTGGCTTCTTCCAATGGGCCATCGAGTCAAGGAACTGATCAAACTAAAAACTAAAATAAAAAGAATATATAGATATTTACAAGATGTACAAACTTATTTGGAACCTAATTGAGTGAAAAGCTTCAAATGTTGCCCACTATAGGGCAACAATAATGGTGTTCCATCCAGGCATGTCAAAAAGAAACTATGTTCCCCATGAAGTTGATGGATGAGGAACGTGCCTCTCCATAAAGAATCAAATTTTCCATGCACCCCCTTTTGATCTCTTCTTTTGTTGCACAAGAGGACTAAATCTTTGACTCAAAATTCTTGTGACTTATCCCTCCTGTCAAAATTTTCTTGACATGACTCTGATGTTCAGAAATACGGTCCACCATTTTTGTACATTGCTCCTCTGATTTGGCAAGGTATATAATACACTTGTTTAAGGAGCTTTCAAATGTTTCATCTTCAATTATCTTAGCCAATCTGAGAGTAGGCAACTCTAATGTGATGGGTATTTCTCTATTCAGGCCATACAGAAGTTAAAAATGAAACATATTAATCACTCACTTTGGAGTGATGCAATCAACCCACAATGTATCATATAATGCTTTGTGTCAAGTTCTCTGATTGTCTTCTACCAACTTCTTGATGATAATTACCAATTTTTTATTACTTGACTTAGCTTGACCATTTTCCTAAGGTAAGTAGTCTGAGGCATAAGATAGAATAATTCCATATTCAAACTATAACTGAGTCATCTGGAATATGAAACAAGCAACATTATCAGTTATTATTTTATTAGTACTCTGAACCTTGTGATAATGTTTTCCTTGAGAAAGTTACAAAAAACCTCTAAAGTGGCATATTTGGTTGAAATTACCTCCACCCACTTGGTGAAGTAATACGTAGTTGTGAGAACATAACTATGACCCACACTTGACAGTGGGTTCACTGTGCCAATGAAGTTAATACCCCATTGCTAAAAAGGTTCTTCAATGACTACGGGCTTGAGAGGTAGGGATGCTAACTTAGATTTCCCCATAAACTACTGACACTTCTTGCATTTATGCACCCAAGCATGTGCATTTTGAAAAAGTGTTGGCCAATAGTACCTTAGCCATAAAATCTTGTGAGCTATGACCAAAGCTAAAAAATGTCCTCCACATGCCAAGTTGTGAAAGGAGTCCAACAACTTGTCTTGTTGTGCTTTATTTACACATTGTAGAAAAATTCCATTAATGTTTTACTTATACAAACTGTTGTCTCAAAGAATGAAGTTCATAGATTTAAATTTGATTGTCCTCTTCTCCTTATGAGACAAATGTTCTGGTCCTTCTCCATACATGAGAAAATAGGCAATATCATAATAAAATTCATTCATTGTGCTAGCTAGCAATACCATGGGAAGTTCTTCTGTATTTTCTTCATTGTTGGATACCTCTTTTGGTTTGTTCTCTGCGATGAGTTGACATAATCCTTTTCCATGCACAAGTTTTGTAGGCTTGATCTCCATATCATACTCTTGGATCTTAGCAATCCAATTGCCTCTTTTTCCACCAAATTTTTGTTGAGTCAGAGTAGAATTGATAGTAGAATCAGGGACTAATGCAATGGTATGAGAATTGAGGATGTAATACCTGAAATGATTAACTGATTTCACCACAACATAAACATGTTTTTTCATGGATGAGTACTTGAGATCATGAGACTTTAAAGGGCAGCTCATGAAATATATGGGAGACTCAATCCCCTCTTCATTTGGATGTACCAAGATTGTGCATAAGGTATGATCTAAATCATAACTATACATGATGCAGTTCTTGGTATAGTCAGGGTAGACTAAAATGGGGGCAAGTTCAATTTCTTCCTTGATTTCATGAAAGGCAGCTCTTCCATCTACGCTCCAATTAAAAATTGATTTCCCTTTCATCATGTCAATAATATGACATGTCTTCTAAGCAAAATCAGGAACAAACCTCTGCAATAAATTAAGCTTCCTAAAGAAGAAGTGCACTCCTTTATTACTTGATGGAAGAGTAAGATTATGAATTGACTTGACCCATTCAATATCAATCTTGATTTCTTCTTTGGACACAACGTGTCTAAGGATCTTGCCTTCAGTAAACCCAAAAATGAGTTTATTGGGATTAAGGGATATCCCATGTTGACAACATGTTTGAATCACTCGTTGTAAATGGTCATAATGACCTTGACATTTTTTTGAGAAAATAGTTAGATCATCAAAATAGACCACAATGAGCTTACCAATAATATCTCTGAAATCCAAATCCATAACCCTCTAAAAATTTGCACCAGTATTGATCAACCCAAAAGGCATTCTATGATATGCAAAGGTGCCCCACGGAGTAGTAAAATTTATCTTATGTTGACACCTCCACTTGATTGTATCTTGAAAATCCATCTAGCATATACATCTCTGAACCCATCACTATTTGTAGTACTTGATCCATTACCGACAGTGGGTAATTATCCTTAAGTGATAATTGGTTTAGATTACAAAATTCAACCTAGTTGTGAATTTATCCATTATTTTTCCTCATAGGAACAATATTTTCTATCCATGTTGAATTATGTATAGGAAAGATGATCCTAGAATTCAGCATTTTTTGAATTTCAGCAAGGATGATACCTAAGATTTTGGGATTATATTGTCGATGTTTCTACTTGTGAGGCTAAGACCTAGGCTTGAGATGGATATCATTCTACACTTTTTTGGGTCTAAAAGGATTCAAATCAGCATATGAATATGCTAATACATCAATGTACCATCATAGAAGTCTCACCAACCTCTCTTTTTCCTCTAACAAGAAACATTTCTTAACATTTATCATTTTGGGATCATCCTCTGTTCCTATATTGACTTTCTCAATTTCTATAGTTGAATCTGATTCAAAATATTGATGTTTGATGAATCAATCATGTTTACGAAAAATCCTCTCTAAAGATACCAATACTTTGGGAATCATATTCCCTTTCAGTTGGAAAATTTCTTCCCTTGTTTCCTAATGAACCTCAGAGATTGATTCTTGAGGAGTAGAGTCCCTTCCCTCAAAATATAACTCACTAATTTTTTTTGCCTTCTCTAAGAAGGTGATAAGTTGCTCATCATTATTGAAAACTTGTCAATAATTAACATTATCCGGTACGCTAGGCTAGAATACCAACTCAATGGTATACCTGTTTCCTTGAAAATCATTGTGAGGAATCAAGAGAGTAGTTGAGATAGTTAATGAATCTACTCTATCATTGTATTCTCTTGGAACTGTTGATATATAAAGAGAATAAATTTTTTTCATGTAATCCCAAACTCGATTGCAGTAATGCCTTAACCTTTCATTCTTTTTTTGATATAGATTCCTGACTTGACAAATTAATAGCTCGAAATCACCTTGAGCATGAAGGTTTTTAATTCCTTTCTTTTGTCCAACCTCCATCCCTAACAAAAAATATTCATACTTAGTAGTATTGTTAGTGTTATCAAACTACAACTTGAAAGAAAAAAGGAAAATCTTTCCTTTTGGGGATATGAGGACTATCCCAGCTCCATAACTAGTTGAACAAAAACTGCCATTAATTTCTAAAGTCCAAACATCATTTGAACTTTTAACTTTGATAGTCTCAAAATCCATAAATTCTTCTTCTAAAGAAGGTGGTTCATCTATTTCCTGACCTCTAACTAAAATATCATCTGATAATACTGGATCTTTGTCTGTAGTCAAGAAATATGTACCCATTTCAGAGGTTTCAAAGAGATTCTACGCTTTTGGGTCTTTAATTTGTTAAGTATATTTTGCTTGCTTATCAAGATGAGGTTTTCATATAACACCTTTGATAGGTATTCTAGCCTTGGATAAATCCATGTTAATCTCATCAACAACATATTTACAAAAGTTACGCCCTAACAAAGCTCCATATGAAGCTGGAACATTAGCCACAAGAATTGTCATCTTGATCTTTTTATTTGAAAAATCAACAAATGCAAATTGTGCATCTTTGATTTGGCCTATGAGGGTTACTTGCTTAGTTTTCATTAAACTAAATTACCAAAAGTCTTTGTCAAGGTCAATCCCAAGGCAAAGCTACCTTGGCTAGCATCACATTATCGAAGGCACCCAAATCAATGATGCAATTACTGAACTTGTAACCATTGACAAATATGGAAATATAGAAAGGTTTTATTCTTTTAGAGTTGGATTCATGAGTTATAATTAGGTTATTTTGCTTTAACTTTGGCTTAGGATTAATTGGTGTACTCTTGGATGAGACCTGATCAGGATTGATCGCTTTACCTTTTATAAACTTTGCCAATCTCTTGAATTGGTGAGGGTTGGATTGGAGATATTCAACCTCAAACAATTGGATTTTTGTCTTCCTAGAAAGATATATGATATCAGAAGCTGGGTATGGGGCAGCCAAAGAAGACAAGATATTTTTATTTTTAGGTTTCAGGTTTTGGGCAATGGTTCTAGATGTATAAGGAGAAGAAGTAGAATGGTGAGGAGTACTTACTTGTTTATCTATCACTATGTCCTTTGGATGAACTGCAAAAGGAGTTCCTCTTTTATAAATAGTAACCTCCTTGTGTGGTTCATCCTTGGTCTTAGATTTATCAACTTTGTGTGATTGATTTGGCTAGCTTTGTGAATGGGTAAAGATGACATAAGACTCACCATGTATGTCTTCTTCTCATTCAGCTTCTTCTTCAAAGTTCAGAAACCTGATATCAGAGTCTCCAGATTCTCCTTCTTCATCTCTTTTGAATGAATTTTTATATTTTTTTGAAACATATTCTTTGGAACATCATCATTTTCATGTTCCAACCAATTAACTGTGATATTATCCGATGGTGCTTCCAAATCAAGCCTTACTTATGGTGGGGGAACCTTATTTTGATTTTGATTCCTCATAGCATTATTAGAATAATTAGAAGTATTTGGGTATGTTTTTCTTAGAGTATACTTATATGAAGGAAAAGCCATATCTTGGGACATTTGCTTCTTGAGTGATAGCAATTCATTTTCTAGCTTTTGAACCATAGGATCCATGGTGCTAGTAGAAGGTGAAGTTGTAGAGGGTTGCCCTCTAAGCTTGATTAAATTATTTTGCACTTTTCTTGTTAGGATCAAATCATCTTCTACTTCAGTGGCCAATCTTTGAGCAATATCAAGATCAGCTAGGGTTGCTCTTAACATAATAAAACTCACTTTTGGTAGTTGAGAATTGATGAAGAAGCACTTCGAGTTCTCAGGCATAGGTTGAGCAACTACTGAAATCCTATTCCTGAACTTATTAAACTTTGCCACAAACTCATCTATGCGTTCATTTGTTTATTTCTTCATTTGTGTAAGTTGAGCCAAAAAGGCATGAGTATCTTTTACTGGCTTGAACTTTGCCTCAAACTTAGCATTAAGTGTTACCCAACATGTGATGGTTCCTATTGCAAGATGATAAAACCAATTAACAACAACACCTTGGAGGATTTTTACGAAGAATATTATAAAAACATCTTCATGTTCCACTCCAAGAACTCCACATGCAATGTAGAATGCAACAATATGCTCATCTGGATGTTACTTGCCATCACCATAGAAATTGGGAAATTTTTTACGTGAACCACGAAGAAGTTCATGAGATGGTGTTGTTAAGTTCAATGGACCAAAACTAGTCCCCTATGGACTTTAAATGACTATTATATGCAGATTGCAGGGAGGGATAGCAAATCTTTGCAAAGGAAAAATAGGTAAGACCCTATGAACATTATAAGCTTCCCCTGGTATCGGAGATCTTGTATTGGTAGGAGGAAAAATTCTCATACATTGAAGAGGTGACCTTGCACGTGCCAATGAAAGATCAAAGTTATGTTTTTTTAACAACTCAAATGTTAGATCAATGTGTCCCGTTGCCCTTCTGCCATGAGTGTAGCTTTGTTCCACCAGATCGAGAAAATGTCCAAAAAATAAAAGAGATTAAAAACAAAAAAATAATAGCAAACAATAAGGTTTTGGTCCTATTTCAATCGAATGAGTGTAGAGCTTGGTTGTTGTTTGATCCCCAATGGAGTCACCAAAAATTGTTAGGTGAATCTTTTGTTATGGATAAGATGATAACAAAATGATACTTTCAGCCATAGTGTGTGAGATAGAATCTCTCCTCAAGGAAAGGGGAGGCTTCCTTATTATTGCTAACCAAAACAATAAGTAATTATTTACAGTTATTTACACTAATTTTATCAAAGTGGGTGTTATCACATCATCTAATTCTTTTTTTTCAGAATTGATGTTTGCTTACAAACGTTTTTTCTATTTCTTACAAAGTATAGTGAAATGTGAAATTATTTGGTGGAACAATAATAACTGATATTCAGATTAGTTAGTTGAAAGAATAACTAGAATAATATCAAAAAATGTAATGTAGATAGATAGAACAAAGCGCAACCCAAAGTCTTCACCTTATTTTCAACAAAGATTAATTCATAAAAAAAAATAACTTGTAACCCAAAGTCTTTATAATTACATTCAATAATGAACACAAATCCAATAACGATATTGCAGCTAAAAAGACTTCAAAATCAACTTTTTAGCACCTTTTGATTTATAAAAATTCACACCGCAATTTAATTGAATACACAAGAAAATGTAATGGAAGAGACATAAGAACATTCCCAAAACATCACAAGTTTATTCCAACACAAAGATTGAAAGACCACTTGCTTTCCAATATATTAATTGACAAGAGATTTACAATTTGAACTCAAAGTTTCAAAAGTTTATCAATGCCACAAGGTTTCTCCTCTATAGCCGTTGGTCTTCCATTTTACAAAGAGCATTTTCTTATTTATAGAGAAGAGATATGAATAAAAATAGAAAATACATAAATATATTGACTTATTTATTGACAGAGTCCAATTTGACTTAGGACTATGTACTTCTCTTTCATGAAAATTACACTAAACAAAATTACTTATGAAAATTTACAAAAATAAACTAAGTGTCCTTAGACACAAGAATTTATTCATTTTTATTCTTCTCTAGATATTCCATGTATCTCTTCAAGGTGGCCTAGAATCAATTGTTGTCTGGTCTTGATGTACTTTCAGAGATGGCAAGGACTTTGGTGATGGAGTCTGCTAGATCAACTATCAAGTCTTTGCTTTTATCCAGAAACCTTTGCATTTTATCCATTATGATTTGAAATTCAACCAATTTACTGATGGATTTAAGAGTAAACATTCATGTCTCGATTTCTATCTGAGGAAAGGATGAGAACTCTTAGGCTACCATTTTTTCAAGAAGAATATCTTGAGAATCATATTTAACTTGATAAGGAAGCTCACCAACCTTATCTGTAAGGTATAACACATTATCATTGCACATATATTTAGCTTCTTAAAGATATTTAATTATATTCTTGAAAACTTCCTTCTTATTCTTCATTGATTCTTTTTATTTTATGAATACTTTCCTATTTGGAATGACTTTCTGTTCAACCAAGGATTCTAGCTTGAACTGACATAACTGAGTCCATGTGTGAATATCTTTTTCAATTAATTCCAAATCTTGAGTAAGTGTTTTGTTTGTTGAATTTACACTTTCACTTCACTGAAGTTCTTCAAAAACTCCATGGTAGAACGTAATCATTGAGCACCTTGACTTAACAATCTTTCAATCTAGGCATCGACAGCCTGATTGTGAGTTCTAATCTTCTCCACCTATTGAATTGCTTTTTCTGTAGTTTCATTCTCAATAGGCTCTACTGGCTCAAAGGATTGTGTGATCTTTAGTAAAATAGAAGTCAAATGTTCTAGTTGTACCTTGAGTTGATCTTTAATTTTCTTATCCTTGTCATATCTTTCTAGCAAGGATGTCATAACTACTTGTAAATCCTCCTTTGCATCTTCATACATTTTCCCCTAGATCTATTCATCCTATCGCATACTCAGACACTTGGATATCTTCAATGTTTCTATCTTTAGGAGGTACTACAACCTCGACATACTTATGTCTTGATTCAATGATCACTTTTGATATTTTCTTAGCCTTCTTAGCCATTTTTGACTTTACTAGTATGAGTTGACCAAAATCAAAATCATTAGGGGACATAGTTTGTTTCTTCCTCTTGGGTGTTTCGATCATTATCCATGGAGGAAGAGGAGATGAATATTCTATGATGGAAGATGCCAAGGATTGTGAAGTTTGGGGAAGGACAATGGTTTGTGAATTGGGTGGAATGGAAAGAGAGATGGTGGAGGTATCTGGTAGTTGAGTTGGCAAAAATGGGATTATGATTATGATTGATAGAGTTTGACTTGGTGTGATTGACACTTTGGTCTCTACTGACAAGTTGGATACTGGAATAGCAAGGACTTGGGTTATTACTTTGGAGGAAGAAGTGGACATAAATTTATCCATATCTCTTTGGGTGAAGTATAAATTGGTGGGATACCCTAACAACTTTGGAGGACTAGGTAGATTAGATAAAGAATCAAAAACTTGATCTAATGTACCTTGCAAAGGGACTTGGAAAAGTGTGGCACTAGGAGGTGACAAAGGAGATGAAAGAGGAATGGTAGAAATAATTGGTATAGTTGGTATTATAGGAGGAATAATGGAAAATGTTACTTGTGAAAATGTTGTTTGAGAGGTTTCAACTGAAGGAATCTCTAACTGTGTGGCCACTGACTATGAATATTATTGAATTACTAATTGAAGTGGTAATGAAATTGTTGGTTGAAGTGGTGATGAAATTGTAGGTTGAAGTGGTGCCTCACTTGTGGCTGGGTTTTCCTCCTTTTTTGCATGAACACCCTTTTCTACTCCATCTTCTTTGTCTTTTCTTTTGCCTTTTCTCACAAACACAAAATTTGGTTTCTATTTAGAAGTGGAGGCATCCTCCTTATTCTTTGTTCTAAGTTCCTCATGCTTCTTGGTAATGTCTTCATCATATTCTTCCTTAGAACCAGTTTTGAATTATTTTAGCTTGACACATATAGACTCCAACCAAGCATTATTCTTCACAAGAACAGGTTGAAATATGTCCTTGATAGATGTGGACTCTTTGATAGACCATTGGATTGATGGGAGAGGAGTAGAATCTACTTGATTACTCTCATATGAGGGGTCTAATACATTCTCATCATCTGATAAATCTTCTAAAATAGCAGCCAACTTTAGACTAACAATTTGATCAGTAGTAAGGTGACTATAATTTAGTCTTCTTACATCTTCATCAGTTCTACACTTTGTCCAGATATCTTCAATTCTATGTACATGAGTATAGTTACCTTTCATTTTTTCCTTCATCATTCTATAATCAATTTTTTTTATTCCCTTAAATCTCGTAAGAGTAATCCATTGTAGCTTAGTTTCCATTATTTTGGCTTTAGGTGTGGTTGAGATTGTATATTAGTCAATGCTGATTAGAAATTTGAAACCCCACTTATGAGCATCTGATTGTTTTTTATGCACAACCATCATTTTTCATCACATCTCCATCAAAATCAATTTGTCACTTGGATACCTAGGCAACACATATGGTTGTTCATCGAATCCCCTTACTTTAATGTAGATGAAGGTTGGGAATTGTAGAAATATGCAACTAATCTTATTGATTGTTACCCATGCTTGGTTTGAAACTCTATTTTTCTCAAGGTCTTGTTCAAATATGAAAATGTTCTTGTAGAAGAAAGCATCATTGAATATCCTGTAATGTTTTATTCTTTTCTTGAGAATTAATTGTGGATAATATTCATCAATAGAAACCTTTTTGCTCTCACCATTATCGGTCAATCTTGAGAAATTTCTCATACTAGATGCAACATATACCGAATAGGAAGTTATATAAAATTTTAGAGAAGAGGTCACCTCAAAGCGCTGATGATATATGGTATCGCTAATTTGACTTCCCCAGCAAATTCTTTGTTTATCCATCTTGATGATGAAGATGTAATGATACATCCACTTTTGAAAGACATTTGATGTGGGGAGACCCTTGAATCTACTTAGGAGAGTGATCAAATATCTTACTTCTAATAAATCACTATGATATAAGTACTTAGGCCATATGTCAATTGAATGTCTAGGAGTTCTTCTGAGCCAATGAGTATTGACGTGTTTTTTACACTTATCAGAATTCTTATCATAGTACTCTTGAGTTGAATTCATTGTTACATCTGAGTAATCTTTAATAATTGAGAGATGAAATATCTTATCAAAATAATCATCATCAAGCCATTCACTTCCCACTTGCATCTTTTATTGGAAATATCTTATCAAAATAATCATCATCAAGCCATTCACTTCCCACTTGCATCTTTTATTGATCTGGGTTTCTTGTCAAAATATGCAACCTATTAGTGTAGGTTTTTATTTTTCCCTATTATTTAATTATATAAATTATATATTTGTGCATACATGGAGTTTTCCTACATTAGTGGGATAGGCTAGCTTATGTGGAGATGTGTGTCATAGATGTGTCATAGGTGTCATAATAATGTCATAAGTAACTCCTTTAACTGGCTATTCCGGGTATGGGAGTTACTTCTCTATTCTTAGCACTTTGTCACCACCTTTCATAGAGGAGTTACAGTCTATTCTTGGGTGCCTTGACCACCTTTTGTGAAGGAGTTACTTATGTGCTCTCCTATATGTATTCTTCATTTTTGGCCATCTCATGTTAATCAAATATTGATTTTTCTCCTATTTGTCTTGTGCAATTTATCTTCTAGTATAATTTTAAATTGCTTTAGCATCTATGTGATGTGCACTAGCTTCATCTCGTGTGATCATGTCTCCATTGCATTCACATTATCCAGATTCTGGTAACAACTTCGATACAACCACTATTAAAACAAAATTTGGATCTTGTGTTGACATAGGAAAAGATGCTGCCAAATGAATCTCACTATTTAAAATAGGTTGTATTTATTGTGTAATGGGATCCTGGCCCCACCTATGTAAGAATTCAACCATATCAACATGACCAATTTTGGTGTTTTTAATCTGATCTACATTCGAATCAACTGTAGATGTCGTAAAAACACCTTGAAACTTGTACTTCATTGCTCTCTTGGTCAAGAAATCATCTGAGATTGATTAAGAAACTGCAAGAGATAATTTTAATTCTTTAGAGTTAACATTCTTCACATTCTTTAGAGAAAATGTAAGAGAAGCAAAAATTAGCACTCCTACATAGGATATGGACAAAATTTGGTCTTTAGTGCAATCCAAAGAAAATTATATGGATTGCATAGGCATTGATAGGAAGTGTGTAGTTCAAATTATTTTATCTAAACTACATAGGAGTTGGGTAAAATTCTTGAGTTTAGGTGAAAGTCAAAGAAAATTATCTAACTTGCACCAAACTTGGATATGTGTAAGTCTTGGTATAAGTCAAAGAAAATTCTCTGACTTACACCTTGGGTTTTACACTTATAGTGCACTTCGAATAAAATTCTCTGATGTGCACTGAAGGGTCAACTGTGCACTTAATATAATTTTGTCTGAGGTACATTGGGGAAGTTACTAAAGTGCAAGGGTGCACCTCAGAGAAAATTATCTGAGGTGCATGATCGAAGATCAGTTACGTGCACTTTGGACAATTTTGTCTAATGTGCATGAGGGGAGAGTGAAAGGGTGCAACTTGGAGAATTTTATCTAATATGCATGGGGAACCAAAATAAAGGGGTGCACCTCAGAGAAAATTCTCTGAGTTGCACCCTTTGAGAAAAAATGTCTCGAGGGTCAAGGTATGGAAAAACACGGGGGAAGACAACCATAACAAAACCACTCAGTATATTTACAAAAAAGTGGGGAAAATATGAAGGTTTGATAAAATATGAAATGACAATGACAAATATAAAGTGCAAAAAATAAAAATAAAATATATTTAAATCTTAGGAAAAAGAAAGAAAAATAAAATAATCATACCAAGATGTACTTGTAATCTAGAGGTGATCTAGAGATGATGAAAATTATGGGCAAGTAAGAATAGATGTGAAGATGTCAAAGGGCGATACAAACAAGTTTGAAAATTATGAACGAGTGAGAGTGCACACGAACTTAGAAATGGTGAGGAGTGCACGCAGGCTCGAGAATGATGAGGAGTGCAAAAGACAAATGGTAAAAAGAAAATTACATGGTAATTTATACCAGTTAGGTAATTAATGCACATTAATCACCATGAAAATGGTGGGCCCAGGTGCAGGATCAAGTAAATTCTTCGACCTTGCATGTGCAATGTCAAATAAATTCTTTGCTCCTACACACAATGGTGTAGTTTAGATAAAATTCTTTGACTTGCACCAAAATGAACTTGGTGTAGTTTGGAAAAAATTATCTGAACTGCACGGGCTGAAAAACTTTCTCAAAAGACTAAATTTTTTTTTAGAAAAAAATGCAAGGAGGTAGAGAATGGCCTCATTTTGCATGCTTAGAGCTTATGGGATACAAAATGGACAAGTTTCAAAGGAGTTATCCCATAAATTGAGTCTACTTAAATTCAATCATAACAAGATCCACTCCTATCAAGTACCTATGTTCCTAGTTCATGACTCTTCCCTTAGGTCTTCACAACCTAATGATCTCTAAAATGTACACAAGGTTCAATGAAACATAATTCTATATTAATATATCATAGAAAGTAATACTATATACTTAAATGATTTCAAATGTACCAACACACTTACAAAAAAAAATCATACATTCATTCTGTAATTGTATTAAGTTGCCACTAGCCAAACATAACTAGTATCATATTTCCTAACTTAACCTATAGTGTTATATTCATAATTAAGAGAAAATAATGTTAAAATTGTTATATCATACAAAGGCCAAGGATCAAACTGTCCTTACAACCTTATAAAGGTAACAAGTGAGATATTTTCTCCTTGCTTGCTCAACTAGCACACAACAAGTTAAAAGTTTATCTCAGCCCTTTTAGACAAGTAAGATGTTGTATACATCCTATACCCTACTCAATCTTAGTGAAAGGTACATAAATATATTTTCAAAACAACATGCTTTAATCAAAAGAGATTAATATCAATCTAATCAAGGGTATATAATATCATAATAATTATAATCAACTTATAATTCTTAATCTAGAATTTAATATATAATTCAAGGTTCGCCACTCCATGTGGTCTAAGTTCACAAGTTAGATATATTAGTGACCCTAAAGAGTCACAAGTGAAAAGTATAAAACTATCATAAAAAACTCATAAATACCCTCACAATATAAAAATAAAACACCGTAATTCAATGTTTCTAAATCACTACCTACTTACCAAATTTGTAAGTATAGTTTCATAATCTATTTTCACAATTAAGAGAAAAAATACTAACCACAAAGATGTATCAATCCATCCAATCCTAAAACTTCTCTCTCAAAAAGAAGTAGAAGACATTTATCCCATGAACTCCAAGGAATATCGTCAAAACAACATTTTAGAAACAAATTTCAACATCAAGAAAATATGAATCCTCTCGGTACCTTATAATGACGTCAAATGAGAATGAGAGAATAACAACTCACTTCTAAGCTAAGAGAGATGACACTTATTCCTAATCCACATAACTTAAGACTACTAATACTAAAGCAAACTCCTAATACATAAGAATTCTCAACCAAAACATCTAAACTCCACTACAAGAAAATTCCCACTGCCTTAGGTGGTACTGACTAAAAATGGTCCTATAAGATTTTCCATTCCTAGGATTAGTGAAAATAAGACACAAAAAATAAAGCACATATATTTAATTGAGAAGCATCATGTGCTTACTAAACACTCACAACACAAAACATAAATGGTGAAGGTGACTTGATTACTAAGAAGGATGTAATCATAATCGAGGTGTTCAATCCAAGTGATCAAACTATGGTAGAAATCTATTGTTCATAACTCATGAATTATGTTATGTACTCACCTACCCAAACCTCGTATATAACCATCACCATTGGGACACTCGATAAACTAATCCCTAAAAAATTCAAAAGGGTACGAGTGATCTTAAGGGTACACACTCAATGTTTCCCACACACATTTCATGAATGTCTCATACTTACAATAGTCACCAAGCCATACAAGAGGATCTACCGAGTCTCAAATTTTCAATCATGGTATAACATGGTTCTTGTATTGAGGCACTATAAATCCAAAATACTAATGCAATACTTCATTTCACTAGGTTCACAATGGTGAATAAAAAGACATGGAAATACCAATGGACTCAATAGGTCTTAGAGTTTGAGCCACAACTCTAATACCACATGTAATAACCTCGCTGGGATCAATTAGAAATACGTGATTTTTTTAATTAACACACATACTACAAATAGATTTCACACTATGAGAATCTAAGTAATGATCATATCAAATACTCTAAGATAGATAACTATAAATGAAGTATACCAGGCTATACATCTCGAATCACTATCAACATAAGAAAACACATCATGATACAAATATAGAAAGTAATTACAAATAGCTAGCCACTACTAGTTTAATACATAATCATTGTTGTCAATCCTCAGTAAATAGTTAATTATAACTCTTCATGATAATGTTTCCAAAAATAAATACAATATGATACAATGTACATAATGAAGATACATGGTTCCCTGGAGCATGAGTTCCCTAGACTCTCCAATGTTTATGACAATATCAAGTGTCATCTTAAAGTAGTACCATGTGTCGAGAGAGATCATCATTCGAGTGCTTTTTCACATCAATAATGAACCAATGATCCCCCACACTAATTCTATTAGAGAATGGTCCTCCCTTCACAGATGAGTAGATAGTGATAACATAGAAATCCAGAGAGATAAGCAAGTACCAATGTACTATATGATTTATAAAACTAAACATGCAGTGTATCATAGAAAACCCATTCTATTGCATGATATCACACTAAAATATAAATCATACTCATGAAATGATAATGTCTCACTAAACATACTTTGGCTCAAAATTTTAAGCATAATAAATAATAGTGGTCTATAAATCATTCAAATTCATATACACCACTTGATCATGCTACTTTTATTTGGTATTGTGATGCTAGTAAGCTAGTAAAATGTATCTCACTCCTTACTCAATATTAATAGTACAGATTGTTCAAACATAATTTAACCATAAGATTTATATAATTTACATCTTAGTAGAAAACACATCACATAACATGTCGTACATAGAAGTAACCAAAACATACAATTATTCTATCAAATGTATGAATAAATCTTACATTATTTTCTATCTCATACTATAAATAGTGACTAAAATTTATACCACTCAGGTAAAATACATATTTAACTACAAATTCTAATTATCACATTTAGTTTCCAACATACTACATCCTATGATAACCCTTATTACCATAGTCTATTATTCTAAGACATAACTATTAGATTTTCATAAATAATCATATAAATTAGTCTTAAAATATATAAAAACATAAGCTTCTATTGAAGTAATTAGATATAATGAATCAAGTCGCAGTTTCATGAAACACATAATATTCTATCATAGTATTCATTCAACTTTCAAAAAATGTATGTACACATACATAAATTTATACCAATTATAATAGAACATACTATTCATAGTAATAACCAATACACATACATTTAATTAGTCAAACATAGGTGTGAGTCTAAACATATCGATTACAATATGTATCATCAAGGTTTAACATATATTTATACTTTAGTACTCTATGACATCCCATATTTTTATAGTTCATTGTTTATGGGCACAAATACATAATTACAAATAGCCATTCCTATAATTTTAAGAAACAAATGACTCATAAACATAATAATAATAATCTAGTAAGTATAGGTTTATACCACCCAGGTATACCCTATGGTTGAAATGCATACTACTATAACTTATAGGCATACATCATGATATTTTATTATATGTTAAATATAATCAAATATTTATACATATTAATACTCTCATAATATATTTTGCACATAAGTATTCAATACTGAATACATATAACTAAAAATCAATCAATCATTTACAAAATCTATTATAACATTCATTTAAATATCTCGTTCCATTTTTATAAGATTATTTTAATATGGTTATAGTTTTGGTCCCTCGAATACCTGATGACTAGATAAAATCATACTTCTAGCTACAAGCTTAGGTGTATGATCCAACATAACCATTTACATTATGTACTTATATTGCATATTTAAATCCATGTGTAGATATAGCAAAATAAAACTCAACACACATGAAACATAAGATAATCCAAACTAGCATTTCCTATATATTTTAAGGGTTTAAATGCACATATTCATTAACTTAATTATATGCAATTATTTAATATAATTCATAATCTAACAATGAAATTATAACCATAAGAATACACCCATATATATATATATATATATATATATTATTAAGCATTTCATAACTTGACTTAATTTTACAATCACATCCTATGTTTTGATTCACAAATTATATGATAAGCAACTCTTCATATTAAAGTAAGAACTACATTGGGTTATCTATTTAACTTATGCCTAATTAAACCCTCAAAGGATAAATTATCCACACATAACACCTATTGTTATCTATATTCTCAAGAGAAATTTTCATGAGGTTATTCAATCATTATACTTTCGTGTAAATTGACTACAGTTTAAAGTCTAAACAATCATTCTTAGACAATTTGAGGTTTAATATATTTTCTTTCTAAAAACTTTGTTTAGTTATGAATACTAGAAAGTATATTCTCTTTAGTTTTACTATCAAATAAATCTTATCAAAACTTTATTTAAGTTTTTTTTATCTATATAGGCCCATAGTCAATAATTCACAATTAACTGTTATTATCTATAGAATTGAATTTTGTTTGCGTTCAAGTGTGAATCACCCCATTAATGTGAATAACCACATTTGATTATCTAAAAGTCTTCCCTTAATTAGTGTTAGATACTAATTAACTTAAATATTTCACAAATTATAAATAATCTAAAACCTCTTTGAAAAGCGAAGATGCTAGAGGTGTTAAAATCTCTTTTTTCCAAAACCACCAAAAAAATGCTACATTATTTCCCTAAAATAATATCCAACAAGAGAAGGATACTCCTCTACCGATGGTGATTCCTTAGAAAATACAACTCTATATTATAATATAAATCGGCTCATGCATATTCTAAAAATAATCCACAGAGATTAATACTCAGCGTATTCTTAAGTTATAGATTAATACATAGATTTATTACACTGAGATCAATAAAAGCATAGGGATGCATATAATAATAAACTTTTCTAAAGATTATGGCAAAGCCCCTATGGAAAAATAAAACTAGAATAGTGGCATTGCATCCAAACTAGCACAACTAACATTGTTAATTATAACGCTCAATTGGGTGTCTTCTTATGGGTTTGTTTTCTATTTAAAGTGTCAGGAACCTAGAACAAATAAACATGCTCTGATACCACTTGTCAGGATCTTGCTCCCTCAATAAGAGCACAAATATGATTACTCTGTATAAGCAACTAATCATGGAATTTAACCAAAAATATAAAGTAACTAGAAATATGAAACAACATAGGAATTGAGAGACAATACACAATTGTATTAATAATCACTCAGAAGAATATACAATAAAGAAGATGCCACTTCTTCTTCCACCTCAAAGGCTCGCCACACCTCAAGACCTTCTCTCTCTCTCTTGGTCACAATGATCAACTCCAATACAAAATTGATGTTCACCTCTCCAACCAGTCAGTAACACGCTGCCAGTTCACCAAGTACACAACCGTACTCCAAGTAGATCCCCTGCTCTCTGCTGCTACCTCCAAATCACTAGACCTTACTCACCATTGTAGATATCCAAAAGAAGCCATGCTCACCTGCTGACTAAGATCATACAAATATGAAGAACCCTGTTGATTCTCCAATCCAGTACCCACCTTGGTACTGCGGCACTAGGAGGAACACACCATTGCTCTCTTCTCTCAAAAGGAGCTTATTGCTCTCTTACTCACTAGCTACGAGTTTACAATACAGCCCATGAGTCCATATATAGATCTCATGCTTACAATAATTAGACTAACCTAATTACAATAATTAGACACGCAACTCAAGACCAAAAATAGCTTTTGCATGCAAACACTCGGTTCAATGAACTAACTATCCATGGAACAAGCAGTTTTGGAACTGCCACAGGTGACTGACGTCGGTCCCTGTCTGTCTGGAGGTGACCGACATCGGCTGACATACTGTCGATGTCGGTTGCCTTCCTGTCCATCCTGCCGTCGTCAATTTTCTTGTGCACTGCACCCTGCCGACGTCGGTCTCCCTGGAACTCAGCAACCTCCTCCCTGTTTGCACCAGTTGAAGCTTTTAGCTCCACATCCTAACAATCTCTTACTTGGGGATAAATAGCTGCAACTGTACCTATACCTGTACACTGTCTAATTTGTACCCTGGCTTGTATCCCTCTTCAAGATCAATCCTGAAGACTAACCACCACACCCTATGATGCTCTAACCTTTGTGCCTTTGTCATCCAAGTAACCTACCGAATCCACATCTACAAACTTATGTAGAAAATAACTTGACCCTGCATAGCATGTCGACCTGCCGCTGATCCCTGTAAGAATCTATTGAACTACCCTTCAGTACCTCTTCTTCAAATTGGCTCCATACTTTCTAACAACTCCCACTGCTTGGAAAAACTCAGGTCTACACTAGACCTCATGTGATTTCAAACCCTGTTTCAAGCTAAGTTTGAACTGTCTAGCCCTTGGTGTGCTTTCTGATTTTGCATCCTGCATCATGAACCCTACCAAAACCGTCTTCACATCAGCTCCCACTGGAGATAAAATCTCCATGTCTCTTATGCCAAAGAATTTCACTGCTCTAAATTCTTCATGACACGCCTCTGAACTAACCTTACCTTTAGCTCAGCAAATCCCTGTATGTACAAAATCTACTAGCAAATTACCCACATACAGTAACTGGATAATGTCACGACTCATCATCCACCTGGTAAGACAAAACCACAATAGTTACAATGACATTGACTGAAGCCATGCTTAGTCATCCACCTGTCAAACCTGTACCACTGTCCTGCAGCTTCTTCAAGACCATATGCCATAGCCTTCTGTCTCTTGTGTCCATCCACTCTCTTCTTTAACTTGAAAATCCATTCCGTCTCTCAGTGCTTACTTCCAGCTGACAACTCTACCAACAAATACCTGTTTGGTTTTTCTCCAAGGACTCACACTCCTCATCCATGCCAAGCTCCCACTGTATCTGGACTCTACCTGCATTGCTTCTTCGCATCTCCTAGTTCTTGACCATCAATAAGCAATATAAAGAAGGTGAAAAATGAATATGAGGTTCACTTACCCTTTCTGACCTCAACATGAGCGTTTGAGACTTGTTGACAACTTGTTGTCTGCCCACCATCCATACCAGTGACCGATCTCGGCCATCTCCTAGTCTGTTTCTGACTGATGTCGGCTCCCTGTACTGACCCTTATTGCCAACGTCGTTTCTCTGGCCGACGCCAGTGTCCTTTCTACCGACGTCAGTTCCTTCATGACCGACGTCGGTCTTCCTGTTGCCGACGTCGGTTACTGTCTGACGGATGCCGGTACCTGTGTTCGTCTGTGAGTGATAACTTTTTACCCACGAGCTCTCCATGGATCAAAATCATAATCAAATCAACCCTGCTCTGCTCAGAATAATTTAGCTTCTTCACTTGATCTCTGTCCGTCATCTCCTCCATGAACACCAAGGCTTTTCAATTTTTTAGTTTGTCAAAGACATCTGACTTCTGCTTCAAAACCTGTATTTCCCTCCTACATATGTGGCCAAGCCTATAAAGCCACATCTCTACAACAGAAGGTGAATCAACAATATAAGTAGATAGATAAAGGATACCTACTTTCTTACCACCATCTAATTTAAGTATATCCGCTGTGAGAGTTACAGTGCATCTCTCATCACCTAAATTTTTTGAAGAAATTAGACTCATCTCCAAGACTGGTACCTGCATGACTTTCTTCAACCACTGTGTGTCATCCGTCTGTAATTTCAGCTTCACTTCCCCTTCGTCAATAATCTGACAAGGCTCTCCAACTCCTAAATAAATCTCTCCAAAGTCTCCAAAGACATACCCATGAAAAGATGCTCTATTTCGGGCTGCATGGAAAGAGGCAAAAGAATCTGTAAACAAAGATTCCACTTTATCCAAAACATCATGTGCAATATTACCTACAACATATGCTTCTACGCGCTGATCTTCTACCGACCAACAATATCTTTTTACCTGCTCTTTCTTTCCATCAATCAGACCATTCGTGTTATTCAGTTTCTCCATTCGTAGCTTAATTTCTTCTACCATTGCTATACTCCCACTCAATCTAAAACCCCTATGAGTGACCTATAATCAACAAACACTGCCAGATCTAAAACCACTTGTTAGTCAACCCAACCAAAAGCTCTGATACCACTTGTTGGTATCAGCTCTTGAACCTACAACCAAGGCTCTGATACCAATTGTCAGGAACCTAAAACAAATAAACATGCTCTGATACCACTTGTCAAGATCTTGCTCCCTCAATAAGAGCACAAATATGATTACTCTGTATAAGCAACTAATCACAGAATTTAACCAGAAATATAAAGTAACTAGAAATATGAAACAACATAGGAATTGAGAGACAATACACAATTGTATTAATAATCACTCAGAAGAATATACAATAAAGAAGATGCCACTTCTTCTTCCACCTCAAAGGCTCGCCACACCTCAAGACCTTCTTCTCTCTCTCTCTTGGTCACAATGATCAACTCCAATACAGAATTGATGTTCACCTCTCCAACCAGTCAGTAACACGCTGCCAGTTCACCAAGTACACAACCGTACTCCAAGTAGATCCCCTGCTCTCTACTGCTACCTGCAAATCACTAGACCTTACTCACCATTGTAGATCTCCAAAAGAAGCCATGCTCACCTGCTGACTAAGATCATACAAATATGAAGAACCCTGTTGATTCTCCAATCCAGTACCCACCTTGGTACTGCGGCACTAGGAGGAACGCACCATTGCTCTCTTCTCTCAGAAGGAGCTTATTTCTCTCTTACTCACTAGCTACGAGTTTACAATACAACCCATGAGTCCATATATAGATCTCATGCTTACAATAATTATACTAACCTAGTTACAATAATTAGACACGTAACTCAAGACCAAAAATAGCCTTTGCATGCAAACCTTCGGTTCAACGAACTAACTATCCGTGGAACAAGCAGTTTTGGAACTGTCATAGGCGACCGACGTTGGTCCCTATCTGCCTGGAGGTGATCGACGTCGACTGACATACTGCCGATGTCGGTTGCCTTCCTGTCCATCCTGCCGTCGTCGATTTTCTTGTGCACTGCACCCTGCCGACGCCAGTCTCCCTGGAACTCAACAACCTCCTCCCTGTTTGCACCAATTGAAGCTTTTAGCTCCACATCCTAACATAAAGTGTTGAAAGATATCATATATAGTCTCATTTATAACTCATGTTATTAATCACCATGCCCAATAGAGGTCTTATAAAAAAAAAATATCAGAAAATCTTTTCCATAGGATTTTTTTTGAGTGCATCATAAAACATCAAGAATTTTCAGTGTAAAACAAACCTCCCTAGATAGTCATGCATTTATGGCACCAGAAAATGATATTACAAGCAAAAATTTTCTACATATGACATGAAGCAGATGTAGTTCTTCCAAAACAAAACATGAAAAGATCTCAAAGAAATTATTTCAATTTGTGTTAGAAATTGTTTTTTCTTATTCATGTATGCTAGCTTCACTTGTTAATCCTCCAGTTTTATAATACTTTTTCACTTTAAATACATTGATGGCCTTCCTTATTTCACATTTTATTTTAATGAGTTTTAATAAGTTCTCTTAGCCAAAACATGGAAAATAGTTAATTCTGAAAGAAAAGATTTTTATTGGATAAACTCATTTCATTCTGGAAAATATCATAACAAGACAATAAATCAGTCTAGATGGTGAAGTTAGGGAAGAAATGATGATCGCATACTTGATCTTATAGGTAATATGAATGTGTCTAATTCCTTATGCTTCAAGTTAAATAATTATGAAAATTTTGAGTAGTTAGACATATTGTTTGGAATACTATGACCAATCTCTAAGGGTTATTTTATGTTTAGAGTTCAAGTATTAACTAGTACACTTGTGTTACCTCCAAACTAACTAAATCGACCATAATGTGTTTGTAACATGAAGGCAACATAGAGATATCTGTTATATCTTCTGCATATTTTTAAATTCACAAGAATGAATACCTAATCTAGTAGTATGTAAAATCTAGTATGGTTATCCATTATGACATATTCTGGTAACATCAATTAAATAAGACGTGAATCAACATTAATAAATCCTAGTATATGAATCAACATTAATAAATTTTGATCTCTAATATAACAGATTCTAGTTTTATGCAGCCATATTTTTTTAATTATTCTACTGAATGCTCTAGTAATTCCAGTAACTTAAAAATAAGACAAATTAACCAATTAATAATATATTTTCTCAAGATCATATGTTTGAATTTAAAACATTGCCCACCTAAAAAATTAGACTGAAAATCCTATGTTATGCTTCCCTTTTTCTTCTTATGTTTGTGCTGCACCCTTTTTAACTTCTCAAGCTCTGCCTTGCATTCCTCTTTTTCCAAAATACTTATGATAAAAAAATCGTTCTACTTTCTTAAAAATCCCTCTCTTAAAGAGATAGGCGTAGCCCTTTTTCTTTTTTTTTTTTTTTTTTTTTTGGTTATTTTTAGCCTTGCTATATTTTTTAATTTTTCTAATTCTAATCATTTCTTTTTTTATATTCTTTTATTGTCTTTTTTCCTTTTTTTTCTTTTTTCATGATAATTGTTAATTTTTTAATTTATTTCAACACAAAATAGAGAAAATCTATAATTTAATAATTTAATTTGACATCTCTTATTATCATAAATTTTAATAACAATTTTGATAACTAATAATCTGGATTTTTAAATCTAATTATGCTAATAATATTTCCACTAGCTTTAATGATAAAATGTAACAATTACGTAAAATGAATTCATTAAGTTTTTAAACTATACTAGCAAACTCATAGAAATCAACTTTTCAATGTAAGTAGAAATAAATACACCATGTGTAAACTATTTTTTAATCCATTCTAACATGTGCTAACTATTATGGTGTGTGAAATATTTTTGCTAGTTCTCTATTATCTTCCAATGTCTCCATCTATGTCACCCTCTTTGATGATGTTCTCCCTCCGTCATGCTTTGAGGGATGAGTTCTTCTACTTTAACCTCACAACAAATAGGTAGTTAGATCATATCAACATGATAACTATACAACATAAAATATATCTAAAACAATACATCAATATATTCATGATGTAAACACATAACTATAACTAATTCATAGCAATGCAAACATGCAATCTAAACAATACCCTACTATCTCATAATAACATATATCAAAGCTTAGTTAAAATAGTCAAATTTAAATTTATCAACTATAAATATTCACAGATAATCTAATAAGTTTATTTGGCGAGGAATTGAGATGTAACATGAATCAACAAAGATAGAGGGTAAGCCAAATGGCCTCACACTTCTTGAAAACTCATAAGAAGAAAATGGATAAATGTAATTCTTTTAAAATCACAAAATAAAAGCAAATATGTGACAAAGGAACCTAACTTAGTTTACCTCTTGGATCTACAGAAGAAAATATCCTACAAGTGTTGGAATCTAGCTCTCATCCTCCTTCTCTAAGCTCATCTCCTTCCTTAAGCTATCTTCCACTCTCAAATTTAAAATGATAAAAAAGGTTCCTCCAATGAAAGTTTTCCCTGCTCTTATAGATAAAATGGAACTTGTCCCTTCCTATTCCTTGGCTCATCTCAAAAAATCCTTCTCTAGCATTAGCTCACCATAAACACTCACATGGGAAAACAAGACTTGCACATACCTTTTAATGATATCACTTCTCAATGCCATAAATGGGCACATGGGTTGTCTTATGACACTATCAACACTCCAAAAAATTCTTAACCCATCCCTTGGTCATAAGGGGTATTAAATGCATACATCACCACCTCTAAAACACTTTACATCCATTTTCAAATATGGATCCAAGTTCTCATTCGAGTTTTGGTTAAGGGGGCTACTTAAGTGGCTTACATAAGTGGCTTAAATATTTAACTTTATAAATGAATATAATGTTAAAGTGACTTTTAAGGCCTTTTAGAAGGGTAATGAATAGTGTCAATGGGTGTGAATAGTTCTCAGAGGGCCAAAGAGGTTTAAACTCAAAACTAGATTAAACGAGGACACTTGGGTTAGATTTTGATTTAAGGAGGTCATGAAATATCTACTTAGCTAAAGCCAATGGTGTACTTATGCTCAATGTATTCCCACTTTCCCCACTTAGCTTTCCCTATTTCTTGCACATCATTTCACACAAAATTATACCACTCTAGGTAACCAAAATTGTTGAATGAAAACATATCAAGTGATTTATAATAACAAATAAGTGGATACATAAAACATCCAGATGATAACATTTTAATACACACATGAAGTAATCACTACATGCTAACATCATATACTCGTAATCCTAAATCATGTGATAAAATAAAATATAATGTAGTAATTGAATCATATATGCTACTAATCAAATAATCAAATGAAATCATTCATAACTAGTAATTGAATATTAATCAAATATGCTACTAATATCATCTAGAACATAAGATCTATATCTTAGTAATAATGAAATGATAAACATCTCATGTCTCCATAACATAAAGAGCATGTCCTAACAGGGCATGTGTATGATAAAAAAAATTCCAACAAAAGTAACATTCATGAAAAATGGGGCCTTACACGATGTACCTCATTGGCTCACAATGCTCATGGTGGCAATGGTAGTGGCTATGCTCATATAGACCTTGATGGTTGTCGAGGGGGAGGGGTGTAGGGGGAAACAAGGGAGGTTCCCTCATCTAGGCCTTGCATTTCATCTGATAGGAAGGATCCTACAAAGAAAGAAAATAAAGATAAGGCAAATGATGGTTGGGAGCCTATACCCAATTCAACAGATCCATCTATTGGAGGTTGATGTTGGGGAGCAATGGGGGGAGGGTGAAAAAATCATTGATCCTCCACCTTCACCACCATTACTCATTACTTTTATGGCTTAATATTTATGTTTTGTTGCCTTGGTGCTAGACTAGTTATTATGTTTTCTTTGGTTATTTTAATTTTTTGGTTGAAAAGTGTATACATCCAAATTTGCTCGCTCCATGATTATTCATCTTGTCACTAATTTTATTATTAGTTGACACTAATTTATTTTCAATAATTATATTAACATCATATTCTAATTATTCTAACATTTCCTACCATTTCCTTCATCATATACTAACCTTTTATCATCCCATGTCCCAAATAATTATTTTAATCACATATTATTATCACCTAATCCCACTTATCCAATATTTTTGAATTTAAAATTCACTTCTACCTATCCTCATCTACCCCCACTTTCTCCTACTAATCACTTTCTTAATCCTCCATCTAATCACTATTATCTACTCCTAACCATTCTCTAGAAATCTCTACATTATAGTCTTCTACCATCCTCCCTCTCTAGAAACTCTCTAAAAAATTCCTCTCTAGAATTCTCTAAGGAATTTATATTCCTTGGAAATTCTTCATCCTCTCTTATATAAACTAGTCATCTCCATGCAAATTCAAGAAGGAATGAGAGGAGCTAACTTATCATATCATGCTAAACTTATCTATTGATCTATTATAATCTTTTATAGCCAACATGTTGTCCATGCCCTGAGTCACAAAGCAATCTAACATCTTATATCAAGTATCTACTTGTCGATTTTATCATCTCGAGGCACATCATTATAATTTAGAAGTAAATTGGTTGCATATTGAAAGTATGACTATATGTTTTTATTTTTGTTTGCTTCCTTTTTACGTACCTTGTCTAATCAGATTTTTTCTTATAAATTGGGATAGTTGTTAGTGCAAATTTTCATTTTTTTTAACATTTTAATTTCTATTTTGAACACATTGTATTTTGTAAATTTTAACTTTTCTTTTTTGATAAATTAAATGATTTTAGTTATTTATCAATCTTAATAATTATATGATACTTAAAAGTGTTATATCATCTATTCATTTTTTTTACAATTAATTGTTTTATTATTAATGAAGATGTACTTTTTAATCAAATAAATTAAATACAAATACATTAAAAAAAACCCTTAAATTTTTTAAATTAATATATTTATATCTAATTTAAAATTTATAGTTTTTTCCTCTGACAGTTCCTTTCTATACTTTTATAAATAAGTTATTAAACCTACATTAAAATAATAATTACGTCAGAGGCATTTCTATTGGCATGAAGCCAATTTATATTCATCCATGGATCTAAATTGATATCGTTCTTGTCAGTGTAAAAAATTGTTTGTGCCATTCATATCATATCTGTGACTATCATATCTGCCATATCTTATACATTTATGCCTTCCACATTTTAATCTGTATAAAGGCATCAGAAAACTAGTCATAAAGCTCATTGAGATGCAAAAGTAAGGACAAAATAATGCCCAAGAGAGGCCACATAATGATTTTTGTTGTAGCTTTCTCTGTATGAAAACATGAAATGCAAGAAAACCTATAAGAGCAACAACAACATCAAGGCCGTTTAGCTCTCCAATGCTCTTCATAGCCCAAAAAACATGTATGGAAATATCACACACAGAAAGATCAAGGGTACCATGAGGCTTCCCATTGATTGTCTTCAAATGATAACCCATAAAATGTAAACCATCGGGTATTCCAGATCCGTCTATAATGTTTGAGAAGGGCACTTTAGCCCATGCCATAGCTCTCTCTCCATAGGTAGTCTTGCAATATATTTTTATTTTGATGGCATATCCTTTGGTATGGGCAAATCCCTTGATAAGGTGAAGTTGCAACTTATCATTCTATACATGGCTGGTGCCTCTGTCTGTATCGATGTGTGTATATTTAGTTGAGTTAACATCATCATCGGTGCATGCAACAACATAGGTGCACATTCTTATTACTAGCTTTCTTACATTTTGCAGATCAATGGATATTATTGTTACCTCCAACATTGATGTGTCCATACACAAAAATATGTGTATACAAAAAGAAGTAAATAACTTGAGAAATTAATGTGTTCCAACACAAGACTGTTAATTTACTGAGAAAACTATGTAAATAACTATTCACTTGATCATTTCTGCATTTCAAAGAAACATATTACAAAAGTTCACATGACCTTGAATAAATATGAAGCCTTTGCCACGTATAGGCACACTTTTCATAACACATTGTGGGGACGTCAAGGTGTATTTTGGTGTTGAAGGTGATACATGTAAATCTACTTCTAAAGAATGGCCGCCCTGATGCACAAGTTCATCAAATGCAAATTATTGATTGTGTAGTCGACAATGACACTGGCATCATTGTATTTATGGCTAGAAATGTAAAGGTACCTAAATCACCATAATTAGTTTGTTTTGCAAACTAATTGCCCGACAATCTTTGTTCTTTTCATAGTTGGTTATGTTAATTGTCCTATAATCTTTTCTTTTTCAAATTTTAGTAAAATATTAAAATTTTCCAAATAGTTGTGTTTACATAGTTATCCAAATTGGATCGGCTCATCCAAATATTTAGATGGGTTTTATACCATCTAACCTAGTAGTTCTTTGTTGGTTAGATTTCTAGATAAGATAAATGTTTCATTTTTTAAATACATTTATTTAATTTAATATATTTTAAAGGTTAGAGGGTGAGATATTTATTTATTGCATGACTTTTTCTTGCATCATAATTCTAGGCTTTTTAGAGCAACATTTGAGGTGGGAAAGGTTATAATATTAAATTCCTAAAGTCCTAAAGTCGATTTTGTAGTTTCCATTAATCTATAATTTCAATATATTAACACTTAGAGTAGTTATAACACTTTAAGATTATATGGAAACACAATGATCAAACCCCTAGAAGAAAAGGCAAGACCATATGAAACATATTCGACATTTGCTATTATTGATGGTGGACAAGGATGTTGTGAGAGTCAATTTTATTTCCATGGGGCTGCATATTGCATGTGCAGCTCGAATGAATGATGCAATTTTGATGATCCTTGGACAAGAAATTTAGATCCCATAATCTATCTTTTTGATTCAATTCATCCATGATAGTGATATATTGACACCAAGAGCAATGAAATCATGCTTTAAAACATACATAAACTCCATATGCAGACCCCAAGAAGAAAGGGCAAATCCATGCAAAACATACAAAATGGTAAAAGATTCCAAGGTAAGATAAGCAATGATGATGATGAGTGATGACAAGGCTTTCCAATGATAGTGTACACTAAGGGGCCCATATTGAACATGAGACCCAAATTCATGTCATCTTTTGGAACTACATGACCTTCACTCATTGCAAAGGGGATTGTAGTTTAAAAAATGAATATTAAGAAGAGTGATACCATCGACAAGTGGAAGAGTAAATTTGTTCACCATGTGAACGACCCAACACACCACCCAATAGAGCAATGCATATTTTCTAAATGTTTTATTCTTCAAGTGGAATATGTGCAACTGAAATAAATGATGCAATGTTGTTAATGTGGGGACAAGACAATGAGGTCCTAAAGTCTAACTTGTTGCTTCCATTCATCCATGTTTCCAATATATTTCCATCTAAAAAGAAAACATTATATTATTATAATATATAAAATATAATATTTATATAATAACTAACATTTAATATATAGAATATTATACTAACTTGCCATTGCTTCTCACAGTCATTGCCCAACTCACCTTGAAATATTTTACCACTTTCTTGCTTTGTAAGAATGTATTTAGATGTCAAAATAATTTTGAGTAAAGTAATTGTGGGGGAGGACCAATTGGGATTTGAATCACTATGCAATCCTTTAGTCTATGATGGCTTGCATCCTTCATAGAAAGAGATAGTGTTGGTTTTGATTAGGGGACATTTGTATTGGCTGGTTGAAGAACCCATCATGTTGAAGTTGGGTCAACTGTAGGTGATCGGGTTTTGTCTTGGTGATTGCAATGGAAAAAAAAATTCATTACAATGATGTTAAAAATATTAGAAGTAACCAAGAACAATTAGGAATCTTGAGTATGGGATTTGGATAAAAATTTAAAGTGGACATGGGTACATACAATTGATATCAAGATTGAAGTTGTAAATACTCTGATCATTTATGATTATTTTTTTCTGACCATTTGTTGGGGTGACCAAACATGGTGTGATGTGGTTGACAAAACAATAATTTCCATACTATATTTAGGCATGATTTATGCCAACAATCATCAACATTTCAATTCCAAACCTTCATGCAAATTATGTCAGCAAACACTAGTGAGGATTTAACCCTAGGGCCAACAAACTAAAGAAATGGTAATGCTTGTGGTCTTGGTGGTAAATTTACCTTTCTTCTAATCAACAAATAAAGAGAAGTGTATGCTATTGTTATGAATATAATGGCTTCTATTAGTGTTACTAAGAATTAGAATGGGAAAATCTTGGAAATATTTGCATATGTATTTATTTGCCTATGGAATCCTGCATACGATTAGCTTATATAATCTAGACATATTTCATTGAACAAATATTTCACATTTTTTATCTAATTAGTTGTAGAGCCATCTAAATTGATATGTGGTGCATTATTTACATTGTAAGAGGTGTTATTGGTTATTTGACCTCTATATCCATTGATATAACACCTACTTCAATCATTTATAGGGTAATTGAAATAGTTTAGTGGAAACCATAGATTTCATTGACAAAAGTGTGTGTCTCTATTTCTCAAATAAGAAAGAAAAGACAAGTTGGTCCAATACAAGAATATGTGTCAAAAAACTTTCCCAGAAAGAAAGAGAATAAACAAATGACTAAACGACTAAAGTCTACATAACAAATTACATATTATAAAAGACCAAAATATCAAATTCCAAAAAAAAAATCATATCACCTTCGACATTCCTTGCACCATTGAGACAACTCCTAGTTAATAAGTTCAATAGGCATCCCTCACAATAATAAGCGAGTCCCTAAAAGTAGGCATATATGTGCTTCCTTATTAAAGTGGATAACATCATTTGGCTCATAGTTTGATCTTGACAAAATATTATTCCACAAAGACTAATATACATAAAAAAAATTAAATTGAAAAATATATATTATTATCGAGAGAAAAAAGAGTAATATATTATCGTCCTAATTTAATTTAAAATAAAATTAAAAAAATATAACAATATTTTTATTAATTTTTTTCTAAACATATCTAACCAAAACATGATAAGTAATTCAATGGACATTTAAAAAAAAAGAAAGTATGATTGAACCTATTTAATTATTATTGTGACTGGGTGAAAGATGTGGGGGACTTTACTATTAGTTCTTAGAATGGTATTTACATTAACTCCATAACCACAATTTTAAGAGGGAAACCTTTAACAAAAAGAATTTAATTGGCAACACATAAAACACTTTCACCATAATTTAAAAGAAATAAAAAATATTCAACTCCCAAAGAAATCTTCTCAACTTAAATATTGAAAATCAATGGTAACTTTACAAACAAATTTTGAATTGCATGCATAACATAACATAGTTTAGTTTAGTTTTTTTTTTTTTTCAATAAATGCTACAAACTATGAAGCATCCGTACTACAACCCTTTCCATATATTCCACACGTTTGAATAAATAAAAGTGAAGAATATTAAGGCATTGGTGCCATATGTGGACGACCTACACTATATTAGAATCAATTGTATTTATATTAGTTATGTGATCATGTAATTAAGTTTCCGAGGGTTTTCTTCTCATTAGATATAAGTTGGGAAAACCTTGTGATTTCTATATCTCATTATTTTATGACGAGTTCAATATAGAAAGTCATCACTTCACTTTGTGTGTTTTAATCAAATTGGATTTCTAGGAGTGAATCCATTGTTTTTTTTAAGTGTGTATGCAAATTGTTTTTTTTGTTGTATTTTTTTTAATTGTTTTTTTAAATGTTAGATTTGTTTTCTATAAATATTATAAATGGTATTAAACTTTTAGTAAGTTTTTATTGGTGGTGTCAAAATGTTAAGAGATGTTTATTTAAGAAATAATTAAAAATTTGTGATCAAAGATGAGTTGAAAGAGTAATTTTTTGAGTACGTTAATAAAGGTTCGAAGGTAGATTCAATCTTTAGAAAAATGTTTAGAGTAATCAAATACAAAGAATTAAGACCACAAGAACACCATTATTGAGGATGAGGAAGAGGAGAACATCAACCCTTGAGGGGACCTTGATCATGTTCCATCGAATCAGAAGAGGAAGAGGAAGAAAGCTTGTAGTGCCCCTCTTTTAACTTACAAATGAAGATCCCATGCTATGGCTTTGGAGGTGGCATAAAGGACCACACATGGTTGAGCAAGCTTGTATTGGCCTTTAGGGTGCAAAATATAAAAATCCAAGATGACAATTTGGGTGTGGCCCTCTAGTATGAGGATGTTGCCCACACATAAGAAGAAAGATGGGTTTTTACAAACCCCAATATGGACTTTGCCAATTTTGTTAATTTGAGCACCCTCACATGCTACTCCAAAACCAACCCATTTTTTTTTCTTAAACTCAATTATGATAATGCACAATGTTGGGGCTACTCTAGTCACCAAATGGGCCACAACTATGATCATCGACTCACCCTTATAATCTCCCTATGTTGACATATCACACAGGGAATGAGCCCTACACACTCATATGAGGCATGAGGAAAGAGAGGATCTAGGATGGGTTGGGGTTAATTATGTACAATGGTGATCTTTTCAATACTTGAACAGGGCGTCTGAGTGTGCTTAGGGGAGGGACCTTCACAAGCGATGATGTGATCGTAGGTGAGAGTGTCAAAGGGAAGGGGGAAGGGTTACATTAAAGGCATACTGTAAAATAATAGTCCCTAAACCATTCTACCAATAACATTCAAATAGTAACCTTTTATGCCAGAATACACAACATATAGCTTTATTAAATAATATCAACTATTACATAAATAATTACATTCGATAGGGTCCTGATAATTACATCATATAGTATGAAGGCCAAGGACTCCTATTTCATTATCCTAAGTTGGCTTGAGTTCATCCACTCTTCCTCCCATCTGGTTACACTTTCTTGCATCTGCTCTGGGTCAGATCTCCTTCTAAAGGTATCTATTTTTCTTCTTCTTCCCACTTTCTCCTCCTGTTCACTGCTCCTCCATTGGCGGTCACTAGCAATCTCTTATTCACTAAGGGATCCTTATCCTCATTGGGTTCATCTCCCTCTTTTCTTCTCTATGGGTGGGTGTTTCATTTCTTAACCTAATTTTATACCCCTTTTTTGCCCAAAATCTACCAGTATTCAAAATTATCACTTATTCTTATATTTGAAATGCCAACTTAGCTCGAGGACAACTACCACATTGTCTACCACCATACCATAATGACTACATGTTAGGATTAATATCCATCTAATCCACCTATTGCTTTCCCTCACAATCTCCCCTACGGTTCCTGGGTCCACATGGTTGTTTACTACTTTGTTGAGTAACAAGCGTTGGCACAGTTCTAATAGTTGACATTGCTTTGATGGAAATTTTATTCAAGGCTCATGTGTAGGTTATGTGGTTTGGATTATGTGTGCCTCTTGGCTAGTGGTGTTGATCTTTACTTGAAGCATGCAAATATGTTTTTGCTCAATACTTGGCCAATTTCAAGGCTCAACACCACCCCACACTAAATTTGTTATTCATCTTGGGACAATGAGTTTTTCTTCTAATTACCCTCCTTAGGAAACCCAACTACCCTCAAAGCTTTATCATAAGCAATTGCTTCATTTGGGGTTACACTATTTTGCAAGCCTTTTCTCTACGACTACTCATAGACACTTTCCTTTTCTTTAGTGGTAATTTCTATGAGCCTTCCCAAACTAACCTTGTCCTTGCTCTGGGAAGTCATTCCTCTGGTTTTCTTATTAAGCCAATCTATCAGTCTATGCACCTTGTGGCTAGTGTGAAACTCAAGCCCTTATCTCCTGATGATGTATATTTTCCAAGGTGTGCAACTTCTCCATGTCCTTGGCATTCTGAATGAGCAAGCAACCTTTGAGTTTCCTTTGATATGACCTTAATAGGCTCTATTGTGTCATGTTTCTATCACCTCAATCACTTGATGGCTCCTCTTTCCATCTTCTCCTAGGTACCCAAGTACTTAATCCTCACCCTGTTCCCTTTTCTGTATGGGTTGCGGGTGGTTTAGCCACCTTGACTCAATAGGTTCTTCATGCCTCAAAGAGCTGAGTTCTTTAGGTCTAGATGAGTGAATTTCATCCCTCTAATTACCAATGTTGGTGAGGGGTGATAACCAATGGGTGGAGCTAAGGATTTTAGGGTACAAGTCCTAAACTTATCAATCCTACCTTACCTAGTCATGACTTCCTCTAAACCTCAAATGGTCCCATCGAGCAACTACCTAGAATGGTAATGGGGATTTCCATCATCCCTGTACTCTACCTCACCACTATGTTTATTCTTTGAAGTCTTAATATTTTTTTGGATGGGCTACTCCATAGTGTGTTGGTTGGCCCTGTAGCACTATTAATTCATGTTAGTGTTGAGTTACACTTACTAACCTTCCATTGTTTCGTGGTTTGCTCCAATATGGGTTCATGCGTGGGTTCTTCCTAAGACATATACATCTTCTCCTACATTTTCCAACATCTACCCATCTATGTATGATGAAGGCCCATGACTTTATCCCGAGTCATCTTTTGTTTGGCTCTTCCTTTTAACTGATGAGCTCCTTATTCCTCCTATTGCTACTTACAAGTCTTTAGTTTTCCTATGAGACAAAAATTGGATCTTTCATTTTAAAATCTTATTGAAATCAATCGAGCCTTATCCACATGACAATGTGGTATCTTCAGCTCTTTAGCTCTGATTTCTCCAATCCAACCTCTAGAGCTTTGAACCTCTCAGTCTGATTTCCTCCTTCCTCCCTCTTTCTTCGACTTTGTCTGGTATCTCTCTAGTAGAAAAGCCTCTCTAAGCTACCTTTTTAATATCTTAATAGTCTCTTCTACTTTTGATCCTAATTTTAAATTTTTTACCATGGGCCATCCATCCCATACATATGTAGAGGTGTCAAAGGAGTGATCAACTGATCCGATTGATAAGCTGATAGTTTTCCATCTTGGTGCCTATTTTTGCCTAGGAATATGGTAGCCTGTCCATGTCATTTTTTGAAATTTGAAATCTTGACAAGTGGTTGATATTTCACACACCTTGATCCTTCACATGCTTGTACTCCCCTAACTAAGTCGCTTCCCTCACTACTCAGCGTTGATAATAATAACTCTAGATCGGGTCTTAGATCATGTTAGTCCTTGTATGTCAGCTTAGTCACCACTATTTCTCTTTATCAAGCTAGCTAACTGGTCATACCTTATTCCTTGTGCACTGACATAACATCCATCCTTCTCATTTATCTCTTTGACTTGGTCAACATGCCATCTCCCTCCACATGTTTATTCTCTTTCTTGTGTGCTTCCTATCATTCATTCTCGTGCACTTACTTTTTAGGTGTCTTCGATGTACGAATTTCTTCTCTTCTTTTCGGCACCATCTCCTACCTGACAATAAAATTTACATTTGGTCCTCTAACGTAGTTCTTCATTGAGATGTGTATTTCTAAGTTCTGATGTAGACTTTATTTTTAGTGGCATAAACATGTCTTTTTTAATTTTAAAGCACTCCCAATCTTAGCATAGATATTTAGATGTTTGGCATGGTGACTATCTAGAAAGTCCCTGCTCAACTCGCCTGGCTAGATATTAAGAGGTGAGCATGTCTTATTACCCAAAATAACTTCTGCCATCAAGAAAACTGGGCATAAACATGGCTTAGACAACCTTATTGTGTGATGGCATCAAACACCTTATTACACAATGGTGTCAAATGTCTAATTACACTTAGATGTGGATTTGGTACCTAAAGAAACATTCATGATAGAGAATAGTAGTACTAGTGTGGAGTTCATCATGTGGTTTTATGGAGGGCACAAAATAATACAGTTTTTATGGCATCCCTCTTTCTTCTAGCTCTAGCCGAGGTTATCCTAGTTTATTGGCACATGGTTTCTTTAGTTGAATGTGAGCTAAAGGTGCTCAGGTCATTGAGACTTGCATTGGCTAAGTTTAGGTGTGTTAGTCTATGGATTATCTACCTTTTGGTGGAGGAGGTAGGTTGTGTCCTTCCAATCTTTATCCTGTTTCACCATTTCATCATCCTCTGAGGCAGGTGAGTGGCTTTTAGGGATGGTATGTTGTAAGGATAAGGGGAAACAATTGACACTTAGAAAAAGGATATCTCTCATAATGTGTTCGTACTACAACCCTTTCCATATATTCCACATGTTTGAATAAATAAAAGTGAAGAATACTAAGGCATTGGTGCCATATGTGGATGACCTACACTATATAGTGCATTAGACTCAATTGTATTTATACTAATTATGTGATCATGTAATTAGGTTTCCAAGGGTTTTCTTCTCATTGGATATAAGTTGGGAAAAACTTATGTTTTATATTTCTTATTATTTTATGATGAGTTCAATAGAGAAATTCATCACTTCACCTTGTGTGTTTTTTATCAAATTAGATTTGTAGGTGTGAATTCATTTTTTTTAGCGTGTAGGATTTTTTTTTTTGTTGCAATTTTTTCTATTATTTCTTAAAATTTTAGATTTGTTCTCTATAAATATTATAAATGGTATCAAAGTTTTAATCAGTTTCTATCAATGTTTCCAAAATGCCAAGAGATGTTTATCCAAAGAATAATGTAAAATTTGTGACCAAAGATGAGCTGAAAGGGTTATTTTTTAAGTATGTTAATGAGGTTTGAAGGTAGATTCAATCTTTAAAAAAATGTCTAGAGTAGCCAAATCCAAATAATTAAAGCCAAAAGATCACCATTATTGAGGATCAGTTAGAAGAGAACATCAACCCTTGAGGGGACCTTGATCATGTTCCACTAAATCAAAAGAAGAAGAGGAAGAAAGCTTGTAGTGCCCCTCTTTTAACTTACTAATGAAGATCCCATACTATGGGTTTGGAGGCGGCATGGAGGACCACACATGGTTAGAAATCTTGTATTAGCCTTTAGGGTGCAAAATATAAAAAGGCAAGATGGCAATTTGGGTGTGGCCCTCTAGTATGAGGGTGTTACCCACACATAGGAAGAGAGATGGTTTTTTACAAACCCCAATATGGACTTTTCTGATTTTGTTGATTTTAGCACCCTCACATTGGACTCCAAAACCAACCCATTTTTTTTCTTAAACTCAATTATGTCAATGCACAATGTTGGGGCTAGTCTAGTCGCCAAATGGGCCACAATCGTGATCACTGAATTGCATTTATAATCTCCCTATGTTGACATATCACATAGGGAATGAGCTCAACACACTCACTTGAGGCATGAGGAAAGTGAGCATCTGGGATAGGTTGGAGTTAGTTACATATAATGGTGATCCATTCAATATTTGAATGAGGTGTCTGAGTGTTCTTAGGGTAGGAACCTTCACAAGAGATGATGCAGTCATAGGTGAGAGTATCAAAGGGAAGGGGGAAGGGTTACATTAAAGGTAGATTGTAAAATAATAGTCCCTAAACCATTCTACCAGCAACATTCAAATAGTAACCTTTTAGGTTAAAATACATAAGATACAATTTTATTAAATAATATCAATTATTACATAAACAATTACATTCTATAGGTTCCTGATAATTTAGCATATGGTCACTAGGATAAGGACTCTTATTTCATTATCCTATGTTGGCTTGTGTTCATCCACTCTTCCTCCCATATGGTTACACTTTCTTCTACCAGCTCTGGGTCAGATCTCCTTCTAAAGGTATTTGTTGTTCTTCTTCTTCCCACTTTCTCTTCCCATTCAGTGCTCCTCCACTGGCGATCACTAACAGTCTCTTTCTTCACTAAGGGATCCTTGTCCTCTTTGGGTTCATCTCCCTCTTTTTCTTCTATTTTTCTTCTCTATCGCTGGGTGTTTTCTTTCTTAACCTAATTTTGACAGCTGACATTTTCTTTACTAGAAATTCTATTCAAGGCACACATCCAGGCTATGTGGTTTGGATTATGCATGCCTCTTGGTTAGTAACATTGATCTCTACCTAAAGTGTGCAAGCATGTTCTTTATCAATATTTAGCCAATTTTAGGGCTCAAAACCACCCCACACTAAAATGGTTGTTCATCTTGGAATGAGTTCTTCTGCTTGCCCTCCTTAGGAAACCCAAATACCCTCAAAGATTTATCATAAGAAATTGCTTTGTGTGGGGTTGCACAGTTCTGCAAGCCTTTTTTCTATAACTACTCATTAGACACTTTCTTTTTATTCAATGGTAAATCCTACAAGCCTTCTTAAACTAACCTTGTCCTTGCTTTAGGAAGTCATTCCTCTAGTTTTCTTGTCGATCCTATCTATCATTATATTCACCTTATAGTTAGTGTGCAGCTCAAGCCCTTATCTCTTTGTGATGTACATTTTCCAATACATGCAACTTTTCTATGTCCTCGACATTCTAAATGAGCAACCAACCTCTCAATTTATTTTGATACAACCTCAACAAACTATATTGTGTCATGTTGCTATCACCTCAATCAATTGATGGTTCCTCTCGCCAACTTCTCCTAAGTACCTAGGAACTTAATCCTTACCCTAATCCCTTTTCTTTATGGGTGATGTTGGTTTAGACTCCTTCACCCAACAGGTTCTTGATGCCTTGAAGAGCTAATTTCTTTAGTCTGGATGAGTGAATTCAATCCCTCTGATTACCAATGCTAGTGAGGGGTGGCAACCACTAGGTGAAGCTAATTATTTTAGAGTGTAAGTACCAAAATTATCGATCATACCTTGCCTAGTTATGACTTCTTATAAACTTCAAATGGTCCCATTGAGTAACTACCTATAATGGTAGTGGGGAGTTCCATCATCCCTATAATTCACCTCACCACTGTGTTCATTATTTGAAGTCTCGCCTATTTTTGGATGGGATACTCCACAGTGCATGGGTTAGGCCTACACCGCTATCAATTATTTCTAGTGATCAACTATACTTACCAACCTTCCATTGTTTCATGGTTTGTCCTAGTGTGGGTTCATACATGGGCTCCTCTTGAGACATCTACATCTTCTCTTGTGTTATCTATACTTTACCCATTTATGCATGATAGAGGCCCATGATTCTATCTTAAGTCATCTTTCACTTGGCTCTTCCCTTTATTTGATAAGTTCTTTCTTCTTCATGTTGTTACTTATAAGTCTTTGGTTTTCCTACAGGACATAAATTAGATCTTCCATTTTACAATCTTCTTAAAATCAACTGAGCCGTGTCCACATGGAAGTGTGGTATATTTATCTCTTCGGCTTTGGTTTCTCCAATCTAACATCTAGATATTTTAACCTCTCGATATAATTTCCTCCTTCTTCCCTCTTTCTTCATCTTTGTTTGGTATCTCTCTAGCAGAAAAGCCTCTCTAAGTTACCTTTTTAAGATCTTAGTGGTCTCTTCTACTTTCAATCATAATTTCAAAAGTTTTACCATGTGTCATCCATACCATACATATTTATAGGTGCAAAAGTAGTGATCAATTGATCCAATTAAGGCTAGTAGTTATCCATCTTATTGGCTATTTCTACCTAGGAATATGGTAGCCTATCCATGTCATGTTTTTGAAATTTGAAATCTTGATAGGTGGTCGATCTTTAACATGCCTCGATCCTTCACATTCTTGTCCTTCCCTAACTGAGTCACTTCCGTCACTATTCAGCTTTGACAACAATAAATTTGGATTGTGTCCTAGATCATGTCAATCCTTGCATTTCATCTCAGTCACCACCATTTTTCTTTATCAAGTTAGCTAATTGGTTATACCTTGTTCCTTGTGCACTGACATAACAATTGTCCTTCTCATTTAGATCTTTGACTTGGTTAACATGCCATCTCCCTCTACATGTTTGTTTTCTTCCTTGTGTGCTTCCTATCATTCATTCTTATGCACTTTCCTTCTAGATGTCTTTGACATACACCTTTCTTCTCTTCTTCTCAGCACCATCTCCTACCCCACACTAAAATTTACATTAGTCCTCTAGTGTAATTCTTCATTGAGATGTGTCTTTCTAAGTGCTAATGTCAAATTTAATTTTGGTGGTGTAAACATGTCTTTTCTTATTTTAAATCCCTCCCAACCTAACCATAGATATTTAAATGTCTGACATGGTGACTATCCAAAGAAAGTCCCTACTTAACTCACCTAACTAGATATTAACAAGTGAGTGTGTATTATCACCCAAATTAACTTTTATCATTAATAAAAATTGGTAGAAACATGGCTTAAACAACCTTATTATTCAATGGTTTCAAACACCTTATTACACAATGCTATCGAATGACTTATTACACCTAGATATGGATCTGGTACCTAAGAAAACATTCATGATAGAGCATAGTAGTACCAATGTGGAGTTCATCATACAAAATTTTTTAGGGCAAAAAATAATGTGGTTTACATGGCATCCCTCTTTCTTCTAGCTCTAGTTGAAGTCATCCTAGTTGATTGGCATGTTGTTTATTTTACTGAGTGTGGGTTGAAAGCACCTGGTTCATTGAGATTTGCATTAGCTAAGTATGGTGTGTTAGTCCATGTATTGTGTACCTTTTGGTGGAGAAGGCAGATTGTGTCCTTCCATTTTTTATCCTACCACACTATTTCATCATCCTCTAAGGAAAGTGAGTAGATTTTGGGGATGGTATGTTGTGTCTAGGATTAAATAGTGGGTTAGAGTGTATTGCTCAACATCATCCTCAAACAACCTAATGATCCTCATAGTTGGGTTGTAGTAGTGCATTAGTCTCATTCAAGTGGATTTTGTGAGAGGGATCAACCAAAAAAACTTACTCAGTCCTAGGCTATATGGAGAAAGGGATCACCACACACTCACTCCCATTATAAATGCTTATGTACCAATGTTTAAAATGTAATTACACATTATTCATGTAACACCAAGGTCTTCTGAATAATGTGGGATAGTTGTCTTCTTCGACCAGGTCGATCACCTCAAATTCAACACTGAATTTGACATCTTAGATCTCGATGTAAGCATTATTTAATACCCTAATGGGTTGCACTTTAGTCTTGTATACCATAGTAAAGATGTGAAGTGATGGTTCTAGCAAAGTACTTCCCATATTTCACCATGCATCTATTGTGAGAACATTTACTTCATCTTGTGTCTAGTAAAATATCACAAATAGACCAACCATTGATTTCTGCATCAATGAGCAACTCTTGACACTCTTTGTGTTTACTGCAAGATCTTCTTATTTATGCTCATTGGTGGTCAATAGATTCTTCAGCATAGATAACATATTTTGATGTTGTAAAAGTGTTATTAGTTTGACTAGTTTTTTATCTTGTTGTTCTCAAGCCCAAGTTTGCATCAAGCATCTTCTTACTTGTAGAAACTTCTTTTTAATCACTTTATGTCTAAACTAAAAATCAAAAGTAAATTTCCATAATCACATGCAAGTTTAACTATAAATCACCATTGTACCTAATTTAATCTCACAAATACTAATTTATCCCAAAACCATGATGATATATCCTTAATTAGGGGTAATGGATCGTATTGCATCATTAGTATTATCTAGTGCATCTTGAATTAAATCAACCCTTCACAAGTGTCTTCACAGGATAATTAAGTAAATACTTAATTGATAATTAGAAACATTGCAAAAAAGCCACCATTCTTCTAATTAATTCCTCTAATAGAAAAATCCATGGATTTGGAATTATCCTATTTTCTTAAAATCAAAATTGGATTATTACCTCATGTAGGTGATGCCACTCAAGAAGTCAATGGGAAAGAGAAGGAGTGCAACTAAGCTCTTACACCCCTCTTACACATTCATGCTCGTACACCTCTCTTACACACTCTAAGAGGACCAATTACTGCACTCCAAAATCCCTTAAATGGAATATCTTACACAATCCATGTGGGTGATCATAAGTTTGAGGACTCATCCTCCACCATTGATCTTGATCTCAAATTAGTTGTTCATAAACATCTAAAAAGTCTATAAATACAAAGGCCTTTGGCCATTATAGACAAGCTTCTTCATACAAACTTATTATACTAAATTATACAAGGAGTTTCAACCAATTATCATGCCAAAGCCAAACCAAGCTAAGAATCAAGTGTAGAAAAGAAGAGGTGCTTCCCACATGTGGAATATAACATTGATAAAGACTCCATATCCTACAAGCCAAGATCAACCTCTTAAGATTGGTTCTAAAGTAAATCTAAGAAGGTATAAACATTTATTTTTGTCTTCTAATGTGTGTTTCTTACTTTCTTTCCACATAGCTTAACCTACAAATTAGGATTAAGATGCTAGTTCTTCATGTTTATTTTGATTTTATTCACTAAAAATTTGTCTAATCTCTCTTGGATTTCTTATCTACATAATGACACAGTTGGTGAGACCTTGTTGAGCCCCTAATTCATCTAAGTATGGATCTATACCAACTTGACAGACATCTCAGCATGACGAAATCACTTGGTATGATTTCCATTTTGGTATCTTTTGTGCCAGATAGAGGAATCAACACACATCTTACACCAATTGGTAGGCAATTAACTAGTGCCTAGTTTTTTAGGGCATCTTCATGAGTGGTTACACGTGGTGACCATAGCGTAAATGGTGCAAGGTGATGGAGATGATGGAAATGGGTTTGCATGCTTTCACCATCATTAAAACTTAGGTTTAGCTTAGATGCCTTTCAAACTCTATTTGTGTACGCCCATGCTCACCTATGAGCCTCTAGGTAGATAATTATATTAGCAAAGCTTGCACTCTACCTTATATACTCTATTTTTCACAATACGAACTGTGCTCTATATTTGAAGCTTTAAGTAAATAAAGAAGAATGTTTGTCATAATACATGGTATCCTTTGAGTTGCATGTCTTTCACTTCACTATTAAATTGTGCAATGAATGCAATAGTTATAATGATTTAATTTTAATATATGAATGCTAAGTTTAAGCAATATTTTGGTTTAGATCACTAATGATGTCCCTATGTAAGAGATGATGTCATCCTACTCTATTTAAATAACCTAAGTATAGAGGGAGTCATGCACCCAGGTGATGATATCCTTGCATGAAGCATGAGACTAGTATGAACTTGATCTAAGGCATTTCATTTAGCCCTTAAATCATTGAATGATGCTAAGCTGAGGGAAACAAATGTTTGCACCCTTGCGACAATAGAACCACCCCAAATAGGTTGTGCTTATTTACCAACAGACTTAGCCTAGAAATGAATTACACCATTAAATATACCAGAGTTTTTATTGAGATGACCAAATCCCATCAATAATGAGTTGCACCATGGCAATAATAACTCAATACAGGCCCTAGTTCTTTCTCTGCTATACTTTAGGTGAGCGCATAAGGCTTCTAACTTATGTGAACCGATTCCAGTATAGTCGAGTGATAAATGTTAAGTACTTTGAGAACATACTATGTTTGTGCCTAGTCATAACGAGTCTAGAACTGACGTGGGAAACTGGATAAGTGCCTAAACCCCATAAATAAATGACTTGAAACCCTAATTAAACTATAACATTTTGTTTCCATTGTCAGGATCTGTGTTGAATTTTATTATTGAAATGGTGAGACAGAACCATGCTCTGACTATCCCTTGAGAACATCAAGCACTAGATGTAACAGGTAGAAGATAAATTTATGCTAAATCATCTATCTTATAAAGGACAAAAATTAAGTAATTGGGTCTAGAAAAACCTATATGATGCTATATATGAGGTCTTCTTTTGTGAACTACCTAAACATGTGTACTGATGGTTGGCTACTTGTGCAACCCATAGAAGATGAAGCTATAGGCAATACCTTGAGTGGATAAAAGAGAATTTAGAGAGACTTGAGATTATAGATGCCATTTGGATTAGAGAAATAAACAAATGGTGGTAAGGAGCATTGAACAGTTACATGCTTGAGTTTATAGTGTCTATATACTCCTACCCTAAATAAGTAGAGTATCAATTCTTGCATGAGCCAAGATGCACATTTTTGAAAATGTTCAATGAAAAGCTTAATAAACTAATGGTGGATTATGGCTTTGAAACTATGAAAATGGAATACTAATGTCCTTCCACATATGAGCAACACAATAGGGGTGAAGGGAATGTGTAAGTGAAGTGCAATGAAAGGAGATTAGCAGATTGACACCTGAGAGATTAGGAGATAAATGTATAACAAGAAAAGGCACAAAATGATAGAAAATATGGAATGTGAAAGTGTTAAGAGAACCCATAGCTAGTGGGAAGGGCATGGGGAAGGATCTTTTGAATTACAACACCACTAGGAGGAGAGAAACAATGAAGCCATAGATTGAACTCAACAATTGACAGGTGTAGAATGCATTGGGTTCTTATATAGTTTGATAACTAAAGACGTGTTGGATGTGCCTACACCCTTTGAACCTATAACATAAGCTCATGCACTAGATCCCCCATAAGAAGAAATAAAAGTGATAACCGATCATGTTATCAACATAGACTTTGACCATTTTATAGACTTAGAGAATAGCTTTGTGATTGAACAACTTATTACTCACAAATAATTAAGTGAGGATACCTCTAAACCCTTGGGCACTATCTTGATGACATAGAACATAAGCACAAGCATTCTAGTCAGCTGCATAGACTAGGCAATAACCCACATAGACTAGGCAATAACCCACAATAAGTGACCTTGCACCATAAGTGAGTAGTATAATGACTCCAACATCGATGGTACCAATAATAACTATGGGGCCAATGCCTAGCCTAGTAGCTAGAGGCATTAGAGGGCCTCTACTCACCTAGATGCTAGGGGGAAAGCACCTTAGATGCAAGCTACACCCCCATAACAAATTTACAATGATATAGTCATGCACCTACCAGAGTATCATGTATTGGAAAATATTGTATAACATGGGCTAAAGTGTGAGCTATAATGTCATGTTCAGGGTATAACCCAATCAAAATATAAATCAACCCAGTTTTTAATAACTCTACTTGATCATGCCCATACTTGGTATCAAAAATTTGATCGTAACCAGGCTATAGTTAATTACGACACCTTGAAAGAAGCATTCTTGAAGGAATTCAATATACCATAGTTTGAATAATAGAGTATTGACCTACTCAAATAAATTAACCAAAGGCTCTCAGAAAGCATGTGCCTATATGATGCTAGGTCCAAAACTCTTCTTTCCAAGCTTCCTTATGACATTTACCCCTCTTAACATGTGTAATGGTTCATTGGAGGATTACTAATTTCATTCATAAGAGTGATATCTATGAAAATGTTTACAGATCCTCATAAAGCACTTGAATCTAGGCTCAGAGTTGAGGTAGTTAGAAGCATCGATACTAGAATTAGCCCATTCATGGAGATGTAGAATGCATTTATGGCCAACCAACTCCAAAATTTGACTGCTAGTTCATCGCAAGATGTTCAAAGCAGGTTATGGTGTATCGAATATGAGTCATAAATCAATAATAGGAATAATTGCCCTCAAAAGAATGTGCATATATTGATTCTAAGTTGTGAGGTCTACCATGACATGCACAATGTTTATATTTGCCCTTTGTTTTAATGCACTAGTCATGTTAACAAAACCATCTATTACCAATTGTGCGATGCCTACACTCATACCACAACTAACTACTGAGTGATCGATGAGATGCATGAAAATATGGAGAGAGGTGCATGGTAGGCAACTGTAGCAAATGAAGGGTAGGCAACCTAAGAAAATGAGGGCTATGCCCAATAGAATGTAGGATATAAAATGTAAAGATGCACTAGAGGGAGAGGTGGAGGATGCAATGGAAGAAGGTTCCCATTGTGATTATGTTATAAACACATCTCAAGGGAGCACTATCAACATGATTTCCATACACATAAAATGTGTGGGTATTATTGAGGAACACATAAGGTCAAAAAATTCCCCAACTTGTACAAGAAATTGACCCAAGTTAGGTCTGGCACAAACAAGCGTGCATGAATGATTAGGCACAAGTTGAAAGTGAAAAAGTGGACTCCAAAGGTGTAACTAAACCACTTGGAGATAGTTAAGGTACATGCAACTACTTGCATTGGATTCACCACTAAGCCCCTAGTTGTGCCAATACCTAAGTTGCATCTAGAATATGGGGAATAAGTCTGCATTGAGTGCATCACATGACCTGAACCCAAAGCTATAACTTACCCAAACCCTACACAATAAAAATATATATTGTAATAGGATATGAGTGTGATTCAGGACTTGTAAGGGGAGCTCCAATTGGTGTGAGACCTATAAGTGTAAGTTACCACATCTTATAAGAAGCAAGATGGTTAAGAGGTTGAGGTACAAGAGCTAACAGAGATCTTGTGCCTCCTACAAAAGGAAGGAATTCTCCCCCTATTGAAAAACTTGCTCTTAGATCATGTAGGGAAAAATCTAGTTGAAATTATTGTACCACATATGGAAAGGGTGTGAGAAGTAAGGCATACATAAAATGCAGATTATGATCAAGAACTCCTTGTGAATTCCACCATTGATGGATGGTTTGTATGTGAGGTCCTTATAGACACAAACACCAAGTTTAATATCTTGACCAAGAATTCATGGGAGAAAATGGGTAGGCCATCCTTGTGGCTTTCCCCTCATGTGATATTTATGGCCAATAAGACCCGAGTGCAACCCTGTAGACATCTAATTCCTAACACTATTTGTGTTCAAATTATCAATCTTACTCAAACTGCACTCAAATGCACATTTTAGGTCAAAATCCATAAAATGCACTAAATGATTCAAACTTATTATTTACAAGTGCCAATTTCAGTCAAACTATCCCTAAATGGGGTAATGCAATTTATGGGCCAACTAACTTTGATCAATTCATTTCAAGTCAAAATGATGATTTTACCTTTTGTGCTATGGATCACTCTTGTTTCTTAAACTCATTGGTAAATGCTATGTACCTTTGTTATTTTGTTTTGGAACCATCCTAAATGAAAATATGATTATGGTGCATCTAACGTCACCTTCTAATTCTTCCTGAGTCAAATTACAACTCAGTAATATGACTTTTTGACCATTTTGATTAATAGAGGGCCAATTTTCAAATAATTGCACAAATGTTGATTAACCTTGTTTAAGGCTAATTAATCTAAATCAGAAGATTAAGAAGATTTTCCATTAGAGTTGTTGAATATTTCTTTTTGAAAATTAATTCCTATTAACTGCATCATCATGTGACCTCATTTCTTGGGAAGGCATCCGTAGGCTATAAATGCCACAAATATCAAGATTATGGGTCACCCTTGCCTAATTAATGCCTCCCATGCCTTTTTAATGCCCCTTATTCTAAGGTCATGATGAAGATAATTTGGGATTTAATTCCAAATATTAGGATTATCCATGGTCACACATCTCAATCTTGAGATGGATGGTCATGGTTGATCTTGACCAATCTCAAAAATTTATAAATAGAGAGGCCATGGACATGAATTTTAAGCTTGAATATTGCAAAGTTATGTTAAATTGTTTCCACAAGACTTTGCATTTGATCATAGATTTTGTTTGCAAGCTTCATTGATAGGCTAGTTTAGTGATTTGGAATCATGAGCCTGGGTTTTATGGAGTGTTCTTGAGGCATTGGAGGAGCTCACCACCATTATTGACAAAGACAAGGATGCTTGATCAAGAGAGAACGTGCTTTTGAGCCACATGGGTATGATGAATCCATTTGGGAAGGTAATATGATGTTGTTTTCTTTCATTAATTTCTTTCTATCCTTTGTCATTCCCATAGGAATAGATAGGCTTGGTTAGTTAGTTCTTTATGCACGTTTCATTATTTATGGACTAATGCTTGACTATCTTGCTTTGTAATCCTCTCTACATCTTGGCATGCCTGATGGGACACGAATCCATAATCACTTGATTAGAAGGCAAAAAAAAAGCTGAGGCATCAAATAAAACCATTCCATCTTAAAGAAGATTTTCAATGATGTTGGCTGTAATTGGCACTTGCAACTCTTTCCTGCCCTTTAGGATTATAGAATCAATCATTGCACCCCAACTGGAGCTACTTGATACTCCCTTATTTTTAGCACCTCATACTAGTCAAGATTGAGATCCCATCATTAATAATATCACTAGAGCACATTGAAGATGATGAAGACTATAGAGCCTCACTGTTGTAAGAACTAAAACTTCTTGATGGTAAGTATTTCATTGCCCTAGAAAACTTGCAGGCTTATCAGAATAGATTGAGGATAAGCTACAACAAACACATTCTCCCTTGAGAATTTGAGATTGGTGACTTAGTTTTGAAAGAGAAACAGAAGAATATGAATGCTAAACCTAAAAATAAAATCAATTTTCAACCTAATTAGTTAGGACCATATATTGTCACAGCAAACTGTGGATCAAGAGCATATCGACTGGCTAAACCTAATGGTGAAGAAATTTCAAAGCCCATGCACATCATACACCTTAAGAGGTTCTATGCATGAAAAACTTTGAATCATTGTCTATAAGACCCCTAACTTGGGGGAAACTTGTGATGTCATAATTTTATCCCACCCTTTTATCTTACCTTGAACACATTTTATACTACCCTAGTCCACTTTTCATGAATCTCGATAGTAAAGACTTTGAACCCTTGGCACTCTGAACACATTCTTCATCCTATTCTAGATTGATCTCTTTGAGAAGCATATTATTTGTTATTTCTAAGGCATGTTATAAGCTTGAACACTTTTTTTTACCCTTAACCCATTATGATCTCAATTATGTCTCATGAACATTATGAACATCTTCAGCAGTGGTTCTATAAAGCAGTTCAGCTAGGATAGTCTTGTGCAACTTTAGACAAGTGACTAGATGCATCTTCTTAGTTATGGTATTTGTTACTCTTTCTTGTTTCATGAATAACCTCACTCTCACCAATTTATGAGCATGGGCCATTGTAGCTAGCTTAGCTGTCTTATTGGAACATCTACTCTCAAGACGTGCATCTCCTCGACTAGATGGTCCCACTTTGTACATATTTTATCTCAAAAACACCAAAAACATTATAAATACTTTGAAAATACCAAAAACATTACAACATGATCCACACAAGCATAAAAACATTATCTCATAGTTCTATATGTTTGTACATTTTCGTTCCACCATCCCATGTTCTCATCGTTTTATGATCAACTGTTAATTTTGAATGCTCTCACCATTTTATGAGCACATGTTAAGTTTGAATACTCTTTCCATTTTGCAAGCACAAAAACACCAATTCAATTCATCTTATCCCATGCACTTATCATTTTGAAATGTCATTCTTTTTCATCTCATCAACTTCTTGTTTACCAGACCATTCTCATTTGTTTGTCGTATCTTTCATTTCTTCTATAACATTAATCATGTTGCTCTGATCATCATTTTTTTAATATCCCATGTCTTGGGAGAACTACATTTGGCTTGAAGTTCATCTTGGAACATGCATCCATGGAGCTATGTAGTCAACATCCACTTGCGTGATACATTTAGAGTTAGTTCGGCCAACCCCTTCCTTTTCTTCTTTTCCCTCATTTCTTCTGTCATTGTTCCTTTTTAATAAGGGAACTATTGTCATTGTTATTTGTTATGATGTGGTGGAAAGTAACACTCTACTGCACATGCATGAACATTTGTCTTTAAACCGCACTAACTTGGTTTTTATTTGTGTGTGTTTATTTGATTTTTCTTGATGTTTTGTTGTGTTTTCTTGGTGTTTTGTTGTGATTTCACACCTCTACTTTTATTTTTTATTCTTTTCTATTTTTATTACTTCTTGTCTCATCTTAGTCTTGTGTTTCCTTGATTTTTTTTGCTTATCTCTTTTGTGTTTCAGAACATCTTGATAATTCACATGGCTCTCGATTGTTTGTATCTTGATCTTATGTTATTACGTTGTTCTTGGACTATTTTTGTTTATTTTATTTTTGTTGGTGTCTTATTTTTATATTTAATTTTGCTTTTTTGTGTTCAAGAATGCCTTGATGGTCCACATGGATCTTGATTATTCATATCTTGGCCTCATGTCATTAAGACGTTCTTGCCTTTTGTTTTTAAACATTTTTGTTCCTACTTAAAATCATATCTTGATTTCAAGTTAGGTTCATTTATGTTTATCTTTTTCTTTGTCTTTACTTTTTTGTTTAAATGTAAATTTTTGTAACTCGGGTTTTGGTCATTATTTTACCATTATCCTTAGTTATAGATATTCACATTTGAATTGGCTCAACGCAATTAGAATCTTATGTCATTCTAAGTTACTCATACTTATGATGCCTAATTTATTTTCCCATAGCAAGCACTTTGTGTTCAGGTCTCAATGTCTTAATGTCAACATGAGCTCCGATGAATGATTCTCAAGAACACTTTGCAAAACCTAGGCTCATGATATGGAATTAGGCTTCTAGGTAGCATGCATTTTAGGCTTCTTTGTCTATGTTTAGACGTGCATCTCTTTGCATACATTGTGAATCTAATCAATTCTTGGTCATTTTTCATCATTCCTCATTCTATTCTCTTCCAAACTTGGGTGAACTACATTGGCCTGAAGTTCATGTTAGAACATGAGTCCATGGAACTATGTAGGCAATGCTTAATTTCTATTGAGGTTAGCTCGACTATCTCCATTCTTATTTTCATCTCTCTCATCACTTTTTGCATTCTCATATGCTTGGTTTTATATGGATTTCTAAGCTATTACACCATTGCATGTAAGTTTGTACCCACTCGCTTTAACCTATATTTTGGTTATATTCTTGAGTTACTTTTGCTTGCCAGTTGCCCATGTTGGGGCACAACATCTGAACCACATCCAAATCAAATCAGATTTATAGGGGCAAAATCATTCTTTATTCTTTATCAATGATCAAGATTCACCCTACTAGGGCAAAACTATTTTATCATGATCAAATCTTCTCTACTAGAGTACTTCTTATTATATTCTCTTTAGAGACCCTATTCTAGTGGTGCTTCCCTTCCTGAAGCAAAAAAATATCTTTTTCCCTCTAATTCCAAGCTCTCCACATTAAATCCCATGATGGTAATATTTTAGTGTGCAAATTATCCTAGGATTGATCAATGTCATAAGCACACAACTTGTACTCTCAAATTGGGTACATTTACAGTGTGTCCCTTACATTTATGGATTGTATCTTTCCCATTACCCTCATCTTTGGGGCCTATTATACCTCTAATTATATTTTGATCATTTATGGTAATCACGTGTGCAAGGATTAGGTCATCTGGATGTGATCTATTCCATGGGTTAATCTCTCACTTTCTCTCTCTTTTTGAGAGTTCATCCTTCTCTTTCATCCTAGTATGTCCTCTCAAGGGGGCAACTCTTTTCTTTGAAAATATGTTGCTTCACTTGAATGTCTCACTACACCTTCTCAAATAGGGGCAAAATGTAGACATCTAATTCCTAACACCATTTGCGTTGAAATTCTCAATCTTACTCGAATTGCACTCAAATGCATATTTTAGGTTAAAATCCATAAAATGCACTAAATGGTTTAAACTTGTCATTTACAAGTGTCAATTTACGTCAAAGTATCCCTAAATGGGGCAATGAAATTTATGGGCCAGCTAACTTTGATCAATTCATTTTGAGTCAAAATGATGATTTCACCTTTTGTGCTCTAGATCACTCTTTTCTCATAAATTCACTGGTACATGACATGTACCTTTTTTATTTTGTGTTGGAAACATCTTAAATGGAAATACAGTTTTGATGTATCTAACATCACCTTCTAATTCTTCTTTAGTCAAATTACAACCCAGTAATATGACTTTCTGACCATTTTGATTAATTGAGGATCAATTTTCAAATAATTGCACAAATGTTGATTAACCTTGTTTAAGGCTACTTAATCCAAATCAAGAACTTAAGTGGATTTTCCATGAGAGTTGTTTAATATTTATTTTTTAAAATTGATTCCTATTAATTACATCATCAGGTGACCTCATTTCTTGGGAAGACATCCCTATTAGTGTAGGTTTTTATTTTTCCCTATTATTTAATTAGGAAAATTATATTTGTGCATACATGGAGTTTTCCTACATTCATGGGATAGGCTAGCTTATGTGGAGATGTGTGTCATAGATGTGTCATAGGTGTCATAAGGATGTCATAAGTAACTCTTTTATGGGAGTTACTTTTCTATTTTTAGCACCTTGTCACCACCTTTCATGGAGGAGTTACAGTCTATTCTTGGGGTGCCTTGACCACCTTTTGTGGAGGAGTTACTTACGTGCTCTCCTATATGTATTCTTCACTTTGGCCATCTCATGCTAATTAGATATTGAGTTTTCTCCTATTTTGTCTTGTGTAATTTATCTTCTTTTATAATTTCAAATTACTTTAGCATCTATGTGGTGTGCACTTGCTTCATCTCGTGTGATCACGTCTCCATTGCATTCGCATTATCCAAATTTTGGCAGCAACTCCAATAATTCCTATGCCATAAATGCCACAAATATCAAGATTATGGGTCACCCATGCCTAGTTAATGCCTCCCATGCCTCTTCAATGCCCCTTATTCTAAGGTCATGATGAAGATAATTATGGATTTAATTCTAAATATTAGGATTATCCATGGCCACACATGTCAATCTTGAGATGGACGGTCATGGTTGATCCTGACCAATCTCAAAAATCTATAAATAGAGAGGCCATGGACATGAAATTTAAACTTGAATATTGTAAAGTTATAATGTTAAATTATTTCCACAAGGCTTTGCATTTGATCATAGATTTTTTTTTCGATCTTCATTGATAGGCTAGTTTAGTGATTTAGAATCATGAGCTTAGGTTTTATGGAGTGTTCTTGAGGCATTGGAGGAGTTTACCACCATTGTTGACAAAGACAAGGATGCTTGATCAAGGGAGAACATGCTTTTGAGCCACATGGGTATGGCGAATCCATTTGGAAAGGTAATATGATGTTGATTTATTTCTTGTTATCCTTTGTAATTCCCATAGGAATATATAGGCTTGGTTAGTTATATCTTTATGCATGTTTCACTATTTATGGACTAATGCTTGACTAACTTGCTTTGTAATCCTCATTATTTATGGACACACACACCAAAGTTAATATCTTAACCAAGAATGCATGGGATAAAATAGGTAGGCCAACCTTATGGCCTTCCCCTCATGTGATCTTTATGGCCAATAAGACCTGAGTGCAACCCATCAAAATTTTGAAGAGTGTCATTGTATATATCATGGGTGTCAAGTTCTATGTTGACTTTTAGGTAATTGAGTTAGCAGAACTAGATAATTATCTAGTGCTCTCAGGAAGGCCATGGTATTATGAAAATAACATAGATATGCGCTTCAAGAGGCACTATATGAAATTGAAAATGGCAAGGAAAGGGTAATGATCCCCCTTTCAAATGACCAAGGACCCCCTATGTAGAGAGTGTTGATCTTGAGGATGAGATCAACTATATATATAACATCATGACACAGGGCACCAAGAATCTCAACCCTAATGACCAAGGAGTGATTTCATGAGAAGATGAATAGTTAGCCTTGGACACCACTGATGTTGCTTGTGACTGATGGCTCAAAGAAGCCTATGTGACCATCGGTCAGTGGTATTGCTTAGTATGCATGAAGGCACCAAAACCCATGAGTACTGACTGGGTCTACATTGATCACACTCTTAAGAGATGGGTTCTTTGTGCCAAAAAGGATAAGAGAGTATTTGCTTCAGTAAATGCAAACTAGCAGTGCTCTTAAGATATATGGGGAGTAATTATATGGAAGAGTATGTTTGTGACCTTGAATAATACATCCTAAAGTATATAGATAGAATGGGTGCACTAATGTATGCTTTGAGGAGCACTACCACTCATTGGTGGGTAGCATAAAGGCCTAACTTGCCAATGTGGAAAGATGTGAAAGCTACCATATGCACTAGATTCAAGAAAAGCAATGAGGACCTAGACATCTCTACCTACTCCAGTGATCTTGACACTATAGCATAGTGTGTTCATGTAAGGAAACTTGGACTATCTATGATGAAACACCCCAAGGAACCTATGAATTCATGCCTTCTAAAAGACCTTGAAAATATGAGCATGAACATGGTACGTTATCAATGATATGCACTGTGAGAAAAAAAATTAGGATGTACTTAAGGAATGATTAGTGCACACCTTCTCCTTTTCCTCATAGAACCTAGAATTGATCGAGCTATTACACATAATTCATAAGGTAGTGTTTAAAGACATTACAACCCTCGAAGAGCACCTCAAAGACATGTTTGGAGAAAAAGGGTAGGCACTCCCAACTTTATTTGAGGAGCAAGTGCTCGATAGTGACTAGATTTAAGAGGATGATGAAACATGGAAGGTGCACAACTAGATAATCTTGATAGGCAAAAATAAGATAGTCCACCAAGTAAACAATAACACCCCTAATGTAGAAGATCCTACTCATATTTACATAAAGACAATTAAGGAAATCAGGCAAGTTAAGGACTCACATTAGGAGAGGAATGAACCCTATCACATGCTACTTAAAACTACCAAGGTAGACATCAGCTTAGAAGGGAAACTAAAGATGGCTACTCTAGGTGCATATTGGTCTGATGAAGAGCTACCATGAATTATGGATTTATTGAATGAGTTCTAAGACTTGTTCCCTAAAAATTATTGAGACATTAAGGGCACCCCCCATCCCTTGTGAAAATGAGTATAAATCTAGTGAATCGTACAAGACCTATCAAGAAGTGACCTTATAAAATGAACCCCAATCTTTGTGCCAAGGTCAAAACAAATATTGATGGTATGCTAGTCGCAAGCATCATCTACCATGTACATTAATCTAAGTGGGTGAGCCCCATGGTTATTAGCATTCAAAAGGATGGGTGCATTCATATTTACATCAATTATAGGCTATTGAATGTCATCTACATCACTGATCCCTTCCCAAATACATTCATTGATGAAGTCTTGGATGGCATCATAGGCTATGAGATTTATACCTTCATTGATGGGTTTTATGGATGCCATCAAGTCTAGATTGAAGAGGAGGATAAGCCCAAAATAACCTTTATGACTGACTGGGGTTGTTTTTCTTATAACATGATGCCATTTGGACTCAATAATATGTCAGTCATGTTCTCCAGAGTGGTGATCACTAAAATTAAGAACTTCATCCATAAGTTCCTCCAAGTATACCTAGATGACTAGACTACGTATGAGATTATAAAGAACTATTATGATAATATGTGCCTAATGTTTGAAATGTATAGGTAGCTACAAATATCTTTGAACCTTATGAAGTGCATCTTCATGACACCCTTTAGAATCTTGTTTAGGCATATATTTGTAAAGATGGTCTACTCATCGATCTCATGAAGATTGCAATAATCATTCAGATCTAGACCCCTTTAATGTAGAAAGACATTCACACCTTTCTTGGCCATTACAGCTATTATAGGAAATTAATAAGGATATATTCAAATATTGCATCATTGCTAGAGGATCTCTTGTACAGGGATGGGTAATTCTATTGGGGCACAACACAAGAAGATGCCTTTGAAACCTTGAAACTCAAATTGGTTAGCATGCCTATTTTATATTTTCCCAATTGGACAACTCCATTCCATGTCCATGTTGATGCATCTAGCTCTAAAATTGACACAATTTTGGTACAGCCTAATGAAGGAAAAATGGATCATGTTATCTCCTTTAAAAGTAGGAAATCGACCCAAACAAAGCAAAACTATACAATAACTGAGTGAGATAAACTAGCCATGGTCTATGCCGTACAAAAATTTATACAATACTTATTGGTGACCCCATTCATCTTCTTCAATGATCACGAGGTGCTTAAGTACCTTGTGAATAATCTCACTCTCCATGGGTACATCTGTAGATGGATAATTTTGTTTCAAAAATTTTAGTTCTCAGTTGTAATCAATCTTAGAAAATAGAACTCCAGCACAGACCATTTGTCCTACATCAAATCTAGCGATGTAGCAATGCCTATTGAGGATGAAATGCTGAATGCACAACTCTATAAAGTCTAACGCATCCCTAAGTACTTGATAAAGATAGTCACTTTTCTAATGTTTAGATCTATTCCCCAAATTATGACAACCAAAGAAAAGAAACAACTCATAGTTCGTGATGCCCCTTTTCAACTCATTTGTAGGGAACTGTACAAACTAAGTTGAGATGAAGTCCTACACTAATGTGTCTTAGAACATGAAAGGGACTCTATTTTATGTGAGGCACATGAGGGGATATTAGGCCATTATGTTTTAGATGTAATGGTACATAAGGTGTTGTAATCAGGCTTGTAGTGGCCACGACTATTCCAAGATGCAAAATATTGTGCCAAAACATGTGACATATGCCAGCATACAGGGAATCCCAACCATTGGGATGAGATACCTCTCATACCCATTATTTCCTAGGTTCCATTTGAAAAATAGGCCTTTGATTTTGATGGGCCAATCATTATGATAACAAGATGCATAGGTACAAGATATATTTTGACATCCATCGACTATTTCACCAAGTGGGCCAAGGCAACACCAACCAAAAATTACATAGTCACCACAACCATAAGGTTCATATGGGAGAACATCATAATTCGCTATGGGTACCCACTCAATTTTGTTGGAAATAAGATTGTCATGTGATGTTAATAGGAAGATTGTTGGGATTATGGATGTCATTGATGTCAAGAGGATCAAACAGGTTTGATGGAGAGAAGAGCATGTTTTACAATTGTAAGTTGTAATATTGTCATGCTTTTATAGAGACCATTTTCACATATTTATATAGAAATTGATAGAAGATCCGTTATGGGTTTTTCAAGAGCATCTCATATAGATGGTCCGCAGTTTTAGATGAAGAAAATGAGCTCAATAATGATTTATTTTAGATCTCGGCCATTACTAGGGTTTTTAAGTAAAACCCTATGGTTTTTGGTCATGGAATTTGTAGACTCTTCTATTTTCATGTTGACTTGATATAGCCGAGAACCGATCGCTTAAGTTATAACTTAATCCTTTTTTATCATTATGTAACTAGCACCTTTGACCTTGTGATTATTGGTTTCGAGCAATGAACAAAGACTTTAATATTTCCTAAGTCCTTAACTTAAGAATTATCTGAGCTTGATTAATGACTAGCACTAAATCATACGATGAAGATCCAATAATGTGTAGAAAATTTAATATGTTAAAGGTACCTGAGAGTGAATGTGATAGTGCCAAATATCACAAGTGTAAGGACTGATAATGTGTAGAAGGAACATGCAAGTGCCAAGTGTCACAAGCAGGAGGGTTGATAGTAAAGTACTCAAAAGGCACGTACTAGTCCCAAGTGTCACAAGCACAAGGACTGATAATGTGCAAAAGGCACATGAGAGTGCCAAGAGTCACAAGCGTGGGCACTGACTAAAATATTTAGAAGGCACGTGAGGGTGCCAAGTGTCACATTCATGAGAGTTTATCAGACAAGATCAATGAGTGTATTAGTCTATCCGAGAATCTAATTGCAAACACATGATTGTGTAATGAAGATTAATGGAGTATGAGGAGTCAAAGAGGTCAAAATATCTGATGTTTAACGATACACAGAGGTAAAGTTTGTGCTTCTTTTGAATATATAACAACACATAGGAGCTCAAATCAAAATATCAGTAGATGAGCTTTAAAGATTAAAACATTAAATTTTGGAGGCTCTTAAATATCTAAAATAATGCATGAGCTTGTCATAATTTGATCAATGGATGCACTTTAAAGTTAAAACATTAAAGTTTGGAATCTCACAAAGATCTAATGGAGTGCATGAGCTTGTTAGAGCTTAATCTAACAGTTGCATTTTAAAGTTGAGACATTTGAATGAGGATCATTGGATAATGGTGTGAAACTTAAGATCAATGGTTAGTATTTAAAGATATGTTCATCTCAATGGTCAAGTGATCAAACTTCTAGGAAAGATGCATTATACAACACAAAGAATAATATAGATCATTGTGATCAATCTAAATTATGTAATATGGCATGTGCATCAAAACTAGAGCCTGATATATGCTAAATATAGTAAAATATAAAGAATTTTGGTAGTGGAACATGTATTTAAGGAGTGGGAAACTTGATGTTAAAGAAATATTAACTGAGTCCAAGAATGGTGCATGATGTGTTAACAACCAAGTGTGAACACATAGCGATGTGAGACCTAGATCCAATGCATATACATCATCTAGAAAATGCACTAAGTGTTGAAAAAAGAAAGTAAGAGAGAGATAGAGAGAAAAAGAGAGGAAGAGAGATGCAGAGTAGAGTATGGGTAGTTACATAATAGGTCTATAATAGAGAACTAGATTCATTTTTGAATCAAATATTGTAATCTAGAGTTGTAGCTCCATAATAGATCTGATTGGTAGGTGCCATCAGAAGAGTTGAGTTGGTGCTTAGTTAGGGAGTTGGTGCTTCCTTAGAGTAGGTACTCTTAAATCAAGGGATTGGTGTCTCCTTAGGGTTAGTGCCCTTAAACATTGTAACCAATGAGGTTCTTGATTGTGAGGCTGGATTAAAACAGTAGATTCTAGCAACTATTCTCATGGTGGTTTCTCCCATATTGGGTTTTTCATGTATATATAGTGTTATGAATATGTGTCTGTGTGTGATCTCTGCATATCCTTTCTAAATTGCATTAAAAATAATTATATGACTAATTTTAATCAATCTATTAATTTACCTCCAAATAGATAGTAATGTTCTAATAATTGGTATCAGATCCCTAGTTCCTTAGAAGAAGCTTAATCAACTCAAGTAGATCTTGGATAGTGAACACAAATAGATAGTTAAGAAGGATCTTTGTAAAACAAATCACCTCTCTTTGATGGATCAAACTATGCATTTTGGAGCATTAGAATAGAAGAATATTTATCTTCATTAGGGTTTTATGTATGGATGTCTGTTGTAAATGGATATACAGCCCCTACTACAACTCCTACTGATCAAGATTCAAAGAAGGCATATGAGAGCAATGCCAAGGAAAATAATGCTATCCTTTGTGGATTTTCTAACTCAAAGTTTGTCAAAGTGATGCATTGTCAAAATGTACAGGATATCTGGAACAAGTTGAAGAGTACCTATGAAGGTGATGATAAGGTAAATCAAGATAAGATATAAACATACAAAGGCAAGTTTGAAAGTATTAAAATGAATTAAGAAGAGAAAATTATAGACTCCTTCCTCAAAGTAGATGAAATAGTCAATACAATCAGAGGCCTTGGAGAAAAGATGAAAGACTCAGTCATTGTCAAAAATTTCCTAAGATCTCTACCATCAAGGTATGACTCTAAAATATTTACAATAGAGGAATCAAGAGATATAAATAAACTCACTATTGATGAGTTGCATGGAACCTTCACAACCTATGAGATGAGAATGGAAGAAGCAGATACTTTCAAGAGAGAAGTTGCATTCAAAGCATCCAAACAAGTAAAAATAGAAGCACCTACTTCTAGATCTAAGGAGAGTGATGAAGAAGAAGCCAACTTTGTTAGAAAATTAAGAAGTGGGACTAAAAAATACAAAGGTAAGTTACCCTTTAAAAAATTTTAACTATGGTAAAGTAGTAAATTTTGATACTAAATGCCCTTATAACAAAAAGGACAACTTTGAGAAAGAAGAGGATAGTGAAAAGATGAAACCTCACTACTCCAAGAAGAAGAACTTATTTAAAAATAAGAAGGGCTTGTACATAAAAGAAGAGAGTGATTAATTTGATGATTTTGATAGCTTAGATGATGACCATGATTGTGTCTTTGTGGTTGAGGGAAATGAATCCCTATTCATGACATTAGAATCAACCTATGTGGATCAAGAAATATAAGAAGTCAAAGACTCAAATGAAGAAGAGGAAGGAGAAGTAGACCTATAGGGTGAACTCATTTGTGCTCTAAATGAAATTAAAAACTTGAGAAAAGAGAACTTAAAGTAGAAGAAGCAAGCACAAAAAGAGATTCAAAAAGTATCTTATAGTTTTAAATTTTTTGATCAAACGGTAGTTATCCTAAAGACACAAGTTGAAGAGGCTAAAATAATAAAATATGTAGTCAAATTTGAACTATAGTCTAAATCTGATGAATGCTTGAAGTTAGAAGTAGAGATAGTGGATTTGAGGAAAGATATTGAAAAATCTAAAAAACAAGTAAACAAAAATCTGAAGTTAATAAGAGGTTCATAAATTCTTGATGGGTTAATCAACTCTCAAAAGCCATCAAAAGAAAGAACAAATTGAAAATAAAATCATGCCTCCCAGTGTGAAAAAAGTTTCACAAGTCTTTGAAAAGGAGAAAAATAAGCCAAACAAGAAATTTAAGGATGTGTGGAAAGTAAAAGATCAGATAGTGTCATAATCTATGATTGCTCAAACTGCACTCCATGTCAAGAAAACAAATTGTGGGTAATAGACAGTGGTTGCTCAAAACACGACTGTGACCAGAGTAAGTTCATCAAACTGAGTAAATTTAAGGAAGGATCTGTCAACTTGGGAGACAATACTACAGTAAAGATCTATGGTAAAGGAACCTTGAACATAGATTGAAAACTGCCTACACATCATGTCCTTTATGTTGAAGGATTGAAACATAATCTGCTAAGTGTCAGCCAAATGTGTGATAATGGATATAAGGTCACATTTAATGCAAAAGGCTGTAAGATAAGGATATATAGAAGAATAGTTGTAGAAGGGGAAAAAAATGAAATCAATATCTATAATCTTAATGAGGTGAATGGTAATAACTGCCTAATAGGAAATATTGATGAGAGTTGGTTATGGCATAGAATAATGGGTCATGTCAATTTTGATAACCTAGTTAAGGTAAGCTCAAATAAGTGTGTTAGACATATGCCTAAGATAACCAAACCTAAAGACACTAATTTCAAGGAATGTTAGTAAGGAAAGCAAGCAAGGATCATATTTCAAATAAAGGAGTATGCAAATACAAAGCCTTTAGAGTTAGTTCATACTAATATTTGTGGTCCTACTAAGATAAAAGGATCCAAAGGAGAAATATACCTCATGTTGCTAGTAAATTATTACTCAAGAATGACATGGGTAACCTTTTTGAAGGACAAGTCTTAGGCATTTGAAAGATTCAAGATCTTTAGGGCCATGATAGAGAATGAGATTGGATGAAAAATCAAATGCTTAAGATCTAATAAAGGTGGAGAATTCACCTCAAATGAGTTCATATAATACTGTAAGAAGCATGGAATCAAAAGGAATTACTCTACAGCAAAGACTCCACAATAGAATGGAGCTGTTGAAAGAAAGACCAGAATAGTCAAGGAGATGGCCAAAATAATGCTAAAAGAGGCCAACTTACCTTATGGATACTGGAGAGAAATAATACAAAAAATAGTATATCCTGAATAGAGTTTAACTGAGGGTAAAAAATGATAAAACCCCCTATGAACTATGGTATGGAAAACCTACCTCTGTTAAGTATTTTAGAGTGTTTGGAAGCAAATGCTACATTAGAAAAAAAATAAGACAAATTGGGAAGCTTTCAATCAAGATGTGATGAAGGAATATTTATTCATTATTCCACCCAAAGCAAAACCTACATATGTTACAACAAAAGGCTACAAAATATTATAGAGAGTATCAATGCCAAGGTTGATGAAGGTTTGAAACATGTTAAACCTAACAAAGACATATATGAAGAAGAATCAGAGTCTAAAGAGGAAGTAGCTAATGATGAACCTAGGGAAGTAAATGAAAATCCACCTACAAGATTTGTTTAAAAGGATCATCCTATGGAGCAGATCATTGGTAATAAAAATGAGGGAGTTCAAACAAGGATAAGAGTTGTAATGAACAAAGAGCACGTAAGTTTTGATTTAATATCTAAAATTGAGCTCAAGAACTATGTTGAAGCTAGTAAGGACGAAAATTGGCTAAAAGTCATGAAAGAATAACTAAGCCAAATTGAGAAGAACAAAACTTGGGAATTAGTTCTAAGACCTTCAAACAAGAATATAATAGGTACAAAGTGGGTCTTTAGAAACAAACTCAATGAGGATGGAACTGTTATAAGGAGTAGGGCTAGATTGGTGTGCAAAGGATATGCACAAGTTAAAGACATAGATTTTGAGGAAACATTTTCTCTAGTTTCTAGATTGGAATCCATAATAGTGTTTCTAGCATTCTCTATTTATAATAAATTCAAAGTCTATCAAATGGATGTTAAGTCTTTTTTCTTGAATGGGAACTTAGAAGAGGAAGTCTACATAGAACAACATAAAGGTTTTCATCTGTTAGAAGAAGAAGATTATGTTTGCAGACTGAAGAAAGCTCTGTATGGTCTAAAATAGACACCTAGAACATGGTATTCAATATTTAACCAGTACATGTAACAACAAAGATTCAATAAAGGTTGTGCAGATAATAATTTGTACTTTAAATCATAAGTGAGCATATGTTAATTATTGTTGTATATGTAGATGATATCATTTTAGGTGGTAGCAACAATAGGAATGTGCAAATGATTTGCTACTCAAATGCAAAATGAGTTTGAGATGTCTATGCTTGGAGAACTTTCTTTCTTTCTTGGTCTACAAATAACATAAAATGATGAAGGGATATTTATATCCCAAACCAAGTATTCTAAATAAATTCTCAAGAAGTTTGGAATAGAAGACAACAAACCAATAGGTACACCCATTATAACTAGATGTAAGTTGATCAAAGAGGATGAGTTACTTGATGCAAATCAAACTATGTACAGATCAATGATAGGTAGCTTGTTATACCTGACTGCATCGAGACCTAATATCATGCAAGCATTATGCATGGTTTCAAGATTTCAAGATGCCCCTGAAAATTCACATATCAATGCAATAAAAGAATCTTTAGATATATAAAGAGTACAATTGACTATGACTTATGGTATCCTAAAGGTGAAAATTTCACTTTGATGGCATATATAGATTTTGATTGGGTAGGAAGTGTAGATGATAGAAGAAGCACTAGTGGTGATGCATTTTTCCTTAGAAACAAACTTGTTTCATGGATAAGCAAAAATCAAGAGTCAATTACTCTTTTTACAATAGAAGCAGCGTATGTTGCAATAGTGGCATGTTACACTCAAGTCTTATGGAAGAAGAAAACACACAAAGACATCAAGGTAGAATACAAATCACTTATCTCTATTCCTTGTTACAATTTAAGTGCTATAAATATATCAAACAATCTAGTGATGCATTCTATAACTAAGCACATATCAATCAAGTATCACTTTTTAAAAGAAAAGGTTGTAGATCAAGAGGTCATAATGGAATATGTGCTAAAATAGGATAAAATTACAAACATATTCACCAAACCTCTTCCCAAGGAACAATTTAAGTATCTAAGATAGAAACTGGGAGTGGTGGTTCCTACATCAAATCACTAGATCTTAGTGATAGGGCATGAGTCAAAGGGGAGGATCATAGAAACTTTAGTAATCCTTGGAAGAAGAGAGAAAAGGAAAATCAAGTATGCATATTTTTACAAATTTAAAATGATTTGATGGTTGTAGTTTTTTGGACACGTTCCTTTATCTGAAAAGGAGGGAGAAAATTTTGGACAAACAGTGAGAAAGTTGGAGTCCCTTTGCCATTGATGTCAAAGGGGGAGAAAAGTGCAAATGCTCTCTGTAAAAGTTTGCCTAATGCTTTATGTTTATCTTGAGGATATGTTCATGTTGTGTTTTGGCAAGTTTCCAAGGTGTTTTTAGGAAAGTGTTTCACTGCCTAAGGGGGACAAAGTTTGGAATGAATAGCTTCATCTCACATTCATCAGAAGCTAGTGCAAGTAATGCAAGTACAGTCAATGACAGAGAAGGAACAAAGCATGCATTACAAGATCAGAGAATTTATTTTGACATCAATGACAAAAGGGGAGATTTTTGGAAATATTATTATCATTTGATGTTAAAATAGAGATTATTGGCATTATGGATGTTATTGATGTCAAGAGGATCAGATAGGTTTGATGGAGAGAAGAACATGTTTTACAATTGCATAGTATAAGTTGTAATATTGTCATATAATGTTGTCATGATTTTATAGAGACCATTTCTATATTTATATAGATAAATTTATAGAAGATCCATTATGGGTTTTTCAAGATCATCTCATATATATAGTCTATAGGTTTAGATGAAGAGAAATGAGCTCAATAATGATTTATTTTAGCTCTCAGCCATTACTGGATTTTCTTGGTAAAACCCTATGGTTTTTGGTTATGGCATTCATAGGTTCTTTTATTTTTATGTTAACTTGATATAGGTTGGAAACGGTCACTTAAGTTATAACTTAATCCTTTCTCATGATTGTGCAACCGACCCCTTTAACCTAGTGATTACCGACTTCAAGCAATGATCAAAGACTTTAATATTTCTTAAGTCCTCAATTTAATAATTATCCAAGCTTGATTAATGGATAGTAATAAATCATACAATGAATATCCATTGATGCAAATCAAAATCAATATGTCAAAGGTACCTGAGTTTGAATGTGCTAATGCCAAGTGTCACAAGCACAAGGATTGATAATGTATAGAAGGAATGTGCAAGTGCCAAGTATCACAAGTGTGGGGGTTGATAGTAAAGTGATCAGAAGGTGCACACTAGTTCCAAGTGTCACAAGTATAGGGACTAATAATTTGTAGAAGGCACATGAGAGTGTCAAGTGTCATAAGCATGGGCATTAATAGCAATGTGTAAAAGGCACATGAGGGTGCCAAGTGTCACATTCATGAGAACTTGTCAGACAGAGAACCAATGAGCATATTAGTCTATTAGAGGATCTAATGGTAAGCGTGTGATCATGAATGAAGATCAATGGAGCATGATGAATCAAAGTTCAAATTATTTGATTTTTAATGATAGACATAGGTAAAGTTCATTTTTATTTTGAATATCTAATGACACGTAGGAGCTTGGATCAAAATATCAATAGATACACTTTAAATATTGAAATGTTAAAGTTGAAAAGCTTGTAAAGATATAACAAAGCATGTGAGCCTGTTATAATTTGATCAATGGATGTGCTTTAAATTTGAATCATTAAAGTTTGAAAGCTCACATAGATCTAATGGAGTGCATGAGACTGTTAGATCTTGATATAATAGTTGCACTTTAAAGTTGAGACATTTAAATGAGGATCATTGGATCATGGCATAAAACTTAAGATCAATGGTCAATATTTAAAGATATGTTCTTCTCAATGATCAAGTGACGTAACTTTTATGAAAGATGCATTATATGACACAGAGAATGATATAGATCATTATGATTGATCTAAATTGTGTAATATGGCTTGTGCATTAAAACTAGAGCCTGATATATGTTAAATATAGTAAAAGATAGAGAATTATGGTGATGGATCATGAATTTAATAAGTGGGAAACTTTTTAAGTAAATATGAATTGAGTCCAAGATTGGTGTGTGATGTGTTAATGACCAAATTTGAACATAGAGTGATGTGAGACCTAGATCCAATGCATATACATCATCTATAAAATGCACTAAGTGTTGACAAAAAAGAGAATAAGAGAGAGACAAAGAGAAAGAGAGAGGAAGAGATATGCAGAGCAGAGTATAAGCAATTATAAAATAGGTCTATAATAGAGAATTGTATTCATTTTTGAATCAAAGTTTATAATCTAGAGTTGTAGCTCCATAATAGATCTGATTTTTAGGTGCCATCAGAAGAGTTCAGTTAGTGCTCAATTAGGGAGTTGGTGCTTCCTTAGAGTAGGTACTCTTAAATCAGGTAATTGGTGTCTCCTTAGGGTTGGTGCCTTTAAACACTATAACTAGTGAGGTTCTTGATTGTGAGGATGGATTAGAATAATAGATTCTAGAAGTTATTCTCATGGTGGTTTTTCCCATAGGAGGTTTTCCATGTATATCTAGTATTATCCATATGTGTGTGTGTGATCTCTGCATATCCTTTCTAAATTACATTAAAAAGGATTAAAGGATTAATTTTAATCAATCTACTGATTCACCCCCCCTCTCAATAGATAGTTGTGTTCTAACAAATTTGACTAGTGACGAAGGCACACACTTCATCAATGAAATTGTGTGGATCCTACTAACCAAATACAGGGTGGTGCACCACAAGACAACACCTAATCATCCAAAAGTGAATGGCATAGCTGAGGTATTTAATAAGATATTAGGGGCATGCCTCACAAATATATGTGATGTTGGTTGTAAATATTGGGATGATAGAGTGTCAATAGTACTATGTGCATATTGCACAACCTACAAGCACCTAAACAAGGCTACACCATTTCAACTGGTGTTTGGTGCTAAGGTGGTCCTACTAATGGATTTCATGGTGAAATCATTACATATTACATGTATTAGTCATCTAGATGACCAATAATATTTGAGCACAAGGTTGGAGGATTTGCAATGCTTGGAAGAGATGTGCACCTAAGCAAGATGAAGTCAACAAATAGAGAAGGTACGTCAGAAGTTTTGGCATGACAAACATATTAAGTGAAAGATACTAAATGAAGGAGCATGGGTCTTGCTCTATGACTCTAAATATCTTAAGAACCTAGAAAAGTTACAAATTAGGTGGATGGGCCCATATGTCATCCACTGTATATTGGAAATCGATGCATGAAAGCTATGCACATTATCTAGTGAAGTGCTTCTTGGGTATTTCAATGGTAACTAACTAAAGATTTATAGGCAATAGGATGGAATTTCACCATCAGACACCAAATTCATAGTTATAAGTCAGTTGTGTTATGCTGACCAAAATAAAGTTTAACACAAGCCAAATATTCCCTTATGTTTTGTGTTGGTTTGTGTTTTTTGTATTAATTGAATGAACAACACTTTGAGGCCCACTGATGAAATCTTCTAGTGATTACATGCATAAATCCAGTCAAGTGAGTTGAGCACATATGCTTTCTAAGTACTTGAGGCCAAAAACCTAAGTTATGGGCACATGAAGTTTGCCAAATTCAAAAAAAAGGCACACAAGATCTTTGTGCATAAGATTAAAAAAGAAAGTTGCTTTTAGGCCCATAAGAGAACTATTTTTGTGCTTCCACACATAATACTAGTTGGGTCAGTCAAGCAGTGTTGCTTTCTAATCACCTTAGGCCATATACCTAAGTTTATAGGTATATATAACTCACTCGACTTTGAAAATATGAGTACCAAGTGACAAAGAGAGGTGCACACAATGTTGAGTGCATACAACACTTGGAGAGTGCAATGCTATAAGACCAACAAAAGGGATTTGTATGTGGTAGGATAGGCCAAGGCAAGAGATGAAAGCATAGATAAATCAACTAGTGAAAGAGAAGCACGCTTGGTAGAAAGTGTAACATTGAAAAATGGAATCGTGGAGGCTGAATCATGTGCATGTGAAGTGTTGTGCCCAGGTTGTCATTAAAAAAGTGAAGTTCACACCAAGGTGGATAAACTGCAAAATAAATATCGTCAAGACAATATGGCATCCACCCAAAGATAGGTGGGAAGTGACCGTTTGAACTACATGTCACTTCATTAAAAATGTAGTTAGGAGAGGTTAATGTGGTGATGGTGGAGGCACAAATATCCACATTAAATGCAAAAGTAGTGGTGTATTTTCATGGATTTCATAGGTTTTAGTGAATTTCAAAAAATCTAGGCATTACCATGCCTTTAATCACCTACAATTAAGATGGTAGTTGAAATATGGGTATAAAGATGTGAAAAGTTGATTGGTTTAGGTTACAAACCTTAAGTGAACTTAAACTAGACACGTAAAGCTAAAGTGAAAAAATGATACCAAAGTGAAACCCTAAGCACCCATGGCCACCAAATGAGAATGACTGAAGAGGAGAGGAGATTTCATTTTGTTTGAGATTAAAATAGAGGCATGGGGAAATAGAATTACCAAAGAACCAAACATTAGTAAAATTGAGAGATGTCAAGGTTGCCATTAATGATGAACGAAGCTCAAGAGCCAAAGTCATAGTCATAGACCCTATAACTATGAAAATCACCAAGAAACATTAGAGTCTTAGGCACAATCAATAGACCATGATTCAACACTAACCAGTTCAGATGGGGAAGATACACATGAGTTATAGTCTATTGCAGGTGTAGAAGGATGCCAAATAGGCATAAATGGTAGAAGAGATGATCACTATAAAGAATAAAGTGTAGAAAGTGGAAGGAGTTAGCATCACTAGGGTTGACCCTGAGGCACTCGCAAAGATGTCATATAGGGAAATTCAATTTCTCCTAGAGGTATTAGTGGGGGAGAATTGCCCATATTTTTTGCACACCTATAGACTAAAAGAATACAACCACCACATCTTGAGCAATGTGTACGAGCTAACTCAAGACTGGATGGTTGACACAAGAGAAAATAAAGAGATAGGCACAATATTGTTCAACATTTCCATTTGAGACAAGCTTGAAACCATTGGTACAACTCATCTATATGAGTTGCCATGTTTCAACAAGCCAGAGGAACTTGAGCAGTTCTTCCTCTCATGCATCAATGGGGATTGATTATACTTTGCAAGGAGGTGCTTGCAAATATTAGTGTACCTAATTAGTAGAATTACTAGGCTTCCAAACTCTAGTGTAGACATCCACTAGATGATGGCAGATGATGTTGAAGTAAAAAGGGTCATGAAACTCCTTGGGTACTACAAAGGAGGATTTGTGTTCCCAATAAAATATATAAGGGACCCTGGCATGAGGGCCATGACATGACTCATGAGCTCCAAGATTTTCCCCAATGGGAGATGGATGTACATCAACAAGGACTAATTATGCATCGCCTATCACATGGCATAAGGGGTCAAGTTCAACATTACCAAATTCATTGTTGAGGAGATGACAAATAATGCATTTGAGTGTCACAAGGTATGAGAGAGCTTTAGGTGGGGGTCCATACTAATATTAATAGTCAAGAAGGAGATTGGCATGCCTGATGGTGATGAAGACAACCTCTAGGTCTTCTTAATTGACAAATACTCCCCAACATTGAAGTACCAGGACTTCTTCTATCCACCTTACTTCTCACAAAAATACAAGACCTAAGTGATGAAGTGGTGTACCCAATACATATAAACATTAAGGATGGAATGGCACATGATTGAGAAGCTACCCCAAAACATGTTTGGAATGATGACCTTCACTATTATGAAACACTTCTATGTAGTTCACTTGGCAATCACAGATGGCAACTGTTCAGGCTAGCTGAAACTCCCTTACACATTTTTTGTAAAGTACTTCAGGCATGTGCTAAGGAGAATTACCAATGCATAATAGTTGGACATCCCAGTGAAGTTTGTGTATTTGGAAAGGACCAAGTTATGGCACGAGTATATGTACCTAGGAGGAAAAGCTAAAAGTGATGAGATGGATGAATTGAATGATAAAGACATCCATCCCCTTCAAAGAGAAGTCATCGTGGGCCACATATTCAAAATTTAATATGAGATGAAGCCTAAAAAGAAGGGCATTGAACCTAAGAAGGATGACGATTGCTCCCTCCAGATCGGTGTGACAATATGCCAACACTAGTACCATAAAATAAGTCTCCCAAGAAAAAGTGGGGAGAAACTTTTGAATAAATTCAAGATCACATAAAGTTAAGAATCGCCTTTGGTGAAGAAGCCACCCCTTCAAACCCTAAGAAAAATCATATGACCTTCTTATTAGGGATTGCTTCCCCCATCAAGAAGGAGAAGAAAAATAAGCCTAAGGGTCTCATTGCGATGCTAATGATAACCTTGGCAGAAATAAAAGCGTAAGAGGCATGGGAAGAGACGAAGGAGGAGGAAGAAACAGGGACAAGAGTTTATATTGTCCAAAAAGAAGAGATGGGAGAGGAGCTTAATTCCAAGGAAGTTCAAAAGGCCCTCTAAGGTGGCATTACCACTATACTTGGAGAAGTAGAGAAACCAGTGAGTGCCTCATCTGAAGAATCTACCACACAACCTCCACAAATTATGGAGGAAAAGAGAAAGACATGGAGGAAACTGGGGATGAGTGAGGTAGAAATTTATAAGCTATTGATGTTGGAGAATAAAAGGGATCCTATGAAGGAAACATGACCCAGGAGGAGATTATGAGGGTTAAGGCTAAGGAAATAAAGTTCAAGAAAATGCCTTAGCACTAGAGAACAAGAGGAAGGTTGAGAAAAAGAAGAAGGTCCAGGAAGAAAAGTCCAAGAAAGAGAAGGAAGAGAAAGAGGTTTTCAAAAGCATGGAACCTACTGAGAAAGTGGCAAAAAATGCACCTAGCTCCCCCACCAGAAAAGTAGATAAATCTACACAATAGAAGTGGCCGAGTAGTGAAAGAGCACCTAACAAAAGGTAGGCAATGTTGGAGCCTTAGAAAAACAACAAATGGAAAGTGCCAAAGAGACAAAACAAAAATAGGAAGAGGGAAAAGATGGCACCAAGGGATAAGAATAAGCAGACAAAACGGACAAGTTTGAAGAATAACCCCTACATGAAAAAGAAAAAGAAACCTTAGAGGAAAGCACCAAAGAGAGAGGTAGTGCCAATGAAGAAGAAGAACAAATGGAGTTGGTTGTCATACAAAAAGGTATGAAATTGAGCCTCAAAGAGAAGATGTAGAAGGGGTGGATAGATGAAGATTTTTAAATGTTTGAATACATACCCCCTAAATCCACCACAACTAGGATGGGCCAAAAACTTTGTTTTGTATTTGATAGCTACATGAATGAGCATCACTTTGAAGTGCCTTAGAAGTCCATATTGGGTACAAATAAACCTAAAAAAGTGCATGATTCCCTTATCATAAATCCCCATGCTATGAACCTAATCAGATATGCAAATACACTCATCCAGATGGCCAATGAAGTAGAGAAAAAGAAAATCATCAATGATGCTAGGGAAAATAAATGGAAGAAAATCACTCAAAATGTAGAGGAAGAAGTGTAGGCCATGAAGTTTAAGTTGTAGTAACTATCCGAGCACATAGAGATTATTGATCAATCCCTCTTGGATGGTGTTGACACATCAAACCTCTTAGAGGAGAAAAAATATGCATACTAGTGGAGCAGATGATCCCAAGGTTGAAGGTAGAGTTGATGCAAGAAAAAGAGAAGGACCCATACAACTTGTTACACAAGTAACTAGCTATAAAGTTTGAAGAGGTAGAAGACCTCTCCATAAAAATTCAAGAGTGTGCAGATGTAGCTGATTCCATATTCTATAAATTCTCCAACTAGGCATCAGTCATAGATGTGTGCCTCAAGTAACAAAAGGGGGAAAAGAAGGAGCTGATGGTACAGGTATACATTGCAAGTAGGTTGAATTGCACCTAGAGAATGGGGAAGGTCAATGTCTTAAGCACCTAAATCAAAGATTAGGAACAAAAACTAGAAGCACTCTTCCATGCCTTGTAGACTAAGGCTTGCAAATAAGGGGAAATCTTATACAGAGGAATGAAAAAAGCTAAGGCAAGTGTTTCTATCTTTTTTTTTTGCTTTTTCCTTACTGTGAAAAGAAAGAAACTAGTAAAGGGGTGTGTAAAATAATACCTATTAAATGTGCATGTGTTGAATCCAAAATTTGTGATAACTCCTCTTTATCTTGGGAGGATGAGCTAGAACTGAGAAAACACTACCACAAAACTTTTTTGTTAGACAAGTAGTTGGGTGGATTGCCTAGCGTGAGCTAGATCCTAGAAGTGAAAAGTTTCTATGAGACTGTCAATCCACCTACTTTAAACATTTAAGTTTATAAATAAAAGTGGAAGGTGCTCGCATTTTAAATAAAAAACTGAAATTAAATACAACAAATAGTAACAAATTAATTAAGATAATTAAATGCTTTACTAAGATGACCAAAATAAAGCAACTAGTTTGGTTAACACTAATGCTGAAAATTAGCTAAAGCAAAGTTGTGGTTTTGATTCAGTAATTTGATAAGGGTCAAAAAGATAGTTTGGTTGGTGGTATTCAAATGGTTGAAATGTTAAAACATAAAGGGTGAATGGTTGACAAAGTAAGTAGTCAAGATGGCAAAGGGGATAAATGAGGAAGATGCTAAAGATGGCAAAGTGACAAAAGGGTGATAGGTAAAATGATAAAGGATGGCAAATGGTAAATGGGTAAATGGAAAAGAAGAGGTAAAGGGGTTCAAGGTATAGAGGTTAAGAAAGAAGATGCCAAAGAGAAGGAAGAAAATAAATTGAATACAAGAAATAAACAAATATTACCTTGAAGACTTGTTGTTAATGTTGTTGATGAAGATGTGGAAGATGTTGGCTTGTAAATCCGATAGAGTTTTGTTTCTTGAGCTCTCCTCCAAATGGATGAGTGGCATCCTTAAAAAAAAGTAGATAACCTACAACAAGATGAAAATACTCTAACCAAAAACCAACTTAACCCATGGGTGAAGGGGGAGGGTCATATTTATAGAATTTTATGTTGGGAAACATGACAAAGGAGAGGAAAAGTGAAATATGGTGCCATTTTCCAAGTGGGCTCATAAGTGGACATTAAGGACAAGGGTGGTGGGATTACCACTTCAAAATTGTGTCTCCCACTTTGAAAGTATGTCCAAAATAGGTGGGGATCATTCCCATGTGCTCATATGGGTCCAAAATACTTTCCACCACTCACTTTCATCTTTTCCCAAGTATTTGAAAAGGAACCCCACATACTTTGGCTACATTTTCTAAGTGTATGGGTAAGTGGTCATGAAGGAAAAATATGGTGGGATTCCCACTTCATTAGTGTGTCTCCCACTTGGAAACTATGTCCAAAATAGGTGGGGATCATGCCCATGTGCTCATATGGGTCCAAAATACTTTCCATCACTCACTTTCATCTTTTATCAAGTACTTGACAAGGAACCCCACATACTTTGGTGCCACTTTAATACATGGGGACAAAGGATGATGTCTAATGGTGTCCCCTTATGGATAAATTATTCATCTTTTGGAGGGGGGCCTATGGTGCTTAATGAAGTCATTAAGTACATTGGAGAAGGGTTCCAAGTGGGGTATGGTGTCCCACTTTAAGCCACCTCACTTCAAAGCCATTTCACTTACCATATCACTTGCCATATCATTGTTATGTCACTTACCATGTCACCTGCCATGTCACCATGAATAATGACATGTCATGTCATCATGAATAGTGCTAGTGAATAGTGATTTGGAATAGTGACTTTGTTAAAAAAGGGGTTGGGTTAAGGGTTAAGAAGGTTTAGGTGGTCTCTAGGGGGTACTGAGGAATTCAGACATCTAGAACTGTATGTGTGCAGTTTTATAGTGTTTAAAAAAAGTCTTAAAGCCTTTATAAAGGAATTAGAGGAGATAGAAGTGTTCACGTGTAACATCACCTCCATGGAGATAGATAGTATTATTGAAGAACTCAAGCTCACTATAAATGGATTCAAGGACTTCAGTGCTAAATGAGGGAAAGTGTGCCCAAGTTCATTGCACCTAAGGCTTTGGCAACCTAGTCTGAGGGAAAACTAAAAAATTTGTATGGGGTAATGGTGAGCCCTTAATTCATCTAATTATGAATCCACACTAACTTGATATACATCTCAGTGTGAGGTAATCACTTGGTATGATTGTCCTTTTGGTACATTTTCTACCGTTTGGAGGAATCGATGCACATCTTACATCAGCTAATAAGTGGTTAACTAGCACCTAGTTTTTTAGGGCATCTTTATTAGTGGTTACATGTGGTGACTATAGTTTAAATTCCACAAGGTGATAGATCCAATAGAATGATCAACCCAAGGCTCCATCTCAGCACCTAGTGTGTGCTCTCAACCTTGACACGAAGATGCTTATAAGTGCTATAAAGCCTGGCTTGAACCAATAAAGTAGAGAGATGTAATTGGATGAAATGAAGCTATGGAGAAATGATTCTGCATGCTTTCACCACCATTATAACTTATGTTTAGATTGAATGCCTTTCAATATCTCTTTTTGTGTATGCCCATGATCATCTATAAGCCTCTAGGCAAATACTTAGTTTAGAAAAGCTTGTACTCTACCTTATATACTCTACTTTTAGCAATACAAGCTATGTTATGTATTTGAAGCTTTAAGTAAATGAATAAGAATGGTTATGTTAATACATGGTGTCTTTTGAATTTAATGTCTTAGATTTCACTATTGAATTACACAATGAATCCAATAGTTATAATAATTTAATTTTAATACATGAATTATAATATTAAGCAAGCTTTTGGTTTATATCATTAATGGCATCCCTGTGTAAGAGTTGACATCATCTTACCCTGTTAAAATAGCCTAAGTGTAGGGGGAGTCATGCACCTAGGTGATGATATCCTTGCATGAATCTTGAGACTAGTATGAACTTGATCTAAGGCATTTCATTGACCCCTCAAAGTGTCGAATGATGTTAAGCTTAGGGAAACAAAGTCTTGCACCCTTGAGATAATAGAACCACCAAAATAGGCTTAGACCTATTTACCACTAGATTTAGACTAGAAATGGCTTGTGTCATTGAATATACCAAAGCCGTTATTGAGATGACCAATTTCCATTAATAATGAGTTGTACCATGGCACAACTAGCCCAATACAGGCCCCAATTCATTCTATGTTGTGCTTTAGGTGAGCACATAAGGCTTGTGCCTTATGTGAATTGATACCAACTTAGTTGAGTGATAAATGTTGAGCACTATGGGAACATACTATGTGTGCACCTAGTCGTAACAAGTCTATAACTGACTTGGGAAACTAGATAAGCACTTAAACCCCATTAATAAATGACTTGAAACCCTAAAACTACAAAAAACCTAAAATATTTTATGTACCCCACAATTTCTTTTATACCATTGACATTCTTATAATTATAAGAATTAACCTAGTAACTAGCTTAATTCACCTATTTTTCTTCAAAAAGTCATTTACTTCTACTTTAGGTGAAATAAATGAATTTGACCTATTAAATAATGGTTTCAACCCTAAAAATAGTAAATTTTCCCTACCTATCAGTAAATATGACTTGCTAATTAGTGAATTCACACATTCACATGTTTCATTCTATTCTATACATAGGTTCTAAAATCGACAAAACTGCTCTTGAATCAACAAATTCAAGTTGCTAATCATAAAATTTTATCTTTTATATTTTATATTATGTTCTATTTGCAGGTTCTTGAATCAGTGACATTACTCTAGATTTGGTGAAATGGCTATGCAATTAGAAAATTTTACCTAGTAATTGGTGAACTCACCCTTTTATTTTTTATGTTATGTTTTGTATGTGTATAGGTTCTAAAATCAATGAAATTACTCTAGAATCGATGAAATAGCTTTGTAATTAATGAATTTAACCTGCTAATCATTGAATTCACCCCATCTTATTTTCTATTTTGTTATGTGTTTAAAATAGTGAAATTGCTTTGTAATCAACAAAATTGCTCTGTAATCGGTGAAATTGATTATGCCTATATATTAGTGAAATCACTTTCTAAAAAAAACATAAGACCTCAAAAATACAAATTTATTGATCATATTAAACTTTTAATCATTTATTTTGTATGACCTTGAGCGAAAAGTGGGTTTTAAAATTCTAAGCAAAGCACATTCACTTTCTACACATCTCTATTTGGGCTTAAAATGAATTCACATTTACATTTGGGTTATAATAAAAACTTATTTATTTTCCAAATTTCATTTCATACTATTTTTTTCTTCTTGCTTGAGTTATTGTGGGGTTATTTCACATGTATGCTTTCCCCTTTTGGGTGAATAAAAAATTCAAAACTTTTATTTACCTTATACCCTTATTTTTCTTTTGGTTATGTGGGGTGGATTTCATCACCTTCCCACAAGTTCTAGGGTTGTATTGAATATGAAGTCACATCCTATCATCATACCAACCCCGTTATCTGATGGAATATATATATTGAGGCTAAAAATGGTATCTTAGTTGGAATGTCCTTCGGATGTTGGATCAATCGATATCACTTCGCTAAAACCTTTATGACTAAAGTGGTCACAAAGGGACTAAACCCTTTGGCAAATGACCTGTTGAACCTCGATGTCCAATTGATGAATGTTTTTATGCCCACATACCTCAATGTAGAGACCATCTAGAAATCTAAGTAAAAACTTTTAAGTCCTTATTTTTATGTGGAACATCCATTGATTCAAGGGTGTAAAGGTAAAAACCCCTGAATATTATCTTACTCATACAGACATTTTGAGAGAAGGGTGGGGTTAAAATCCCATCAATAATTGTAATTAATTCTTTAAATAATCTTAAATTTTATAAACCTCTTTCAAGGAAAGTATATTGAAGGTTTGAATGGATGTGATGTAAACCTTTGTTAGTTATTAGAATTATCTTGTAATGTTTGTGTGTTGTTGCTTGATTATTTTGTCAAAAAATCATTCATATTTGAAACTAAATCAAAACAAACCAAGTCTAAATCCAAACCATTTTATACACAGGTAACAAGACATTACTATACCAAATTCTGATCAAATAAAAGTAACATGTTAAATTTGGTTTAAACACCTACCTTTCTTATCTAAACCATGTTGTTAGGCTACCCATGTCAAAATCAAAGCCTTGTCCTAAACCAACTTGCTAATCTCAAACCAATTCCAAGACCAAAGTTTCAAATTCTTGTCCAAATTGTGTCATTATGGCATCTATTTTGTTTCAAACCTAAGTTAAATTTCAATTCTAAGGACAAGTTCTAATTCCAAAGTCAAACTATGTTGAAGCTAAATATCAATTCTTGTTCAAATCATGTCGTTATAATATTAAATTTTTTCTAAACCCTAATTTTGATCAAATTCCAAACCAATGTCAACACCAAAGTTTCAAATTATGTCATTATGCTATCTATTTTATTTCAAACCTAAGCCAAATTACAAGTCTAATTCTAATACCAATTCAAAGCCAAATTCCAAATCTAGTCTAAGCCAAGTTCAATGACAAACATGGTTGACCAAGTCAACCCAAATCAAATCAAATTAGACCTTTTCCAAAATTCAAATGCCATTCAACCATTTTTGCAAAGTTTAAATTTAATCGACTTTCCAAATCAAATCAAGTTTAATTGAAGTCAAATGTTCAAAAAAATGTGAGTAAAACATTATCTAAGTTACATGCCCAATCCAAAGTTTGAACAACTTTAAATCAACCTAACATCCTAAAGTGAACTTCTTCAAAATCAAGTTTATATTGAACCATGTACCAAGCTAATCAAAGCAAAATTTGGTTCATCTTGAACCATGCACCATACCAACTAATTCTAATTAGGTTCATCTTGAACCACATTCTAATTCCAATGCCAAATAAAGTCTATTTCATCCAAATCCAATTATTATGAATTTATTGCATGCCAATTCAAAACCACTTTTTGTCTTTCCATTCGATCTCCCACACATGTCAATTGAGAATGATGAAGTCATGACATCCATCTTTTCTTTCATTTGAATCATATCTATGTCAATCTACCCTATTTGGGGCAAATCAAATCAAGACCATTTGGATCAATTCTAATTTATGCTAATCTACCTTATTTGGGACATTTTCCAATCTAAGTCAATCCACCCAATTTGGGGTAATTCCAATGTAATATATTCTGCCTAATTGGGGAAATTTAAATCCAAGACCAAGACTACCCTCTTTGGGTCCATTTTAAGCAAGACCAAGACCATGCACTTTGGGCCCATTATAAACAATATCAAGACCGCCCTTCCTTGGGTCCATTCCAATATAAGCCAATTACATTAAGGCCAATCCCACCCTCTTTGGGCCCATTTTGAGCGAGACCAAGACCGCCCTTCCTTGGGCCCATTCCAATCTAAGCCAATTGCATTAAGACCATGACCACCTTATTTGGGCCCATTCTAAGTAATACCAAAACCACCTTATTTGGGACCATTATATGTAAGACTAGGACTGCCCTCTTTGGGCCCATTCTAAGCAAGACCAAAACTACCCTTCTTTGGGCTCATTCTAATCTAAGCCAATTACATTAAGACCAAGAATACCCTCTTTCGACCCATTTTAAGTGATACCAAGGCTTCCCTCTTTCGGCCCATTTTAAGTAAGACGAATACTATCCTCTTTGAGCCCATTTTAAGTGAGACCATGACTGCCCTCTTTGGGTCCATTTCAATCCAAGACCAAAACTACACCCTTCTTTGGACCCATTCTATTCAGAAACCAATTACAAGACCACCCTTTTAAGGGCCAAGTCAATTACATTAAATCAAGTTCACCCTCTTTGGGACCATTCCAATTAGATTAAATCCAAGTCCACCCTCTTTGTGGCCAATTTCTTCCATCAAATTCCCCTTTCATGTATCTTTATTTGGGGGAATTAGTCCAAGGTTAATCTGAGTCATGACGTCTCGTGATCCTAAAAGTGTCATCTAGTAAAGGCTATGGACAAGACCAATTTACACAACACCTTTTTGACAACAAAGATGAAAACCTTGTGAGATTGTTAAGGCTCAATGCTAAACTTTAGGTTGGATTTCTAGTAGAGAACTTATGCTATTTGATTTGAGATCCTAAATAAACACCCCTTGCAATCCACTATGCAAATCTATTATGTTGTTTCCCCTCTAAGGGCCCTTATCTATTGACAATATAAATGTGTCCAAGTATGATAACTACTTGTTTAGTATATGTCATGATCCCTTTTCTAAGCATGATGAGATATGTCCACTTCCAAATAAAGATCAAAATACTCAAACCATTGTCAACATTTTTGTCAAATCACCCATCTTTGACTAAATCCAAACCATTGATGGTGCACTTGTATTTAATGAATGACCTCTATTTGACATAGGGCCCATATTTGATGAGCCCATATTTTAAGATACTATTATTATTGAGTTAAATAACAATATTAAACCATTGCCAAACATTCCATATTTCTAAACATTCCTTCCTCCCAAAGCCTCCATTTCCAAACAATTGGTGAACAAGGTACTTTTGGAAAATTTAATTCAATGAGACCTCTTTGTGACTACATTTACATCTAAATCAAGTTATATTTTAGAACTAATATCATAATTTGGTTCTATTTTAGAACCAATATCATTTTTAGCATCAGAAGCAAGATAATATCAACATCAACATTAGATTAAGATCCTCTTGAGTCAAAATCTACTTCAGAATCAAAAAATATAAATGGATGATACGACATTGGCTACACTTATGGTAGATCCAATTGAAAGAATTTGTGATCCTTATACGGTTTCCAAGGACATTTACTTCAACACCACACAATTTCTCCTAGTAGCCTTTATGAGAATTGTGATGCCTTTTATCCTTACATTATCATTACACATGCCTTTACCATTAATCAACCTATCCATTATAGTGACATTCCACTTCCCACAATCATCGATTAGGACTGATAAAATTATGAATTATTGAAATTATTCTATGGAGACATCTTAGTGACAAAATTTCTAGGGAAGAAAGACAATATCCAAGCATAACAATAATCTCCTAGTGAAACCTCGTTTGAGGCACTAGGAGACAATCAAATTCTAAACTCAACAACTTATAATGAAACCTTATTTGAGGTGCTAGGGGATAAACAAAATGAAAAATCAAAACCCTTTAGTGAAACCTTGATTAAGGTGCTAAGGAACAATCAAAATGAATTATCAACCCTTAGTGAAACCTTAATCAAGGCACTATTGGACAATCCAAATCAGAACAATCAAGAATATTTTATTGGTGAAAACCTCTTCAAAGCACCAATAGTTGAGCCAATTCATTCCTCATTGATTGATGAAGAATTTATTGAAGTCAAGATCAACCTTGCCACAACCAAAATTAAGTCGAATATGGAATCGTCAATAATCTATGTGATTGAAAATCCTAATCTTCATTTATCCATCAACCATTAGACATCCCATTATGATCTTATCATCCATTTGAGACCTATAATATAGCATATAATCAGACCATTTATCCCATGCCACTCCTTTAACCTTCTTGGTAGCACTCTTTTTTCTAGAGGCTATGAAGACATCTTATTTAGAGGTTTGACGGAATTAGAATTAACAACCAATGAAGATCATGATAACAATAATAACATTCACATTAACATTAATATTCACACAAAACAACCATTTCAAGTAGGTATTGGCTAGACAATAAAGGGTCCACATTATGCATCTTGTAATCTTCTATTGAATTAAAATGCTAGAAAAAAATTAAAAATACAAAATAAAAAAAGACAAAGATAAATAATTTGTCCAATAGTGAAAACCATGCATATGGCACCTTGGGAAAGTACCATGATGAAAATTAATATTTTGGCATCATGCATAAATAATTTATTATTTACAAATACCTTAAAACTTTGGGGAAGTCCTATCTACATTATAGACCATTACATTCAAGCCATTTTATCCATTTAATCCTATTCAACCCAACCCATCTTATTTTAACCATTAGTCTTCCCATCTTTACCTTGTTATATAAGTAGAAGGTATATTGAGCCTTGTTTGGGAAATATTGTGGCATATTACCCACATGACACTTTGATGACTGAACACATTTGGTTCTCACATGACATGGTCCTTGGATACTCTTAGTCCTTTCCTTCATTTTCATTCATTATCCTATACCATTTGATGTTGTTCTTGTGTGATTCATATTTCTCAACCTATTATTGATTAAGTAGTATATGTCGCTATAGGTTGAACTACATTGACTTGAGGTCCCTTTGTACTATGTAGGCATTGATCAATTTTTGAGGTTAGTTTACTCACCCATTTTCCATGCTCTGACCATTTTTAGAGAAATCTAAGCCACACTCTCACCATTTTGAGAGTTAAAAAATTGTACATTTCATAATCCTCCATTCAGTTGAGATACCAAAAACCCAAAAACATTCAAAATATTCTTTAAAAAATCTTAAAAATCAAAACAAGCTTACAATCTCCACAAGAGATGTAAAGCCACAAAATTTTAAAAAAAAATTGTCTTGTCATAGATCCAATCAAAGAATCCTTAATCAAATCATTTTAGGTCCTAAAACATTGATGACATGCATCCCTACTAAATCCACCCTCCTAGGTTAAACTCATTATTAGTTCCAATCATTTCAGCCAACTTAAGGTGTGTCCTTCCCTTGTATGTATCCTTGCTTAGCAAAACCCTCCAATTACCAATCTCATTGAGCCTTCACATGTGGATTTTAACTTGGTTAAACAAAAAGAGCTTTTTTTATTTTATTTTTAATTTTATGTGTGTGTGTGTGTGTTTGATTGTTTGCTTGTTTGTTTCCTTTTATAGTTGTCAACTTAACTCAGTGCATTATGCCATGCAAGGTCATTATCATGGTGCTTCCTATCACACATTTGTACTTTAGTCTATCCATTAGCATATGTCTATATTGTCATCATGGTTTTCACCATTGGTACATTATTTTCAATTGTCTATTGGATCGAGGGTTAGTCCTTATGTACATTATAGCCTAGTCATCATGGTGTTTTATATCATGGTGCATACCATTAGGTGATAAATCAAAAATAAAGTTATGGAGTTTAATTAATAATGTTAAAGCAAAAATCTCCTTGTTTACTAATTCATCACAGCCAAACCACTAGAATCTATGACTAAGTTATATGCTACTCATTATACATCTACAAATGAGCGTACACAAAAAGTCATAACCCTTTCATTTATATTCTCCCCTGATTTCTGAGAGATCTACATCACCCTGAGGTCCCTATGGACTATGTAGGTAGTGCTCAATTTTGTTCAATTTTTAGGGTCAGATTGGCCACCATTATCTCATTATTATTCAAACCAATATTGTCTTTTTTATCATATCTTTCCTTACTATTGAGAATTCGTGTGTGTCTGTTTCTTGTGGCTTCTTCATTCTTTGAAAATTAATTATAACATCGTACCTATGTTTATGCCCACTTATCATTAATTTGTGAAACTTGAGCTATGCTTGCCAACCAATCGATCAATTGCTTAATCATCATCTGTCAAAACAAAAATCTGCCCTACTGGAGCAAATGATTTAGATTGACCAATGATGAAACCCACCCTAATGGATAAAATCAATTTAAATCAATAATCCAATCATCCTTGTTGGGGCACATTATTGTAATCACCCAAGACCACCCTTTTTGGAGCTAATCCTATCATTTAATCTTTCTTCTAATTCCAAGATTTTAACTTTCACCATATTTGAGACAAGTCAAAGTGTACCACTTGTTTTGGGATGTATCCTTCCCACTTCCCCCCACCTTAGGTCTAACTCAATTATATTTTTATCTAACATTGGAAATCATAAGAGTGCAAGTGTTATCTCATTTAAATTAATCTCATTCATAGGTTAATTTCACTTTTCTTCTTGAATCTTCCTCTCTTTTTTGAGGGCCCATCTATTTCAACTTCTTCTTAAACTACCCCTTGAGGGGGCATACAGGGTTAATCAAGCACCCTTTGGGGTATCAATCTGAGTTTATTGACTCATAATTTTCAAAAGAGAAGAGTAAAGAAACTATTATTCTATAGTTATCAAATTTATTCTTAAATGACTTTTTCAATCCAGGGCTAATCAAGTGCCCTTTAAAGTATCAATTTGAGTTTATCAACTCATAATTTTAAAAAGAGAAGAGTAAATACATCATTATATAAGCATTGTCAAATTTATTCTTAAATGACTTTTTTATTCTTTGAAAAGATGTTGTTGTGCCTAGTGTCTCGTAGTGCCTTCTCAAATAAGGGCAAAATGTAGACACTTCATTTTAATCACTTCATGTTTAAACTACGAATCAAGAGTGATTTTCCATAATCACATGAAAGTTTAACCAAAATTCACCACTAGACTTAATTTACCCACACAGCTACCAATTTAACCCAAAATCATAATGACACATCCCTGATTGGGGGAAATGGATTGTATTGCATCATTAATATTATCTAGTGCATCTTGAATTAAATCAACCCCTCACAAGTGTATTCACAGGACAATTAAGTAAATAATTGATTGAAAAATAGAATCATTACAAAAATCCACCATTCTTCTAATTTTTTATTAATCTCACTTAATCAAGTCTAATTATTCCTCTAATAGAAAAATTCATGGATTTAGAATTATCCTATTTTCATAAAATCAAAATTAGATTATTTCCTCATGTAGGTGTTGTTACTCAAGAAGTCAATGGAAAAGAGGAGTGCAAGCAAGCTCTTACATCCCTCTTACACTCTCTTCTTCTTACACCTCTATTACACACTCCAAGAGGAACAATGACTACACTTTTCCTCCAACATGCCTTCCACACTCCAAAAGCCCTAAAATGGCATATCTTACACACTCCATATGGGTGATCATGAGTTTGATGACTCATACTCCACCATTGATCTTGATCTCAAATCAATGGTTCATAAACATTTAAAAAGTATATAAATACAAATGTCTTTGGCCATTATAGACAAGCTTCTTCATGAAAACTTACTCTACCAATTTATACAAGGAGATTCAATCAATTTTTATGCCAAAGCCAAGACAATCCAAGAATCAAATGTAAACAAGGAGAGGTGCTTCCCACATGTGTAATCAAGTATTGATAAAGACTCCATAGTCTACAAGTCAAGCTCAACCTCTTAAGACCATTTCTCAAGTAAATCTTCTAAAGAGGTATACACACTTGTTTTTGTATTATAATGTTCATTTCTTGCTTGTTTTCCATATAGATCAACCTATGGATTAGGCATGAGATGCTATTTATTCAAGTTAATTTTGATTCTATTCATGAATGGATTGGCTAGCCTATCTTGGATTTCTAATCTACATTATTTATTAATGTGTGGCCCAACACTTTAGCCTAACGAGCTTCATCTGCTACTCTGTTTGGTGTTGGTGTTGGGTTTGTATATGCAATTTACTATCTCAAATGTCCATTTTATCTTTTTTCCTTATGGAAGGGTACTAACTCATTAGACTAGGCCAAGGCTTGGACTCAAGGTCCATTATTCATATACCTTTGTTGCCTTTGTGGTCATGATATTTGTGCATATAAGATCATGCCAACATCCCTGTAGTGTTTACTTCTCTACATTACCCTTACAAATATGGATAGTTCTCAATTAGGTGTGCACTATGGAAATATGTCCACATGGGGTGTTAGGGGCAGGCTCTATGAATGTGGTCTATTGAGACACACTTGTAGCAATAACATGATGGAAACTTGACTTCATATTGAATCTTGGTGGGGAACTTTATATCATGTTTCTATGTGAGATATCCATATCCTATGTTCTCTATCCCATGCCTTGATGGTCCTATAGTAAACTATTGGTTGCCTCACTTTTGGGTCTCATGGAACTCTTTTATCACCTGATAATTATCTGTGTTGTGGATGAAGGCATCACACACTTTGAAATACATGGATTCCTTGGTCTCAGTTACGTGTTGTAAGAAAGGGCACAACCATGTCTCATGGTCCTCATGATAGACTTCATAGGAGATATTCAAGGCATGTATGTTTTTGTCAGGTTATTTTTTTATTATTATGTCCTTCTTTATAGTTGATTCACCATAACATAGGGCACATACTTTGTCCTTGCTTGACAAAAATCTATTGCAACTTTGTCTCCATGTCTATTATTTACACAACTATGTTTGCACTAGCCCCTACCTTTGTGGTACTAGCCAATTTTATGTGAAGTATAACCTCTAATGCCTCTTGTGGTGTGATAAAGTTTTGCATTGTGAGGGTACATTGAATTGGGGAACACAATCCTCTTATAAACCATTCTACATGTTGGGTAAAACTCATAAGATAATTTTGAAACCAAGTTTTTAAACCTAACATCATAGGAGAAAACACTTTCTCTTTGCTCTTACCTAATTTCCTTCAATGCATTAATGCTTTGATGTTCAAACTCAAGGATATTAAATTAATTTAGGTATTCATCCTTTAATTAGTTAAAATCCACAATGCTCTACATGGGATCCAATTTCATGTACCACTTGTGTGCACATTCCATTAAGGTGGTAATGAACTGAGCTACCTTATTCTTTACTAACACAGTACCCTTGGCTCACTAAATGAGTTCACACTTGTGAACATGGTCTTTAGTGATTTTAGTGCCTCAATTCTCAAGTAGATTTAAATCTATCTCATATCATATCTAGGTAATGGGAATAAGGATAACCAGTGCCTATGGAGTTGTCATCCCTAATATGCTCCCAAGTGGTATTCTTGAATTCTGACTCCCTCTTGCCTATTGGATGATGCCTACTATTTTTTTCACATTATGTGTTATATTTTATACATTTTCTTGAGATGCTTGGGGTCTTATTATTGATCCTCCAGTGCCTTCAACTCCTCTCAAGTGTTGACAATTGTTCTTGGGTTCCTTAGTCCTCTCCATGGGTGGCATGTCATACTGCATGATGTTTGACCTAGCCCTTAGTTGTGCATCCTTTATTACCAATAGGGGGTATGGAATAAATTTTTCTAAGGGGTCATATCCTAAACCTTAGGCATAAAGTATGGTAGTTTCACCTACCTTAGTGGTATCTTAGAACTCCTCATCCAAATCTTTGTTTTGACAGACTTAGACATCCCAGTCTTGGAACTCAAGGGCTCTTAATAACCTCTTCATATCGATCTCATCTTGAAGATCCCATATATTCCACTTTCAAGTCTTGATCGTGTTAATTGACACTTACTTCCTCATCATTGGAGCATAATTATATTACATGATAGTCTTCCTCATGCCCTTCCCAAATGCTATGAGTACTTATAACATTTATTGAGTCAGACTCTCTCCCGTCCTTGGGATCCATTTCAACCATCAATCACTATTGATTCTCATCGCATGGATACCTTCAAAGCTCTTGGATACTTGGTTCTTCCATTATGTAGTGTGCTCTATCAATGTTTAGGTCTAGTTTATATTGACTTTATCTCGACTCACTTCATGTGAGGAGGGTCAAAATCATCCAAATATCTAAGCACTCTTCACAAATACCACCCTGCAACCACTAAAGAAAAAAAATATAACCTTTCCTAGCAATGAAACCAAAAATGTTGGGGCAAGTATATTTTATAAATGGGTCACAACCATGATCACTGACACAACCTTATAATATCCCTACACTAGCATATCATGGAGGAAATAATCCATACACTCTCACCTGAGGCATGAGGAGAGAGAGGATCTAGGAAGGATTGGGGTTAATTACATATAGTGGTGATCCATTCAATACTTGAATGGGGCATCTAAGTTTTCTTAGGGGATGAATCTTCATGTGCTATGATGGGTTACAAGTGAGTGTCAGTGGGAAGGGGTAAGGGTTACATTAAAGAGAGACTATAAATAATAATCCCTAAACCATTCTACTAATAACACTCAAATAGTAACCTTTTAGGCTAGACTACACAAGAGATAATTTTATTAAATAATATCAACTATTACATAAATAATTACATTCTATAGTGTCTTGATAATTACAACATATGACCTTCATGCTAAGGACTCTTATTTCCTAATCCTAAGTTGGCTTGCATTCATCCACGCTTCCTTTCATTTGGTTACCTTTTCTTCCACCTAATCTGGGTCAAATCTCCTTTCAGAGGTCTTCATTATTATTTTTCTTCCCATTTTATCCTCTTGTTCACTACTCCTCCACTAGGAGTCTCTTTATTCATGGAGGTATCCTTATCCTCTTCAAGGTTGTCTCCCTCTTTTTATTCTTTTTTATTTTCTCTGGGTGGGTGTTTTCTTTCTTAACCTGATTTTATACCCCTTTTCCCACCCATGATCTACCAGTATTCAAAATTATGACCTATTATTATATTTAAAATGTCATCTTAGCTTGAGTCCAACTACCACATTGTCTGCCATCATACCATAATAACTCTATGTCAAGATTTGTAACAATCCAATCCACTTGTCATTTCCCCCCATAATCTCCCTTGTGGTTCCTAGGTCCATGTAATTATTTTTTCCTAGGTCCTACCACTTTGTCATGTAGTAAGCATTGGCATGGTTTTGATATCTAACATTTGATTTTATAGAAATTTTGTTTAAGGTCTGCATGTAGGTTATGTGGTTTGGATTGCATGCACCTCTCAATTAGTGGAATTGATCTTCATCTAAAGCATGTAAGTGCACGCTTGCTTGATACTTATCCAATTTTGGGGGTCAACACACAATTTATAAGCCCATCATTTAGCATACACATTAATATAATTTTCACTGATGTTTTATGCAAATGCATCTAGAATTAATCATATCAAATTAATATGGATATATTACTTAGTGAGTCACCAACACATACCAAGTTACATTTATAAGAGGTAATTTTACCTATGTTGTCCAATAAATACATTTGACCCCAACATCGGACTTAAAACATCCTAAGTGTTAGCTTTAATTCATATGCCCACTCATCAGGTTGCCTACATATTGACTTATGGGCACCTACATAAACAAAATCAAGGTTGACTAGAGTTCACCTAAAAACCCTTAGAGTGCCTATAAACTTGTCCAAATTAGTCAGTGGATATGAAATCCTCATTTGGATTATGGGTAGATGATTATATTAAAATATAACCTTATTTAGTTTCCTCAATTATTCTTCACACAGTCAATATAATTGTATTGTTAAGTGTCACGAATCCAAAAGGTTCTTAGGGTCATACCACACTATATGCATAAATGGAGTGGCCACAATCACATTATCACAATATAATATATCTATGTGGCCACCAAGCCATGAAAAGGGTCATCATAATACCATATTAGTATAATTCCACCATGAGTCACTAATGGACCACATTTAATTTGTATAAGGCCACCTTATAACTGATATACACTAGGTAAGTGTAGTATGGTCACAATACACATGGGCCATAAGCCCACATAGCTTACAACTATTAATTGAATTCATAAAGTCCTCAAATTTCCATGATTTACATGGAGTCTCACCATAATATATTTATATTAATGTAGTGGTCACATATCACAAGAGGAATCATATGTCTATGTGGCCACAAAGTTACAATTTATAATGTGTGTGTGTGTCTTCTCAGTGTTCACATGGCCTCAAAATCATCAAAGTGACATCATAATTAAGTCACCATGAATCACCATTGTTTCATGTAATAAATCATGACCAATATAAAATGTCACACCAAATTGATGTCACCCAATTTATTATCCAACATGCATCATAAGACTCTCCATTGTGTTTAATAATCATAATTCATATGCACAATTGATAGAGAGGAAAACTCGATTAAGGATTTTGTGAGGGAAAGCATAAAGTGAGTCTTTTATATTTTAACACATGTAGTGATCATATTTAGTCTACAACCCAAGTAAAATAATATACATCAGTCATGTTAGTGGTCATGAAGATCATGGGTTGAAGGTTCACAAATATTTCATGGAGTCAATGGTCATGAGGCCCACAAAGTTTTGACCATATATGGAGTTGAAAATGTTTGTATAAATATATTTTTTAGTAGTTTTGAGTCATTCCTTAATAATAAATGGCACTATATTTGATGTGAGTAGGGTGGTGGGTCCACAATACCCATGTGGACACCATGTCACCAAATATAATCATGATATTCTATGTTGCCTCCAAAAAATAAATATAAACATGCATAGTGATCTGAACCATGCAATTGTTCACTCATTAAACAAGATTCCATATACATATTAGCATGTGTAACCTGTGTCACCTTGGGGAATCCATACCATCCAAATATTTTCAATATGTATTCTTGGGGTCACAAAGTGGCAAGGATCACTTTTGGTGTTCACTTCCTCCCATGGATTATGTGGATGCATTAATTTCTTAATTCATGTTTATGTCTACTTAAGTCCAAATGCCTTCATCAATATATGAGTCTTCTTTTTAACTCACCTTTATTATGCCCACTTAAAGCAAAACATGTGGCATTCCAAAATGATTCACAATGTCATGGAATGCATAGATTCCATAGAGTGTTCATTTAAATGTAAAAAATCATGGGAATCATGTTTTTCACCATGTGGCATGATCACAAAGAGATATCCCACAAGGGTGACAAATTATAATAAATTCTAAGTTTATAATATCTCATATCAAATTAATAATGATAAAGGAACTTTATTCTTCCATGCACTAAGTATGCATAGAGTTCCCATAGCATTCACATAGTTGTTTGATCATTGAATATAACTGCAATACTCTTAAATATATAAGAATCTTCATAATGTTCATGAGATTCCCCACTTCATAAAATATAACATAACCACTGTGACTATTCACATATTAACCAGATTTCACATTACAACAAGTCTACACACCAAAATTAAAAAATTCCAAGCCCCCTAAGAGGAGAGTCTACATTTGCAAAATCGGGTTGGGTCTTGTATGTAACGATCATGGATGAATTGTGCCTCAAAAAAAAAAGGTAAAATGTTTAAGTATGATGTTCATAAAAAAGTCATGGGTCATGGGTATTTAATTAAACATATCAAGTTAAAATCCTTATAATCAAAATTAATTGTGGAAAGCCCCTTTCTCACATAGACTAGACTAGTGCGACCTTATTATTATTTTTTTTTAGTTTAGTTTGGTTGCATCCTTGCATAATATACTCATAGAGTCCACATGACTCATGCAAAGGTCATGTAGTAAAGTTTTAAAAGTGGTCCCTATGTTACTCAAATCAATGAGATTTATGCCACTTGTCACAATCTTGTGCATCAACATTAGCATGAAAAAAGGTCACAATGAATAGGAATGGTCACTTACTTTCATGTGGTGATAAGATTCTAAGCACTTAACCTAACTACATTAGGCAGACACCTAGAAATGAGGGGTTCAAAACAACATTATCTATGAGAAGAAGAATCTTTCTCCTTCTTGATCACTGTGAATGCGACATAAAAAAGATGTGAGTGACTGCAATATAAAACTTTTTATATCTCATATACTATAACATTGTAGGCTTCCTTGTTTAACAATAGTGAACATAAGTTATGGAAATTCCTTATGATCATCTACTAAGTCTTCAATGTAGTGGCATTTCATGGTGTATTATTACTACGATGGTGAATTGCATGAAATATTATGGCCACAAAATATCTTAATTATAAAATTATTTAATAATATCTCAAGTTTATCATGTTAAACTTATATATGGAAACCTTTCCCAGTTATATGAATGTGAATCACATTCGTATTTAGTGATGAAAGCAATCAAAGAGATCACTTTGATATTTTAGGCACTATGAAACTTTAGTTCACCTTATCTTGGTCATTTGAGAAAGCTTCCCAATAAATTTGAAGAGCAAGAATATTTAGTAATTTCATGTCATGGCTTAGTCCATTCAATGTTCTAAAACTTGGGGCTTAGGTTTTTTATATAGGGATCACTAGTTAACAACTCGACATAATAGCCACACTAATTATGTGATTCTAGTATCACCCCTATACTTTCACAAACTAAAGAATTCACACTTTATCTTAGAATTTTCATAATCTAAGGTTAGGCTATAGGTATACATTGTAAAATTAATAACATTTTTTCAATTTATCATTTACTAATGCTTTCTAATACAATATCTTATCGATGCATCAATCTCCCTAAGTGCACACCTTAAAGGGTGTATCGAGAATGGGGTGGGAAAAGCTCATGGTTCTTTGTGAGATATGTTATTCTATCATGATCACACCATTACTAATATCAGTTTAACCTTCTCTAATTATCTATTTGTCTACCTCTCATCTATGTCTCATGTCCATATTTTCTAAATTCCATATATTTTACAATATCAGCTTGGTTGATACCATCTATTTTGTGACTCAAATTTTTTTGTACTATATTGGCTAGCATAATATAGTTTTGATATTTTCTTTTGACATATCTAATATATCATCCTGGTCAATACCATTTTGTGTTAGCCAATATTTTTCAATTGTAACAATCAAGCCGATACCATAAACTTATTGTTTAGAATTGGTTTTGGGTATTAGATTAGTATATATAGGGGTAATATTTCATTCTTAGCATATCATAGACAATTTATTCACTTTGAGTTTCCTTGCACTTCTTTCCTAAGTATATTTTGGAGAATTAGTGGCTTAGAACCTTATTGAGGAGTCTTATCTTGTGGTGTCATTGAAGCTTGACAGGAGAAAACATTGGGAGTTCCTTGTTGAGGATATCTTAGGTCTTCATCCAAGCATTTGAGGTCTTCAACCTATAACATCTTTTAAAATATCTTAGTCTCACTTTGTGGGTTACCCTATATTATAGATATAGAATTCATTTGGTTTTTACCTGATTGTCCAAGTATCACATACTCTATTTGATTGACCTTATTCGAGTCTCAGTATATTGAGAGAAAGATGATAGTTTTAGGTCATCCTAGCTCATGCATACATTCTAGTGAACTTGACATGAAACTTATCCCAAATTTTCTTGGATCATTTTCATGTTTTTTCTTCTAGCTACTTAGAAAATTCTTCCAAAATATCATATTTCTTTTGGTCAAATTATATTGATGAGCTCAACATTTTTTGTTAATTATAACAACTATATTGGCTAACCTGATACAATTTTCTATTTGTCTACCAACATTATTAACTATCCTAATATTGTTCAATGTGTTCCCAACTATATCAACCAACCTAATACAATATTTTTTCTCCACCATGACTAGCACCGTATTTTTACCAAGCTATATCAGCTAGGGAGATACAATTTGTTATTCAGATTTAATAAATAATTATATTAGCTTGATTGATACCATATATTTCTTATGACCAATTTATCTCACCATGATGTCACCTCTTAGGATATTTTTATAGAGCCTCAATCTATTCTAATTTTTCATCATTTTCTCCTTTCGACCTTTTATGATCAATATTGAAGGCAACTCCTCATGGTGCAACTATGCTACACTTGTTCTCAAGGCTAAGGATGTTACTGATTATATTTTCACTTATGATGAAGATTATAGTGGAATATTAGATTATATATATTGTCCTCCCCTTTATGATGATCCTTATGAATATCCCAATGATATCACTTTTGACACTTATATTATTGGTGAAGGTCCCCATGATGATCTTCCCCCTATGACCCTAATGATCCTTACACTTATAGTTGGACTAAAAATTACCCTCTCATTCATGATGATTCTTATGAAGATATTAATTATCCCACCTTTGCCACATCTCACATGGATGAAAATAAATATCACAATTTTCCCATCTATGATGATGATTCTAACAGAGGTGAAGACCCTAGCATGATAGCATATGTTCTAATTGATGATTATTACTATATGGATAAAAATACCTACTATGATTCTTTTATTTCTTACAATCCCCTCTAAAAATTAAGAAATGATGAACATGTGTTAATTGATGTCTACCTACCGTTTACCCTACCCTTATAAGGCCTTATAAGGATAGGTCATCAAACCTTAACTTACATTCAATCAAATTTTGTAACCTCATAAGCTTACAAAGAATACCTAATTCGAATGCCTATCACATTATGAATTATAAGTGATTCTAATCCTTGAGCCTATATGAATATTCATAACTATAATACTTCAACTTCTTCCAATCTACCCAAATCACCACTCAAACCACCTCTTTCCAATGGTATCGACCAACCCAATACCATTCAGTTACACCCACCTATAATCAATTGCACCATTCATGACCTAAAATGTGTTGATATAATTATTTTTGCCTCCATATAATTCCACCATCCATGACCTATAATATGCTGATACAATTATTTCTATTATACCCAATTTTGTGAAAGTGGTTGATACATTTCACTTTAATCTTTTTTTATATGATTGTCTCGATTTAGGCAATATAATTCATTTCAATCATATTTTACCTAACTATATCGACCTAGCTAATACAATTGATTTCAATCTTATTTCACCAAAATATGGAACATGATCATATAATCCATTTTTTTCATGTTTCTTTAGATTATAATGACATGGTTGATACCGTACACCAAAATTTGTTATCATGTCCCAAATATCTTGGCATTTCCCTAGATGCCACATTCCCTATCATTACACAAATTTACATAGATTTTGATGTTATTACTATCCCTACCAATCTTGTGTTTACCACCAATTCACCTATATCCCACATATTGGGATATCTTGTGATGCCCATACTTTTTCTATTACAGATATTGGGGCACCTTGTGTTGTCCACACTTTTCTTATTTCAACAATTGTGGCATCATATGATGTACATACTCACTTTTATGCACTCTTTGCAGGCATCTTATGATGCCCATATTCACTTTTATGCACACTTTGGAGGTATCTTACGATGCCCATCCTCATTCTCTTGGATTCTTGATATCTCATACTTACCACGAGATAGAAATCAAGAACCTTTCACATCTGATAAACAAACAAATTCATATTCAAGAAACTTTTTGAGACAAATGCACTTGCATTTCACATGCTCTTCTTTGATATAGTCGTTAGCATAGATATTATTTGTTCTTTTGTCCATTTTTATTTTGCTTTCTTGCATTGTACATCTTATTTTTATCATTTTGCAATCACTTTACATTCAACCTTTGTTTCCCTTGTGGATATTAGTAATACCTTTGAGTTTCATTTTCATATTTATTATCAACATTAGATTTCCTTGTGCATTTTAGGTATCACCTTCAAGTTTTATATCATTTTACAACCAACCTTATATTTCATTGTGGATCTTAGGTATCACCTTTGGGTTTCTTATATTGCATTTTTACTATTGACCTTAATATCCTTGTGATTCTTTAGTGTATTTTTTATTCCACCTCCTTTAGGATGATTTCTTCTATAATTGCTTATGATAGACCTCTTATAGATTTGTATAAAATATTTAGTAACATTATAATTATGCTCTTCATATTTCACATTATTTGTATGCTTATTTTATGTTTTATGTATATTATTGAGCTGAAATTTTGTGCAGGTTCTACTTTGCTTCTCTTTCTATGCAACTTAGCATTAGCATCATTTTTCACACCTCTAAGTTTTATTACACATTAACCCTATTACCTGTCTTTCATCCTTAGGTCTTTTGTCTTTATTTACACTTCTTGGTTTTTATTTGTGAGTTACATTATAACACCTGAAAAATAAAACTTGGCTTTCCTTATAAATGTTCATCCCTCTTTTAGTCAACCATCATTTTCTTTGCAATCCTTTGGTCTATTTTATCATTACATACACCCTTTGGGTCCTTTAATTATGCCACTTGGCTTGTTAATTTATGAGTTACATGGTAAGACTCGAGGAATCAACCAGGCCCTCTTCCTAAATGTGCATCATTTTGATACATAGATTGATTTTTCTCTCAACCTAAGCTAGGCGTCTTCTTAGAAAGATAAGGCAATGGTATATAATATTGTTTTTCCTCACTTAGAATCAGTCGTATTCTCTTGTGATAAAACTATAGTAGTTTATCTTCATGTCCACATGCACATTTTACCATTTATTATGATCATAACACATACATACTTGTCATTATACCATATTCCTTTTTAAAAAAATTATAATTGGGGCACCCAATAATTCTAATATCACTTTCATCATTCCTTATTTTTCATTTCATTTTGAGCCCATCAAGGTCATTTTAGATATTACACTCTTTTGTAAGGTGCAATTCTAAGAGACTTTAGGTACCATGGTCTTTAAGTTGTCCTCTCTAGTGACTAAGTTCAAGCGCTCTTGTGATATTCATCTTTAGCATCCATATTTGATTTTTATAGATATGTATGGAAGAAGAAAATAGAAAAAAACAAAAGAGCTAAAAGCCATATAATAAGAAAAGACAATGTTAGAAGGAAAATTTTATCTTAAAAGTTAAATCAAACCAAAAGATGTGATATTTTTTTTGGAATATAGCCTATTTTAATCAAAGATCAAACTTCACAGTTAGCCTTATGATAGAGCTGAGGTCCATTGTGATGTAGTAATCCAATAGATTGGGGTAGGAGGTCTCATTTTATTATTAAATCTTTTTACATTTCTAGTGCCACCTATCTTTTCACACAAGTACCCAATCTTCGTTGTAGGCCAATGCATATATAAGGGGCCCTAAAGATTGTGAAACATGTGGGAAGGTAGGATCCTTTTATTTTTCATACATACTAACCTTCACGGGATGATATTTATACTTCACTAGTTATCCTAAGCTTATGTTACTAGGTGGGTTTCTTTAGGGCTATTGATGATGAAAACTCTTAGTCTTGCAAACATGATTAGAGTGTTTTATTTATGGTAAATAACATGTTTTTGCCTTAGTGATGCCCTATTCCCCCTCCTATCTTTCTCTCTTGACAGGTAGGTTTGTTTCTAAATCTTTTCTAATTTTATGTACTTCATATTCTCCATCTCTTTCAGACATGGTAGTAATATGGTAGTTTTAGTTTGTCCATCCTTATCATAGAAGTTGCATCTTTGAGTTATTGAGAGATGTCTTATTGGTCATTGCCTTATCCTTCAAGGATTTATCTTAGTTATGTTTGGGAATTTAATTCTTTTATTCACCTTTTAGTGAGCCATCTAGTCTCATTTTTCTATTTCATGTCTTCATCTTTGTTTGAGTATGGTTTGTTTCTCCTCTTACATTTTATGTTGTGTTCACCATAAATCAGTTTTATGTATCCCTTGTTTGATTTAGATTGTTACTTATCTTACTTTCGATATATTTTAATTATTAGTGATCCATGATGCCCCTTGAGAGGGCATGTAGGGTTTAAAATATGTGGATGGGTTCTAAAAAAAGAGAGGAAGAAACAAGAATGAGAGGAAAAAACCCATGGATGAGATTATTCCAAATGAGATAATGCTTGCACAAATTTATATCCAATAATGATGGAGTAGAAAAATAATTTTCTCCAAAGAGGGGGGAATCAAGAAGGATGCATCCCAAGATAAGCAACACACTTTCACTTTCATCAAATAGAGCAAAAGATGCAGGCTGATGGAATGATCAATCCTAAAATAAGTTGCACACTTTGATTTTCTAAAAGAGGGTGAAAGATGCAGAGCTTAGAATTAGAAGAAAGACAAACTGATTGAATAATAATTTTCTCCAACATGAATAATTTGATCATTGATTGGTTTAATTGTTTTTATTGACTGATTAACAATCATAACTCAAGGATTTAACATATTACATAGATTAAAGATGAAATGAATGATGCAAATGTAGGTGTGATGGTAATATGACTTTTCAAAGAATGAAGAAGACACAAAAACCAAGCACACAAAAATGCTCAAGGGTAATGAAATATATGATTAAAATAACACAATAATTATTAAAGAATAATGAGATAATGGTGATTGAATAATGAGGGTGGCTGAGCTAACCCCAGAAATTAAATGTAACTGAGTGTTGCCTAAATAGTCAAAATGGACCTTAAATCAATGTAATTGTCCCAAGATGGGGGGAAATGGATGAGGAAAAATAGAATAGAAGACTATAAGAATAATAATGATAGACCAATGTGTATGACTCTTTTTGTGATACGCTCATTTGAAGATGCACATCATGATGAGCACAAATATAGTTAGAATGTTTAATTGGTTTGACTTGATCAAGAAAAATGTGATGATGTGATGCAGTTAAAGATGATTGAGATGGTTTGATTAGATAATAGATGACATTACAAGGGGATAAATTTTTAGTGTAGCATGACATCATATATAAACCTCAAGCACTTGATTTTTAATGTAACACATGAAAATATGCATCATGATATAAAACACCATGATGGTCTGGTTGTAATGTGCATATGAACTGACTCCTGATTCAATAGACAAATGATAAAAACACACCAATGATAAAAACTATGATGATAATGTTGTTTCGTGTTAATTAATGGACTCAAGTAAAAGTACGAGACAAGATGCACCATGATGATAAACTCGTTAGTACAATGGACTAAGCTAAGGCAAGAACAATAAAAGCAAATAAATAGGCAAACAAATAAGTAGACAGACACAAACTAAAAATAAAATCAACATAAAGCATAATGTCATTTAACCAAGTAAAATAATTTGCTTGATAGGCTCAATGATAATGATAATGGAGCGGTGCCCTAAAGCAAGGATACATGCAAGTGAAGGATGCATCCCAAGGTGGTATAAATGATTGGAACCAATAATGAATATGACTTAATAGGGCAGATTTGGGTAAGACACATCCTAATGGTTGTTAAAATGAGTGGCTCAATAAAAATCAAAGATAATGCCTAGATTTAGGACAAGACAAATGTTTTTGAATTTTTTGACTTCATATCTCTCGTGGAAATTTGAAACTTTTTCAAATGTTAAGGATTTTATGGCTTAATATTTCTTAAGGAGATTTTGAAACCCTTTTCTAATGTTTAGAATTTTTTTGAATGTTTGTGGGTTTTTGACATCTCAACTCAATGGAGGATTTAAGAGATGCAAAATGTTTGAACTACTAAAATGGCAAGAGCATGGCTTAAAATGCTTGTAAAATGATGAGGGTGTGGCTTAAAATGTTCACAAACTAGTAAGAGCATAGAATAAGGTTGGTCAAACTAACCTCAAAAATTGAACGTTGTCTCAATAATCCACAATGGACCTTAAGTCATTATAGTTCCTCCTACAAAATGGGGGGTAATAGAATGAAGGACCAATGGATAATGCTAGATAATAATGGATGATAATGAGGGAAATGACTAGGAGTATCCAAGGACAATGTCACATGAGAACCAAATGTGTTCAATTGTCAAAGTGTCATGTGGGTAATATGCCAAAAGGTTTCCCAAAAAAGTCTCAATATACCTTTTACTTTTTTAATAAGGTCAAGATGAGAAGATTGATGGTAACAATAATATGGGTTACATTGAATAGGATTAAATGGATAAAATGGCTTGAATAGCATGGAATGGTCTGTAATGTAAATGAGGCTTCCTCCAAGTGTCAAGGTACTTGCAGATAATAAATTAATTATGAATGATGCCAGAAAGATGGTTTTCATCATGATATGTATCCAAGGCACCATAAGCATAGTTTTCACCATTGGACAAATTATTTATCTCTCATGATTGTTGTGTATTTTTAATTGAATTTTTTCTTAACATCTCAACTCACTGGAATATTATGAGATACATAATGTAGACTCTTTTTTGTCTAACTAGTACATGCTCAGAATAGTAAAGATGTTGTCATAAACTAAATTAATGTTGTTATGATCTTCATTGTTTGTTGACTTTGCTTCCTCCAAACTTCTAAACAAGATGTCTTCATAGTCTCATTGAAAAAGAGTGTTACCAAGAAGGGTAAAGAATGATAGGCATTGGAATAAGGATCTGATTCGATAATGGAATGGAGGCCTTGAATGAATAATAAGATCATAATGAAATATATAATGTTTGGGGGATAAATGAAGATTGGGATTTTCAATGACCCACATTATTGTTGATTTAAAATTTGACTTGATTTTGGTTGTGATGGGGTTGATATTGGCTTCAATAATGTCTTCATCAAGCAATGAGGAACTAATTGGCTCAGCTATTGGCACCTCAAAGAGGTTTTAACCAATAAAATCTTCTTGATTTCTTTGATTTATACTGTCCAATAGTGCCTTGAATAAGGTTTCCCTAAGGGACATTGATAATTAATTTTGATTGTTCCTTAGTGTCTTCAACAAGGTTTCACTAAATAATTCTAATTTTTTATCATGATTATCATCTAGTGCCTCAAACAAGGCTTCACTAGAATATGCTGAGTTTAGACATTGATTTCCCCCTAACGCCTCAAACAAGGTTTCACTAGGAGATTATTCTTCTACTTGAATGTTGTCTTGGATGCCTAGAAATTCTACCACTAAAATGTTTCTATGGAAAGAGTTCAATAATGCATGATTTTGTTGGTCCTAATCAACATTTTTGAGTAGATGGATGTTAAATAAATGGTTTGGCAAGTTAGTGTTAAAGGCATGTGTAATATCAATGGAAGGGTAAAAGGCATCACAATCCTTGTAATGGCTACTAGGAGAACTTGTGTTGATGTTTAAAGAAACATCTACAACAACTATAGAAGGATCACAAGTATATTCATCTGATCTACAAGGAGTATATAGCTAACATAAAAATAACAATTAAGGTATGATGATTCTAAGTTGACTTGAATTTAAGTGGATTTGAAAGAAGTGTATAGAAAATGTTTTAATATACACTAATGTATCATGATTCTGAAGCTATTCTGACTCAAGGGGATCTAAATCTAATTTTGAGACTTATTTTGACTATGTTTTTGATGTTAAACCTGATATTGGTTATAGAATGAAACCCAATTCTGATATTGGTTTTAAACTAGAACTTGACCCTGATGTGGATGTTGAAAATAGTATTGGCCCTAAAATGGAACTTATTTCTGATGTAGATGTTGATGTTGATACAATGTTCATTCCAAAGGGGAACTTGTTTTTTATGTAAATGTGTCTAAAAAAATGGCCTATTAAATTGCATTGTCCACAAGTACCATTTTCATTAAACACTTGGAAATGAAGGCTTTATGACAAAGGAATTTTCTAAAATGGGCAATGTTTGGCAATGGATGAATAATGGATTATTTCTCAATGATATTGGGCTACTCAAAGATGGGCTCATTGAAGATGGGTCTTGTGTAAGAGAGAGGTTCTTCATCAAATAAAAGAGGACCATCAATGGTTTGGGTTTGGTCTAAAATGGGTGATTTGACAAAAATGTTGATAATGGGTTGACTTTCTTGATCTCGTTTTGGAAGTGGATGAATCTGATCATGTTTGGGAAGGGGATCATGACATATGTTGATCGATTAGGTATAAAACCTGGACACACTTTGTTATTCAATAGATGATGGCCATTAGAGGGGCAATGATTGGTTTTGTTGTAGCTCTACTATCGGATCAATTTTGGATAAGTAGATAGAGAATTGTTAAAAAATAACTGCTAGAGATCTTTAAAGTAACCATGAGCTAATTAACAAAGATTTGACCATCTTGTTGTACTTGAGAAATAATGATGTGGTTATGTTGGTGTGGGTCTACAAGTTGCATCTTCAACATAATTATTTCCTCTTTTTGAACAAAGGTATGCAATTGGTCCATAGGAAAATTAGACATGAGTTTGGCTCCCTCTTCTGTAAGCCATAAAATGATGGCATTATTGTATTGTTTAAATAGGTTTTCATCCAAATTACTTTTGAATACCATGGATTAATATGGAAGAAAATATGACCTAAAATAACGATTCATGCAAGGGAATTGGTATTGAATGAAATTGGCCCAAAGAGGGCATAATTAACTTAGTATAATTGGCCCAAAGAGGGCTATCTTGGTCTGATATGATTTAAATGAAAAAAATGATGCATGACACGACTTCATCATTCCTAATTGATAGGTGCAGGAGATTGAATGACAAGACAAGAAGTGGTTTGAATTGGCATGCAATGGACTCAAAATAATTGGATTAGGTTGAAATAGACCTGATTTGGCATTATTCTAATTATTTAGATATGAATTTGACTTGATTTGATATTATAATTAGAACATGGTTCAAGATGAACATGATCAAAATTGGAATGGTTTGGAATGTGGTTCAAGATGAACCAGATTGGAATTGGAATATGGTTCAAAATGAACCTGATTAGAATTGGAATGGTTTGGCATGTGGTTTAAGATGAACATAAAATTAAAATTTTTGATTAGCTTGGTGCATGGTTCAAGATGAAATTGATTTGGCTTTGACTATGGCTCATAATAGAAATGTGATTCAAAACAACTTGATTTAGATTTCAAAACTATTTGGGGTTAAAAGTGACCCAAAGTGAACAATTGATTCCAAACTATATTTGGGTCCAAATGGACCTAATTTGAGTGGTTTTCAATTGGATAGCCTAATGGTACTATGCAGACAACGTAATGGTGCAATCAGCCTACATAACACCTAAATGAGGTAAAGATTGCCTAAAAATTGGGTAGAATAACATTTCATTGCTAAAATTGGTATAGCAATGAATTGGACTTAGTTTTTGGACTTGTCTTATTTTGACATAACATCCAAGTAAACACATTCAAGTACGCAATCATATTTTAGTGTTAAATTGGGTTTGCATCATAGTCACTGAGACCTTAGATATACTCATCTTTTGAGAGGATTAATTTTTTTAAGATTCATTAAATTATTAATGCAGTTATTGGTGGTGTTTTAATCCCACCTTTTCTCAAAGGTTCATACATAGAGGAAATATTTGAGGGTTGATTCCTTTACATCCTTACATTAATGAGAATCCAACAACAAAAAAAGTTTGTATTATAATTTTTTTATTTGGCTTCCTAGGTGGTCCCCAAACGACACAAATCTATCAATTAGACATTGATACTTAATAGGCTATTCACCAAAGGGTCTTATCCCTTTGTGACCACTTCATTTTTATGATTTTAGTGAAGTGATATCAAAAAAATCAAACTCTGAGGGATATTTCAACTAAATAACAACTAGTGTAGCCTTGATTCATATACCCCATTGGATAAGCAAGGTTGGTATGTGCATAAAAAATGAAGTCCCAATCATAATGCCCTTAAGAACTAGCAAGAAGGTGATGAAGTCCATCCACTGTAGTTTAAAATCAAATAAAGGAAATGAGTGTTTGTCAAGGCCCCATAAATGGGCAAGAGAAGATCATACACCAAACAACCTCTCAGGTAGACAAGAAGCAAGTAAGTTACTTGTTTTTTGGGTCACCTAGGATCCCTAAAGGGGGAAAGGGGAGATCATATACATAATAACTTACACAAACAACAAAACCTAAGCAAATAACAAAAAAAATTAAGTTTTTTATAGCACTAAATGAAGTGTGGGTTCTTTACGTAAGCACCAAATAGAAATATGGATGAATTTTTGTTTTTTCAATCTCATGAAACAACTCTTTAAGGTCAAAAAAACCTGTAATAAATATATTAGGAGTTTGAAAAATGATTCTCGGTAAGAAAAGGAAGTTAAAATTTTATTGTTTTAAGCTCTCAAGAAAATCATGCATGTCAATCTCAGTATTCTATAGGTCAACCTCATCATTTACAGTGAATAATAAACACACATAGCAACCTCACCAATTAGTAGGATAACCTCACCAATTTATAGGATGAGTTTGTCATTTTAAATAAAATAATAGCATATAAAACATAATTATCTTATGTAAGTTGACTGATTAGCAGGTCATTCTTGTTGATGTGCAGGTCAATCTCACAATTCTTACATGAGTTTGTTGATTGGTAGATCTTTCTTACTAATGTGTATTTCAATCTCGTTAATTCACATTTAGTCTCACTAATCTCAAGAAAAATGCAGTGAAGTTGGTAATGTGAAGCCACCTTTTATAAGGTTGATCTCATTGATGCGAAATCAATCTCGCCGATCTATAGGTCAATCTCGTTGATATATTCAAACACACATAGAAAATGGAAAATAATAAAATATGAAATAATGGATCAACCAGCTAAATTCACTATTCACAAGATCAACCTTGTTGATACACAATGCAATCTCATTTATATGTAGAAGATAAAACACAAAAAAATAGAGGAAAAAGTAATAAATCAAGGTCAAAGAATGATCTGATTCCATAATTAGAAGACTAAGAAGGCCTTGAAAGAGGTTTTTTGGGTATGTCATCCCACAGGCATGCCAAATGTAAACCACGAATACAAGAGAGGGTTAATTTATTTTTGTTAGTATTCAAGATGTAAAATAAATTTACAAAACCTAACTTCTCAAGCATGATTCCTTGAATTGGACAAGGTCTAGCAAAGACAAATAAATATAAAAGAATTAAAAGTGATTAATTTCCTCATGGATGTCATTAATTTAGCCAAAACACATACGTGTTTATTCCCAAATGTACAACTCAAAGTCTTTGTCACTGTCATAGTGTAGAAGCTATCAACATCTCTCCAAGCATTATGGATGATTTGAGTAATTAGAAGAAATGGTTTGAAGGTTTTATGGTTGAAAAGCTACTAAAAATGGTAGCACTTCATTGTATGTTCAAGACCTAAGAATAAAAATAATGGCCCTTGTATTTATATATCTATTAAATTGATTCCAACCATTAGATGTGATTCAAGATGTGTGGTTGAACCTTGGTCAAATTTGGTAGGGAAAATGCAATAAATATTTGGCATTAATTAGGCAGGGGTTACAAATTCAAATATTTACTTGATATTTTGTTAGTGCTTGATAACATTCAAAATGTGTCATAATGATGTCATCATTCTTGATATTTATTGTGATGTCATGATGATGTCATCATTTTAAATATTTGTTGAATATTTAAATTTGCATAGTTCCAATATTTATCCAATTCTATGGATTTTTCACTTAGGGAGAAGTTAGCTTTTTGATTTGATTTGATTAGCTAAATAATCTTGATTAACTTTTATGTCATTTTTAGAGTTGAATAATTACCCTATTTAATTGGTTGAAATCATCACTTTAAAGTAGCCACTTGCTTGAGGGTGAATTACAAGAATGTGATAATAGCATATGATGTATTACCCCAATTAAGGATGCACCTATGTGTCTTGAAATGTTTACATCTAATGTGCAGACAAAATTAGGATGCTTTGGTGATCTATGTGTCATTGCTAGAAATCATTATAATTTTAATTTTGACATGATAGTGATGATAATTGAGTGTTTACAGGATCCTCTTTTAAATTATTCTCCCTTTCTCAAGAGAATTCTCGCAACCATTAATTAATAGAACTATTTCTCTATCATTTGGGAAAATCACAACTAATTAAGGAATGGTCATCACCATGTTATTTTGAATTTTGTCATTTATTGTGGCCACTTCTTTCTCTGTTCACCTTTACTTCTTACAAGTTTCCTAATGGACTATGTTTTCTTGCTACATTCTTCCTTCTCCCTAATATATGTGGTTCACTTCATATTAATTTCTTACTGGCCACTTTCCTTGTGAGGTACTCTATATTTATTATAATAAGTTGTTGCAAGGCATTTACACTATGGCCACATTTTGACTCATTTCTATAGGATGAATGTTTGTAATTTGGCTTATGGCGACCTCTTTTGGTGATCACAATTTCAACTTACAACTGTGGACCTTTTACTCTTTTTTAATTTATTGTAGATTATTTATCCACTATGGATACTATTTTCACATTAATTGGTTGCATGATGAATTATTCTTGAGCAATCCCAATTTCACATTTCACTCTTTATTATAGTAGCCTCGAAGCATTTGATTTTTTTAATTTAATTCCCCTTTCCATTATCCCATGGACATGTGGACACAATGCAAATGTTGTTGAGGTGTGTTCCTATTGTTGTGTTGAGGCATTGATGGTGTCATTGATGTCAAAGGTAATTGAGTGTCACTGATGTCCCAGAGGTGCTCTTGTGAAGATGAATGGTAAATGATCATGATGGCTTAAACATGGTCTAGTAGGTCCTTGACAACTGCATAAGGTCTTGGCACAATGTTGTGAAATGACAAGTTTATGAGCAGTATTATTTTGTATTGTTATGAGATAATTTGAAGGCAACCTGATGATTCTTATGTGGTTGATGACAAGGCTCAACACATGGTATGCATGTTTGTGTACTTATTCTTAGGTGTAATGTTTTTGAGAAGGCTTATGCATGAGATGCCTAGTCTGGTGCAAGAAAAAGCATGGTGGTTCTATGAGATGAATGCACAAAGGCATAAGAGGATGTCTAATAACATTTTAACATTCATATGAAGCATGTAAACACTCAAGGAATATTCAAAGTGTGCCTAAAGAGGTAAGACCTATAGGTCTAACAAGTAAATAAACTAGTCTTAGACTCTACCTAATCTAACTAGGGGTCATAAGGTGTTAACAAGACCTATGAAGGATGAAAAGTAGTGATATAACATGTGAGAAGTTGTTTGAACATGTGAATAAGGTGGAGAGTGTAGGAATAGTAGCTAGAGTGTCTATTTCTAGGCCTAATACGATCTGTAGCTCAAGAGCCTAAAGTGCAAAGAGATAGAAGGTGACCAAATGCAGTATGAGGTTCATGTTCTAAGAAAATAATGGTCAAATAATCATTGACAGAGGTTTGAAATGTTGTTTCAAGTATGTTGGTATACTTTTAGGTCTTGAGTTGAAGGAGAAAGCATGAAAATGAGTTTGAAGGTCTCTTATGTGTGCATAATAAAGAGATGAAGACCCAAGAAGGATTTTTTGATGCTCATTGGAATGTGAAACCTACGCATGGGGTCCTGATTAGTTCATGGAAGTTCTGGAAGGTTCATAGGTGTATTTTCATGGCATTGATTTTGAATTTGAAGGGCAATCCTTTATGAATGATTGTTAAGAGTGGAAATAGCTTTTTAGTGCCTTAAAACCCTAAGTTGAACTTGATGTTAGAAATATGATTTAAATGTGATCATAATGGTTTTTAAATGTTACTGTGATGATTGGATCTTATATTCAACTCTCTTAGTCACCTCCATGTGGTATTGGTTAGAAAAAAGAGAGAGAAAATGATCAGTTATAAGCATATTTATAAATAAGTTTATGTAGTTCTCAAAAGTTGCATTGACCATAAGAAGTGAATGGATGGAGGGAGAATTTAAAGACTCCTATTTTATGTCCTTGAAGGTTTTAATACAATATCTATCCTCTATGTCAATCTTTTTTGTCTTTCGATTGAGTCAGTTACTAACTAGTCTTATAGTGAAAACATGTGTTTCCAAAATTGTTGATGTTGAAGGCCTTTGCATGATAGACTATTTCTCTTGAGTGATTGAATATATTGTATACAAATTTTTTTTCCTATTCATTCCTTGTAAAATTGTGAAATTCATTTTAAGTGTTTAAGATGTTGGTCACAAAGTTTCCTGTCTAGTTCAGTGAAGATTGTGAGAGAGAGGGTCATGGTTTCGGTATACAAGACCAATATTTTTCTTCTAGACATTTTTTATTTTGTATTTTAAGTTGTTATATGGATTTCATAGAATAATTTTAATGTAATTATGATCATGAGAAGTCTCTATGTTAGTTTTTTAAGTCAAAGGCATGCTGACTGATCTTCAAGGTAGAATGGCAATTCTGATTAGTCATCTAGCAGAGATGAGTTTGAGGTGAATTATTGTGTGTTGAAGAGTATAATGCATATGAAGATGTTATTAATGTCTCTAAGGTTCATATTATTTCATTGAGAGTCATTAAATGTCCTTGTATAGATGTTTGTGGTAAATTGTTCATGATTGGGTTTTGAAGCTTTCTGGCAGTTCAAAGTGAGATTTTTGTGAGGTGTTTATGAGTATTTAGAGCCTAGGTGATGAAGTATAATGAGTTTTATGATGAACCTAAGGTCATGAATTTTCCATCCATATGTGTATTTTGCCTATAATGTGTTTATGCAGGTTGTTTAAGCTTCATCTTTGAAGATAGTGTTTTTGGGGTAATTAGGCCTAATAGGTCTTTAAGGCCTAATGGTGCTTTCAAGGTGCGAGCAAAGGATTTGTGACTTATTGATCATGGAGAAGGTTATTTGAGGTTTAAAAATAAGTTTTTTAAAGTTTTGATTTCTTTGGTGAAGGACATCTGGGCCATAAAGTTTCAAGTTGTTCCATGGAAAGGATAGACCTAATTGTAATTAGGTCTTTAGTAGGGCTAAAAGAAGAAAAAGGTCTAAGTGAGTTTGTCTAACCTAATGGTGATCCTATTTTGATTTATTATTGTGTGTAATGTGTCCTAAGTCATGTTTTGGGCTTGAACCTGATGGATTAGTGCTTTGGTCGATAGAGAGAGTGAGTGAACTAGTGGCAAGTATAAGAAGAAGGCCAAGTAGGTCTATTTGGGCTAGTTAGACTATTGAAGATTGAAGCAAAGGAAATGAAAAATTGATGAGTGGTGAGAGGTCATGAAGACCATAAAAATATTGTATTGGATATGCCATTAAGTTCTAACAGTGTTTTTGTAAGTGATGTGCAAGTAAATTGTATCGATACAAGGTTATTAGGCCTATTTGTCTAGATGTGCTTATGGAAAGGATTTGAATGAATATCAAGCTAAAGGAGCAGAATAGAGGGATGAATACGGATATCAAGCCATGTCATGTGTTAATGATATGATGATACATTTTTAGAAGGTCTAAAAGTAGGTTATATGTCTAAGTTTCTATTTAGAAGGGCATAGTATGAAATGAATATCTAGAGAGCTTTAGATTGAAGATACAAGCTGAGGGCAGTGAGTAATGGCCTATGAGAGTTCCTTGAGATTTTCATATATGATCAATGATGTGTTCTTGATGTGTTATAGGTCTTTATGTGTTTATGAGGGTTGATATCATGTTGTGTTAATCCATATTGTTGAATATTAGGGCTATTTGAGCAAATAAGAAGAAGGGTAGTTTTGATTGTGTGAGAGGCAGATTTGAGTGTGATAGAGCAAGAGAAGACCATCATCAGTTGTGAGAGGGAAATAAATTAAGGTGTAAATTTTTAGAGTGTTGATTGAGTTGGTGATTAATCAGCAAGGGGGTTGTAGCATCCTATCAAGTTGGTGCTTGATAAATTCTTAGGGGTTGGTGCTCCTTGTTGGGTTGGTGCTCAACTAAACTTGATTCATAGTATTATAGGACAATTTGGCCAAGTTATGTTTCAATGGGTTTTATTACCCATGAGGGTTTCCCACATAACTCTTGTGTTCATGTGATGAGTTCTTATGCTTCATGCTTTGTATGAGTATGCTTTCATTATGATGTTACTAGATTAGTTCATATATGTTTGAATGATTAATAAATGATGATTAAATTATTTAAAGATTGAACACTGATTCACCCCCCCCCCCTCTTAGTGGTTTTGCTTCCAACAAATGTCGTGATGGTGACTACGTGGATCATGGTACCAAAAACATCATTTTGTGATCATGCTAAGACCGATTGAGCAAATGAGCAAGCTAATCTCCCTTATCTCTATTGTATGTGGTTCACTTCATATTAATTTCTCACTGACCACTTTTCTTGTGAGGGACTCTCTTTGTATTATAATAATTTATTGCAAAGTGTTTATCCATTGTGGCCACATTTTGGCTCATTTTTCAAAGATGATTATTCACCATGCTTGCAATTCAGCTTATGGCTACCTCTTTTAGTGATCAAAATTTTAATTTACAATTGTGGCTCTTTTAGAATATTTGTACATCATGGCTATTATTTTCACACTAATCGAATACAGATGAGTTGTTCTTAGCCAATCCTAAATTCATATTTCACTCTTTAGTATAGTGGCTTCAAAACATTTGATATATTTATTTTATTCCCCTTTTCATTATCATGTGGACATGTGGATGATTGTCCATGCTCAAACATAACATGGTGTCAAGTGTAATTGTGGCCAATGTGCCACATATATCAATTGTATATAAGATGATTGTCATTACCAACCCACTATTGAGACTGATGCTCATTGTGAGTGTCCACTATTTGAGCTCCTGCTTTCATCATGCTGACTCAGATAATGACCCAATGGACACAATGCAAACCCTCACCAACTTATCTCATCATTGATATAAAATTAGAACACAACTGAAACTCATGTTTCTTGTACATAAACTATTATCATCCCTATGGAATTAAGAGATATACCCATAAATATAATAATTGATACTTAACTACAATCATTCATCTCTTTTTATGTGATCTAATATGAAATAATCAAAGGATACATGAAACAAAATATAATCTCATATATATATATAATGACTCAATTAATGAGTCGAACCCAAATTTACACTTAATCATGGGCCTAAGCAAAAGTTAGGCTAAATAATACATTATATTGATGCTCTAAATTAAAAGATGGATCATAATTAAGGTGAGTTATATGGTACCCAACTTATACACTTATTGTTGGTATTGACATTCTATCAAACTTACTTTTCAATGTACTTAGATTAGCTATATAATCTATAGTACTAGATATTTCTATTTACTATGTTTTTCAAATAAAAAATTTAGCTCACCTTTATGAGGACCAATAAGATTCAACCTTTCCCTCAATGAATAAGAGATGCCTAATTTCTAAGCAGTTAGAATTATGAGACTATATCTTAGAAATCCTATTAATACTCTTAATGTACCTGATTTTTTTCATTTGAAAAAATATGGGAGACAATGGACAATATTAGATGTGCTTATTAAATTCATGAGAGGCCATTTTTATAGCTTATGAGAGAAGTATATGATGTTGTTTGAGTATGAGAGCTTATAACTTATTTATTCTCTTTTATTTCACTTTCATATTATATACAAATTTTCATATTTGTTTATTTCTTTTCACAATTTATGTATTGTTTGATTTATTGAAAAGAAGATCTTGGTTGTTTTGAAACATGTATCATAGCTATTTGATTTTAGAACATTTGTAGATGGTATCAAAGCCTTTCTTCTGCATATTATCAACATGTTACAAGAAGAAATTTGCATTTTTTAAGTTTTGGGATCTGTTAATATTTTGTTGTAGTTTACAGTGTTTCAAAATGTAAAAAAATAATATTTTTTTGTTATGGGTTTCTCGGAAAAGTATCTAATTTTCATTTTTAGGGGATAAATAGGGATTTCCAAGGTTATTGTTGCATTTTTTATGAGTTAAGAGAAATTTCTCAATTGTGATTTTTTGGCAGAATTTGAAAAAGTTTTTAAATTTAAAAAAAAAAAAAAAAACAATTTGTTTGGAGTTACCATTTATTTTTTATAGCCCTTAGAAGATTTGGACTTCATAGAGTTCAAGGGATATAAGGTTTTAGGCTTTTCTAGAAAATTTGGACATTTTTTGACAAAAATTACTGCTGCCAAAAAAAATTGCGAGTTTTTTAGGGTTCTTCAATTTCTTTAGGAAAAAAATTGCATAGTTAATTATGGATTTTGCAAAATCTGTAAAGAAAATAAGAGATTTTAGAGTTTCTAAGATTTTTTTTAATGTGAAGAACTTGTGAGAGAATGAGAGTATATTGACATTATTCTTCCACTTCTGAGGAAAAATATATTGCTTTCAATTTTTATATATTAACATTTTTTCTACCATTTTTGAGAAAAATTGACCACTTTTAATTTTTTTGAGTTTTTTTTAATTTTTTCATAAATTTTTAAAAATTTTAAACTCGACCTCCACAAATAACTCACCCCTCCACAAAGATCCACCCATATTTGTCCCATTTTTGTGTTCCTATGTAGAATACAATTATTCAATGGGCTCTATCTTAAAATTCATAAGCCATAATCAAAGGTCATTTTTTATTGTGCCTAATTTTTTGTGAAGATATTAGATATGGTCCTTATCACCCCATTTAGTATGGACATTGCATTTATTGTAGTGGGCCTCTTTAGTCCTTCTTGGGCACATTTCCTTCGATGAACTATATCTTGAAACTAAAGTATCAAAATTTGATGTGTTTTTTAAGTTGCACATTTTTCAAGAAGATTGGATATTTAATCAATCTTTATCCAAACTATATGGAATACATATTTTCAGCTCACATGCCTTCTCGACTCCATTTGGCATGCATCTTTACACGACTATATCTTTTCACTAATAATTCAGATTCGAATAATTTTTTTTTGACCCCCACATTTTTTGGAGTAGTATCCAAATCTACAATCAAATTTCATTTATAATGTATTGAAACAAAACATTTTTCTATTTTCCATTTTCAACTACAGTATACGCATGGGCCAAATTGATGTAAATTGTGTAATTATAAATAGTTTTGGGGGGTAGGGGTAGCGGGGGGTAGGCTTTTCATTTTGTGGGGGTTTTTTAATTCATTGTGAGGAACTTCGTATGGCGTTGTTCATCCCTGTTTATTATAATGAATTCGTAGTAAAACTTCCAAACACTCATGCATGCAAATAATAACATGCAGCTGGAAAATGATATGTTGTCTTATAATTTTATGCACTTCAAGATGGCATGATTAATTTTGTTGAATATAATAAGACATTCAAAAACAAACCACCTTATTTCATGTATGAATTTATGATAAATATGCCCTCATCACATCCTTACATGACATTGTTGCATTAAAAGATTAACACTATTAACTCCACTTCTACTGCACCTAGTCCACCACTTGTCATTTATCAGACTTCAACATTCATCCACTTGTTGTACTCTTAGATTTAGATATACCCCTCCATAAGTCACTTGCAGTTATTATATGTGTTAATTGTGACACGTATTCTAGATCATCATTTTGATGTGCTTGCTTCATTTAAAAATCACACTATTATTTTTGGTTCCCATTTACTTTGTTCCATGGGTCATTTTAGAAAAGGCATAGTAAGCACTTACAAGGCATTCACCCATCCAACTTGTTCGATGTACTGGTTATCATAGCATTAGATATTGAGCATGTGCTTCATTTCAAGGACCATTTCATATGAGCTTAACACCTATATTTATTCACTCCACTCTTTGTGAGGACATCAAGAGACACAACCCCATTGCACCCGGCCATTTGAGCTCTTCATTTGTTCTATAATCACACATACTCACAAATGCGACCCTTGATATTGATTTAGACACATTTAGGCATGAGATGCCTCACCCTATTGTAGACTCACATAGACATGTGTGTCCAATGAGTTATTTAGAGTATCCTTTTAGACTCCTTTAATAATGAGATTCATGTGATTCTTTTTGTTATTCCTTTAGCCTTGTTCATACATGAGTTTTATGATTCTTCTTTAGCAGATTCCTTAGACACTTTTTTGCATTCTTTGTTCATCCACATGGCATCAGAGCACATGTATGCATTTTATTCTGCCATTCGATTTCAGCTCAAATGGATTTTTGATTGGTTGTGGCAACATTGACAATGTTCAATGCAAGTTTTTCATAAATAATATTCGTGTATTATTATCCCACTTGACATTTGTACCGATCATACTACATTGTAGTGCTCCCTTTGTAAAGAAAATATTATCTTCATGATGGCTTCTTTGACAAATTGACCATTTCCCAGAAGTGTCGAGCAACTTTTGTTGGCCCTAACATTTGTTAGACTATTTTGGTGTTCTTTTGGGATCCATGTGACTTCTCTTCGAGCATCGACATTGAGATCCTTTCAATGATTTCCTTATTTTTATGCCATCCTTGACAATGTTTTGCTTCCTTTTTTATACCTTTTCATCCACTCCACCCAATTTGGCATTATGGGTGAGGGGAGGGGGGCACAGGTGGTTTTTGTACTACTTTATTAGGGTGTTATGCATAGCTTTCTTGGGTTTCCTTATGACACATCTCAACATCTACTTATTATAATTATTCAGAGATGGTTCCAACCCATCCACTTGCACTCTTTGTTATGAATCGACCCATCCATTTTTATTGCATCAGTGGTGTTTCATCCCACCCTATGCATCTTTGGTAATGGCATCAACCCATATAGAGCACCTTTATTTAGTGATGGATCAACCCATCCTATTGGAGCATTATTCTTGTATTTATTTCTTGTGTATTGTACTACCTTCTCATGTATCCTTGCAGCACAACTCATTACCTTCAAGAAGTTATGTTGATTGCATTGATTTTTGTAGATACCCTTTTAGCGAGTCTCTTTTTTCCATAGTAATTATTTGCATTTATTGTACATATGTACCTCAATACATCAAGATTTCTTTAGTCTAGTTTTAAAAAGATTAGTTTCAAATTATAGTTTTGAAATCCAAGTCCAAGCTTTCTTCAAATCTAGTACGAAAGATCTATATTTCCAACTTGTGATAGGAAATTTGAATTGAAGAAATATTATTTGATTCAAACTCTTTGGAAATAGTTATTATTGTAACTAGAAGGTTATAAAAGTGTTAGGTATTGTAGGAGCCTATACTAGGATTTATTTCATGGTTACTATTCAATAAAGCCAAACACAAAGACAAAAAAAATATTTAACACACTAAACTATTATTTCATTCCATTACAAATCCATATGGGTCATTTAAAAATATATAGGAAAACTCTTTCCTATAATTAGGGAGATCATATCTCCACTGATCTCTCACTTGAATACTCAATCTCATATATGAGTAACATATAACAATATACAAACAACTATATATTAACCGAATAACAACTAACCTATAATCGTAATATTGTTGTAACAATATTACGTCAACTAATTACTTACCAAATATATCTAACAAACTAACTATACATAATAGTGAATTTTTACTCTCATAATTATTAGTATTATGATATAAAAATTAATGTGAAGCTAATTATTCCTAACATTGCCCCCTTAGGCCTTTACATGGTAATTTGTGTTTCACAGGACTTAATAAAAGTAAAGAAGGAACACATCAACTTCTTATCAACCAATCACTATTGAGAACACATCAATCGAATCAGTGTGGGAACTTTGAACATGAACATCTACCATTAACCATTCACCAAGGGAATCACATCAACTTATACAGTGTGGGAACCACAAGCAGGAACCATGTATTCAAATTTCACTCCTGCATCTCCAAGAACTGACACGAACAAAATTGTATGCCAATGCATACTCGTAGGTCTACATATTATTGTTTGAATCTTTCTGCACATGACCACTACTATGTGAAGAATGCATCCCAAATTTACTCCATGTAAATGTAATAGATGTTTCACTAGCCAATCATCTCCATAAATAAGTAAGGCAGTCAGAGGATCTCTATAGTTAGTTTCTCTCTTAACTATTACCACATTCATGTTTTTCCTAAAAACTTTTTTTATGTAGTACACTATGTGGGAAAATAGGAAATACACCTCTTATTCATCACACATACAAATAAATGCTGAAAATAGAAAATATAGATATGCACCCTATAGGAGAAGCGACCCTTCAGTAGTGGCTAATGAGAGGTGTAGAAGCCTCCATCCTCCAGTGTCATCCAACCTCCAATTGAATAAGCTACTTATTCAGTTGATGAAGTCATGAAACTCAATTACATGTCGCTTTGAATGGAATGGGGTCCCCCTCACAAGACTGACACATTTGACATTTGACTTAGGATGTTGCATACAAGTGAAAGTGCATCCTTTACAAACAATTTTTTATTTTTGACATTTTGACTTTTAATATTGACATACAATAGAATAAGAACTATGGACATAAACCAAATGACTCAACTTATACAATATGACTTTTGATAAAATGACTTAACTCTGACATTTGTTAATTTTTGATATAAAATGACTTTGACAAATAATACAATAAACAACTACATATATTGATTAGATAATTGATCAATCTACATAATATGGACACTTGGACTTATATACTATTTGGACAACTTAATTTAACTCTAAACCAAAACTCAAAATTTACAACTTAGACTTAAATTAATGACTAATAATTTTATACTCCCAGATAAAAAAACTATTATAATAACTCATAATAAATTGACACAATTGACTATTAACTTTTTAGCAAACCACACCATTAAAAAACTTACTACATACATACGGCAAAAGACTTACTTGCACATGTCAGGATTATTGAATGGATAGAAGGCTGTACTAGGGTGCATGAATTTTTGGTGGTGATATAGGTTTATATATCATGGAATTGACCCAAAAACTCGCTTGTAGAGATACACAGATTTGAACAAACACCACTTCAAGAGAAGATTTTCGTAGTCGAGGTATCTTCAGTTTTCACATGGATGGATTTGACTACAAATTTGCACAATAGAGTATTCAAACCAGTCATGTTTCTAAAAACATAGTCATGTGCTCTAGTTTGTGATGCTAACTTAGATTACATGTGTGAGAGGACTACGCATATGAAAGAGGACCAGACATATATTTTTTTGGATTAGTGGAGAAAGTATACTCTACCAATATGACAGATCACAAACAAATATATATACATAGCTCATTAAAATCATTGAATCATGAGAATAGAAGCCATAGAGATTTCTTTGCTTCTACTTGACATTTCAGACAACTAATCTATGTTCAAAGATCACCAAATCTGAACAGAATAGTTGGGACAATAACGTAGATGCTTAGATTGGAGAGCAGAGCATGTACATCAAAATCATTAGGCACATAATAAAATTAGCATATTCTTATAGAATTTACTTAACACATACAACTGATGAGTCTCATGGAAACAGCAAAGTCATCAAGAATACAAGATAACTCAACAGAAGAATAATGATAATGATGTTTTTCTTGAAGTGCCTTGGATGCCTCCTACTGTAGTTCCACTTTTAGATTTTGGATCTTAATTTCTTTATGTAACTTGAAATGATGTTTCACATTTTCAAAACACTTGGTGCTTCCTTCAGAGCAAGCACATCATATAGGGATTTAGAATATAGAATCAATGGTTGGAATGAGGGCATAGACAACACAATCAGCTGGAGTAATTCACTACAGAAAAATATGAATGCATCAGAACTCCTCGAATGAAATTATCCAGGAAAAAAAGATATATTGTATACATGGAGGACAGTAATGTTGAATGGATCCTAAAAATAGACTCTCATGATTGATGGAAAACTCCTGCTCTGATACCAATATTAGGTATTGTAGGAGCCTATATCAATATTTATTTCATGTTTATTGTTCAATAGAGCCGAAAATAAAGATAGAGATAATATTTAACACACCAAACTATTATTTCATTTCATTACAAATCCATATGGTTCATTTACAAATACATAATAAAACTCTTTCCTATAATTGGGGAGATCATATCTCCACTAATCTCTCACCCAAAAACTCAATCTCTTATATGAGTAACATATAACAATATACAACCAATTATATATTAACCAAATAATAACTAACCTATAATCATAATATTTTTGTAACAATATTATGTCAACTAATTACTTACCAAATATATCTAACAAACAAACTATATGTAATAGTGAATTATTACTTGTGTAATTATTCACATTATGATATACAAATAAATGTGAGGGCTAATTATTCCCTAACAAAAAGCATATAGAGGCTCTTAAGAAGAGAGTTGTCAAAGGTGCTACAAACTATTTTTCAGTTGATAAGAAGGGTAGGGAAGACAAATATATTCAATCATCTCATTTAAAAAACCCTACCCACCAGTCAAACCCAACTCCTAATGCATTTATGGTAAACCATGAAGTAAGGATCAATCATACAACCCAAGAGACCTTTACATGGCTGAATATATGTATCCATCTAAGTCATAGTCTAAGTCCAATATTGTAAAAATATTGGATCCCTTAAGATTGATAGTGAACTTGAAGACTAATCCCCACCTACAAATAAGAAAAATGATCCATCAATGTCATTGGCAACAATGATTGGCCTAGACTACCTTGACACATTCAAGTTTTTTCCCCATATAAGAAAAGACTAGATAGGGTCTTGGTGGTCATGGTAAATCCCAAAACTATCCTTAATATTTTGAGAAAACAAACAAATCCATTGGTTGGCCCTTCATGTGTGTACCTTTGATAGTTTTCCCATAATACTCCAAAATCATTGAAATATTATATGCTTAGCTATGGTGAGTAACCTAGAACTAACAATTTGTGATTATACTCTAAAAGATAAATTTTATGTTGTAGATGTTGTTTTTGGTGTGTTATGGTTGTATTCATTTGAGACATACTCCATAATTCATCAAGAGAGGTTCCTTACATTTAAACGAGGGGACAATGAGTACACTATTAATTCCTTACCTCCTATGCAGATCAAGGTAGACAATTCCAAATAGATGTAGAAGATTTTGAAGGAGTGTTTTGGAATTATGGCTAATGTCTACTACACGGATGCCAACTTATCATATCAACAACTTCAAATGCCAAGAATTTCAAATCTTTTACATAAATATCATTTAGTTTTCTAAGATTTTTTAGAGTATTCCACCAAAAAAGGGATTGGAGCATATTGTTGAGCTAGATCCTAAAAAGGGGCCTACAATGGTATGTCCCTATAGATCCTACAAAAAGGCTTGCAATGGTTCATCCCTACAAGTATCCTAAAATATAGTCTCCTTCAGGCTCTTAGAATTTAGGGTCAAAACTGCTTGAATCTTATTTATCTTTTTTTGTGATGTTACACATTTTTATTACACTTATCATCTCTATGCAATTAGAGCCATCATGCTCATTGGTTTGGTGGAATGCATAAAAATGATTGGTTAATTGGGAAACATGTGGTGATAGAAGTCAATGATGCTTATTTTTGTATGGAGTGAAAGTCCTTCGTGGCACATATCAATACAATGGAATTTGATTAGCTTGTGGTAGTTGCTTCTTCGGAGCTATCATGCCATTAACCATATTTTGTATGAGTGGATCAATAGAAACTTGACATTTCAATTTATATGATTTTTTAAAATTTTCCTATCACAATAAGATTGTATTAGATTTCAATGGCTTGGGATGAAGCATTGTCTAGATATTGGAACTAGTTCCATCACAATAAAAAGCTCATTTATGGGGTTTGTGCTTTGATAAAAAATCACTTCTGATTTTCAACCATGGGCATGGACACCATGGGAATTTTGTTCACAATTTTGTTGAACTTGGCTTCAATTTTCCTTATCAATTTTTTGTCTTCTTTCTTTATGTGTGTAAGTTGGGCCAAAGAGTGTGTTCATATTCTATTAGCCTGAATATGTTTTCAAACTTAGTCTTCATATCTTTCCATTTGTTGATTGAACCATGGAAAAGAAGATAAAATTGTAACATAGGAATCCAAAATGGGATTGATCAAATTTAGTATGATAAAACCAATAAAAAAACATAGATATCTAACAGCTCAAGCCTAGATACTTAGGGGAGCTAAATAATAAATCAAAACAACTACTGCTAGAAGACAAATAAACACTTTTACCTTCCTTGCAATTTTGAAGAGTTTGTTGGCATGAGGTCGGGCTTGAACTTGGTTTGTGAGTAGTGGTTCTTTGTCAATGGTGCTCTAGCATCATCTCCCTTTGTCCACTTTAGCTTATGGCCTTAGCTTGGCTTGGCTTGGCTTTGCATGTGAATCTATCTCCAATCAATTTGGCATTATAACTTTGGATTGAGAGCTTGTAGAAAGAGAGTGAGGGATCTCTTATTTATAGGTTCCAAAACTAAATCTAACTTTTATGTAGTTAGGTTAGACTTTACTGTGGTTAGGTTTAGGAGGGGAAAATCAATTAATATTTGGGATAGAGGTCCCATTTATTAAACATGGCTCTCCATTTCTGAATTCAATGCTTTAATGGAGATACTTTTAATTCCTTGACTTTGAGGATGATGACATCATTGTGATCTGATTTTTGTTGAAATTTCCTTTTTATAAAAATGATACTCACTAATTGCAATGAAAAATTCACCTAAGCATTTAATTGTATTTTCTTAGTTAATTAATTATTCTTAGGGTTTTTGTATTTTAGGAATTGTTTAAGTACTTCACTTAATGGATCCAAAGGCCAATTTGTCAATTTGTTAGATTGCAATTTGACTCGAGATGAATCCATGGAAGGTTATCATTGCATACATGATAATACCCTAAATAGGGATGCCTTGACATGATTTTGGGCACTAACATCCGATGTGTGGATGAAATTGAGATAATCAATGATTTTTAGGCTTAATTTGCACTATTTGATAAAAATCAATTTGAAGTCCGGTTGGAACACAGTTGTGGCCAAAATGGGGTGTCTATAGTTTTCCCCTATTTGGGAAGGTGTTTCAAGACACAAGCATGTTAATGAATTCTCAAATAATGAAAAAATCATTAATGCCTTAGCTACAACCCCAGAGGGCGATGGATGAGCCCTAGATGCCCCCTCGAGGGATCAAGCGGTAAATAGAGTCATCGAACATTCCCTCAAAAAGAAGAAAATGACACAATCTATAGCTAAAAAGGGTGGAAAGATTGATTTTCCCAAAGGTGGTTATAATCAGTGGCAAAGTGATTTACCCCAGTAGAGTAGACGGGTGGAAATAATGATTTGTCTAAAGGTGGTTATAATCATTGGCATAGTGAAAATGCCTTAGTAGGGTAGATGCAAGCATGATATAATTCTATTTTTCCCCTGTAGGGTGGATATGATCAGTGAAGGTCTAAATAATTTTTCCCGTTATGGAAAATTAGCAAAGGGAGCTTACGTAATGAATATGTACTCATGGACTAATAGTAAGTTAACATAAAAAATAGGCATGAATTTGGGCTACCTGCTAGCACAAAGATGTACATCCTAACTAGTAGTGATTACTATTCATTTATGATTTTATTACTCAGTGTTTGGGTGGTGTTTGGGATATGCTAGTTGTGAACAAGGAGAAGTGTTACCCACTGCATCACTTGATAGATCCATTGGCCTGATTTTATTGTAGCTTGTGATATTATGCATCATAGTTATAGACAAATATAATAAATATGTGTATCCTAAGCATAAAAAATTTAGTTTAAATACAAAATATATACCACTTAGGTGTAATATATGAACAATCAAATCTCAAGTGAATGTAATGCAATAAACTAAGAGTAGGAATGAACACAAATTCACAACTCAAGTAGAAGATATGGGTAATTAAGACTCAAGTGTAAATAAAGTGTAATAATCCTAAAATAACCAAAGGGAAGGAAAACACAAAAACATAGTCTAAATTTAAAAAATAAACTCAAGCCCAATTTTTGAGCAAGAATCAAGTGTAAACTAATTGTCCTTAGACATTCAACATGCAAAAGGAAAAACCATAAAGCAATAAATAAATTACTCTAAGGTGCATGAAACAAATAACTAATCTAATGCAAAGTTAAGAAACAACTAATCTAACCATTTTTGCATGTGTAATTGAAGTGTTACACTTATCATAAAATCTTTCCCCTAGGCTATAGGTAAAAACACTATTAAAAACAGTCAAGGGAAATATAAGAATAAGAAAGGGGTGGCCGAGCTAACTCCAAATGCACTAGGTAAGTGGAATTTGCCTACATAGTCCCATGGACACAAGGTCCAATGTAAACTTCAGGCCAAATGTAGTTCTCCCAAGATATAGGATAGAAGAAAATGGTGATAAGTAAAATAAATTGCTTATAAAATAAATTGGGAATGGGCTCGCAAAATTATGAGAGCATAGAGTAAAGAGAAGATGGAACTCACAATCATGAAAGCATCAAACGTAGAAAACCTACAAAACCATGAGAGTGTGGTTTAAGCTAAAACCACACCAAAATACAATAGACAAGCGCTCACACATGAACTTGTTTCATAATGCTTACTACGTCTAGAGCTAAGAATTAAAATAAACTTGTAAAATGATGAGAGCGTAAAAGGTTTATGACTCGTAAAATGGCAAGCACATAAAAGGTCTATGACTTGTAAAATGATGATAGTGTAAATAACTCAAAAAACAATGAGAGCATAAATAAATCACAAAATGGTGAGAGAATTTTGGAGATAAACCTAGAGGAAATAATGATACAAGAGAATAGTGAATGAAAGCAATCATCGAAACGAGCTGAACTGACTCCAAATACATAGGCATTTGAGCATTGCCTACATAGTCCCATGGACACAAGGTCCAATATGGACTTTAGGATGAATTTAGTTCTCCCAAAAATGGGATGAAATACTATTGGAATATGGAATAGGCAAATTTAAATGGTCATGACAAAAGCTATGATAACACTTCAATTATACCTATCGACTAGGAGATGCACACCCTGAGTGGCAAGGATACAATCTAAATGACATATATCCATGTTTTTAAGTTCTTATAGGCATATCAACTCAATGGATAATTATCAATACATATAATATACAAACTCACAAAATGGCAAGAGTATTACTTAGGTTGGTTTCAAAACAATGAGAGCATTGCAAAATGGGTAACTGAGTTGACCTCAATGTAAATTGACCACTCCCTACATAGTCCAAATGGACCTCAATTCACTATAGTTTTGCCTTACAATGGAGAATCTGACTAGGTAACAACCTTTTGTGAATAGGAATGGAAATGTATGGCACAATAATGTGACAATGTGGGTAAAATGGGTTACTCCTAGGTTATAAGAAACATTGGTAAGGGTTGGTGATACTATTTTTCCCTAAGGAAATTATAATTAGTAGCATGAGTAATGAAATAAAACATGACAATAATGAAGAATACAATTGCCAAACCACTATCATACTGCTCCAAGATAATCTTTTTTTAAAAGAATGTGTTTAATGAATCGTAAGACTAAATCAACTGTTGAAACTTCATCTAAATCCAATCACTGAAGGTGCCCAAATTACCAATGGATCAAAATCAAGGTCAAAAAGGGTAGGGAGGGAAAGGTTAACAACTTTGGTCAAATAGGGAAGGTATAAGAGGAATGGTATATGGTATGGTACAAATAAGGTGATATTATAGTACAATTTAAATTATCCTCATAGATAATACCTCAAGTTTCTCAATCAAAATAATGATTGAGATGTATTATGTTCATCGGTTCATCAAGTTCATCTCCTTCCAGTGTAGCTAATCTACAAGATCCAGAGCCATAATTAGCAACAATCACTTAAGGTCCTATTTAATTAGGCTTGAACTTACCCTATTTATTTTTCTCGATCATGGTGTTCTTCTGGTTTTCTTTGAGGACAAGATCACCAAGCTTGAACTCTCTTTGCTTCACACACCTATTATACTGGCCACATAACCAGTTTTGGTATGATTGAAGGCTATTCACAATAGCCATGCATTTTTTATCCAAAATATATAGCTCTTGCAGTTAAGCTACTCTATAATCATCATCATCATCATCATCGAGAATATGCTTTAATGAAATGCACAGAGAAGGAAACTCGACCTCAATATGAAGAATGGTGTCAATGACATAAACTAGGGAATATAGTGTGGCTCATGTTATAGTGTGATAAGTACGGTAAGCCCATAGGGTGTGGAAGATTTGTAAGTGCCAATCGAACCAGCATCATCGATGAATTTTTAATAATATTGACAATGGGCTTATTAGATGGTTGTGTTTGGCCATTACTTTGCGGGTAATATGTAGTGGAAAAATGTCGGGTAATATTAAACTCATCACATAATGTTTTGACATCCGTATTCTTAAATGAACCACCATTATCAAATATAATGTTTGATGGTATAATAGTGGAAAATGAGATGGTTGAAGATGAATTTGAAAATTTGTTTAGCAGTCATATAAGTGAGGGGTATAGCTTCAACCCACTTAGTGAAATACTCAATGGTGATAAGGATATGCTTATGGCTATTTGAGGAGGTAGGGTTAATCTTCCTAACAAGATCGAGTCCCCACATTGGAAATGGTCATGGCATGGTCATCGGCTTGAGTGTTTTAGTTGGAACATGAATCAAATTTACATGCCTCTGACACTGTTTACATTTCTCAACATAAGAAATTGCATTTGCTTCCATGGTCAACCAATAATAACTAGTATATAGGAGCTTTTTAACTAGGACGACCCTGCTAGTGTGGGCCCCACAAACTCCTTCATGAACTTCCCTCAACACTAATCTAAATTCTACCAAAATTAAATAATGAATCAGAGTTATATCAAAGCTTTTTCGATAAAGTGTAGGTCTAATTAAAGTATAGTGAGAAGCTTGGTGTATGAAGGTTTTTGGTTGCTTACATGAAAGGTTAGGTGGTAGGACTTGGACATGGAGGTAATTGTATAATTTGGAGTACCAAATAGAGTTGAGACCAACAATATCACATATCATTTCAATAGCCAAGGGTTCATGAACAGGGGCTAGAAGATGTTCAATGAAGAACTGGTAGTCTCTTTCCTTATTTGTGTTGTAAATCAAAGAACCAATAGTAGCCATGACATTTGTTGTCTTATTATTGGTCCTAGGTATATGTTCAAACTAAATGTGAACAATGTGTTACTTAAGAGTGTCCACCATGGCTTTGTAAGGAACCAAGTTATCATCTTTGGTCTGGAATTAGTCTGTAACATGATTAATGATGAATTGTGAGCCACCATAAACCAAGATATGTTTAATGTTTCATTGTATCACTTGATGAAGCCCTACGATGAGTGCTTCATATTCAACTATGTTATTGGTACAAGGAAAGCTAATACGAAATGATTTGGGAATTAGATTTCCATGTGGTGTTATGAATAGCAAACTTGTAACTGATTCATGAGATGTGATGGAACTGTCAAAATATAATTTCCATGGTTACTCTTCCGTATATGTTTATGCTATGGTCATAATGGACTTATCTAGAAATACAAAGATAAATGGTTGAGTATTTAATATGGGAGCTTTAGCAAGATGATGTGCAAGTACATGTCCCTTAATGGTCTTTTGATTGACATACTCAATCTCAAACTCACTCAAAAGCATGATCCACTTAGCCATGCAGCCCTGTAAAGTTGTTGATAGTAAATATTTGAGTGGATATACTTTGGCAATCACTCTGATCTTGTTGTTAAGCATGTAATGATGTAGATTTTAAGATGCAAAGACCATAGCTAATTGAGATTTTTTAATTGGCATATAATTATGTTCATACACTCCTAGTTTATAGATTAGATAGTACATTGCATATTCCTCCTTATGCTCATCATGTTGGGCCAAAAATGCCCCCAGTGCATTGTCAATGGCAGAGAGGTAAAGCAAAAATGGATTTCCCAATGTAGGTGGCAGTAGAATAGGTGAATTGGCCAAGTATTCTTTCAGGTGCTCAAATGCCTTTTGTAAATATTCATTCCATGAAAAGGTTGTGCTCTTCTTTATTAAATTAGTGAATGGATGGCATTTATCAGACAACTATGAAATGAAACATCTAATAGATTACATTTTGACCTACAAACTACAGAGCTTCTTCAAATTGAAATGTGGTGGCATCTTGGTAATGCCCTGAACCTTGGCAAGATTAACTTCAATGCCTCAGCAAGAGCTAGTAAAGCCTAACAATTTACCTAAAGTAACACCAAAAACACACTTCTTGGAATTAGGCCAAACTTTGTACTCATGAAGTCTCTCAAATATTTTTCATAATACGGTTGGATGGTCTGCATGCATCTTAGATTTACCCAGTATGTCATCGATATAGTCTTTGACAATACTAGGGATCATATCATGGAAGGTAATAGTCATGGCCCTCTGATATGTTGCCCCTACATTCTTGAGGCTGAATGACATGATCTAATAGCAAATTGTTCCCCAAGGAGTAGTGAATGTTGTCGTGTGTTGGTATTCTAGTGCAATCTTGATTTGGTTATATCCTAAAAAGGTATCCACGAGGGAAAGCATTTCATACCTAGTTGTGGAGTCAAAAATCATATCGATGTTCGGCATAGGAAATTCATCCTTTGGGTAGGGCTTATTAATGTCTCTAAAATCAGTGTATAACTTGATACCTTCTATCTTTTTCCTAACTAGCACAATATTGGATATCCACTCTGAATAATCAATATGATTAATACATCCTACATCTAATAGTTTATCATATTCTTTCTTGACCAAGATAACATTGTGATGATGCATTTTTCTCAATTTTTGCTTAATCGACTTAATGCCTGGATGAGTTATAAGATGATGTAGAACTAATGATGGATCTGAACATGGCATATCAAAATAGGCCCATGCAAAAATGTCTCATTGGGCATCCCATTATGTAACAAATGAATCCAAGAGAGGTTAGTTAAATTTTAGTATGATAAAACTAACATAAACACATAGATATCTAACACCTCAAGCCTATATACTTGGGGGAGCTAAATAACAAAGCAAAACAACTACAACTAGAAGAAAAATGAACAAATTTACCTTCTTTGCAAGTTTGAAGAGCTTGTTGGCATGAGTTTGGGCTTGAGCTCAGCTTGTGAGTAATGGTTCTTCATCAATGGTGCTTCAACATCATCTCCCTTTGTCCACTTTGGCTTATGGCCTTGGCTTGACTTGGCCTAGCATGTGAAGTTATCTCCAATCAATCTAACATTATAACTTTGGCTTGAGAATGTGTGGAAAGAGAGTAAGATCTCTCTTGTTCCAAAACTAACTCTAACTCATGTGCAGTCAGGTTAGACTTAACTGTGGTTAGGTTTAGAAGGAGATAAACAATTAATATTTAGGATAGAGATTTCATTTATTAAGCATGGCTCTTCATTTCTGAATTTAATGCTTTAATGGAGATATTTTCAATTCCTTGTCTTTGAAGATTATGACATCATCATGACCTCATTTTTATTGAAATTTATTTTTTACAAAAATGATACTAATTACACATGAAATTTTCACCTGAGTATTAATTGAATTTTCTTAGTTAATCACTTTTGCTTAGGGTTTTTGCATTTTAGGAATTGTTTAAGTGCCCCACTTAATGGGTCCAAAGGTCAATTTGTCAATTTGCTAGGTTACAATTTGACTGGAGATAAATTCGTGGGAGGTTATCATTGTGTACATGATAATACCCCAAATAGGGATGCCTCAACATGATTTTGGGCACTAACATCCGATGTGCAGATGAAATTGGGACATTTAGTGATTCTTAGGCTTAATTTGCAGTGTTTGGTAGAAATCAATCTAAAGTCTGGTTGAAACATGATTGTGGCCAAAATGGGGTGTCTACAAGAACCACTCAGCGACTCCTTCATGCAAGGTCTCCATGACAATCTAACCATCACATCTATGTGTTGTACACCAAGTACTCCACATGCAATAATGAATGCAGAGATGTGTTCATCAAAGTGTTGCTTCCCATCTATGGTGAACTTTAGAAAGTTATTTCTAGAGCCTTTGGGTAATTTATGAAGATGAGTTGTTAGGGCCAATGGCCCTATGCATAGACCCCAAGGAACTGTAACCATGTTTTAAAATGTGATAGATTTTTGAGAAAGTGTTCTTGGAAGAGATAGAGTCTTGTTTAATGCTACTTTGTTTCTTAGACTTTCTCTTTTTGGGCTTGATGGGAGACTTGTTGATTTTCTAGCCTTTCTTCTTCTCTTCGAGCTAACTTTGAAGTCAAATCTTCCTTGGAAGTTGAGGAATGGGTTTGAGCCTCTACTATCTTTGTTGGCTTGAGTGAATCTTATTTCTGCCATGCTTGTGAGAGTTCTTTATGGTCTTTAGACAACAGGGATAACAAATATTATTTGAACTCTACTCAAAACTTGACTAGGGTTCCTCCATATAATGAGGGCAACAACTCTTTGTGCAAGATGCACTCTTTGTTATTCTTTGTCTAACATGGATACAACTCTTTGATATTGAGCAACATTCAATCTACTATCTTGTACAAAATATTAAAGGTCACTTGTAATGTCTTCTTCACTGGCATACACCCAATCATAATTCAGTTAGAGGAGCAGTGTTTGGTTTTTGGAAATGGTCATCCATAGATTGAATGTTAGTTTTGTGGGAAACACAATATAGAAAAAAAAATGTGCCCCACAATGGGTGCAAAAGATTGTTGAAAAAATGAGGGTTTTGACAACGAGGGGAAAAAATGTCCCTCCTCTATTATCAGGGGAAGTTCCCTTTATTGAAGCAAGAAAAAATTAATGGAAAATATTTGCAATACTTACATGCAGATTTTTACTATTAGGTTTTTTGCATTGAAAAAATAAAAAGAAGTGCAGCAAAGAGAATGTGGAAAAAGAGATAAAAGAGTACATGCATAGCCAAATAAACTTAGATTTTGATTATCATGGACAAGTTAAACATACGTAAAATTCTAAAATTTCAATGTAACACATTGTTGCATAGGGAAAAATAAAAAATGGATAAACCATTAAACTTAAAAGTAATAAATATCTACAAAAAATTATTGAAACCCAAAGTTTCATAAGTTCTCTTTATATTTATTTTTAAAATGAAGCAAAAAATTTCCATAATCTTCCTCTCTACAAAATTATTTATATTCTCAAAATACCCTTTAATAATAATCATTATAACCCAAAAGAAGAAACAACCAATTTCTAACTAACTTCTATTTGCTTCGACTTTTATTCACTTTTTACATTTCACTTCAAAAAGTGATTTTGAATATTAATAAAAGATAATATTTTGATTAATATATTACAAACACAAAGTGAACCAAAAGAAATAAAAGTGACACATGCTTCATTTAAATGGAATTTTCAAGTGATGAATCACCGCTTAGGTAGCCCCATTTATCTTCATATTTCATTTTAATCACTTTCCTCTTTTGTTGCTCTTTTTCTCAATTTATAGGCCTAGAATTTATTCACAACTTAGTCACTGTTTGCTCACTTGGAGTTATTGTGTTTTTACTTTGAATTCTCCATGGTTCTAAATCTTTGCACTCGCATTAGGGAATTTGTGTAATTCAGAAAATGACTTGTTGGCTTCCTCAAGTGTAATGTGAATATCACTTAGCATCCACATAACAGTGACATTAAATTCATTTGGCTTGAATAAAAATTCTTTTATTAATTTTGTAAATTATTTTTTAATGGTTATTATGGATTTGAGATTGGTACGACTACTTTCAAATAAGTTATATTGTAGGGAACATACATCACAATTATCTGAGATCAGTTCATCATTTATATTTTATTGATCACAAAGATCTTTTAAAGTTATTGTCAAAACATTTAATCTTTATATGATGTTTGAATATCAATCATAAGAGTCGTCACCCTTAATATTTTCGTACAAATTCTCAAATACCATTAATTTTGCATCAATTAGAGACATCTCAAACACATCATTGTTCAAATTAGTCCACATAGTTAATTCCTCCTCGTAACATTGAAATTCAACATCAATCTTGTCACGTTTAATTGAAATATTTTGATGAGCCTTCATCACCTCGTCAATATATCATAATCCTTTAATCAAAAGTTGTTCCATCTAGACCTTGGTAGTCTTTCCAATATTGTTGAGCTAACTCACTACAATTTGGATTGAAGAAGGAAATGGTACCACTGTGGTCTACACAAGACAAAGAATATATTGAACATAATCTATGAGTCAAAAAAAATCTTATAATTATTTGTGTGTTCATCTACTTTGATTCTTTTCATTATTCTATTTTTATACTCCTTGAAGTGATGAACATCCCTCGTGAGTCAATATATCCATACAAATTCTCTACAAGTTGTAATTGGCTAATGTTATCTCCTCCTAATTCTTGTCTCCAATAGGACCTACCATTTTGAGGTAATGGGCACGTGAAGGGTCGAAGACCAATCTAGAAATAGTTTTAGGTTTCTTCGGAGGAGGAGCTTGTAGAAGGGTGGAAACCATGTCAACATCAACCATCGAGGCTTTGACTATTCTTTTCTTCTTATTTATCATAGGTTTGACCCATCCAAATGTCTTACTGCATTCTTGACTCACAACTTGAGTACTTGACTATGATGTACCTATAGGAGGAGTCGACAATGAAATTTGAGAGGCAAGTGGAGGAGTAGGTTGCCTTGGAGGAGTAGAATGAGGTGTTAATAGTCTTGGAGGGGGAAAATAAGGAGCTGGCAATGAATTTTGTTTGACAGTAGGTATCGCTTGCAACCCAAGAACAAATGACTGTCTATGATAAGAAGTAATGAATTGTTGCATCGTGTTAGCAATTAATATAGATGTATTGATTGATGTAGGGAATACAAGAGGAGATGTTCTTATCTTAGCAACATATTGTTGTGGGGTTGGGGGTCTTCTAAGATTCAACTTTACTTTTTTAGATGGTCATGTCTCACATGTCTTCTCTGGAAATTTGTCCTTGTTCAAATCTCCTCCATCATCAACACTTCCAATTGTCATTGTTGTGTGAGAGGTGGCACAAGGAACACTAAAGCCCAATGCTTTTGGAATATTTACTAGTGAAGGCTTGATTGATCTTGATGAAGACCCTAAATATTTCGACCCTCCACATTTTGTAAATTATTTCACTTTCTTACTAAACCAAGCCTTGGTTCTATTGATGACTGCTTTTGTGTGGGTATCTAAATCATCGATTTCAGGGGCTAACCAATCAATCTATAGTGGAGGTTCTAAGAGCAACTTATCAATATAAATTGGTTCATGCAATTCGTTGTCATTATCCACCATTCCTCTAGGGACTTTTGCTAGAATATACTCAACAATTTTCTCTAAGCCCATTCGATTGTAATCCCTTCTTCTTACCTCACAATCATCATTACAATCTACCCAATAGTCCTAAAAGAATGAAAAGTGTTTGTATGCAGATCCGAGAGTATCTTGTACAAATGTCTTACTATCAAATAAAAGTATCTTGTCATGTAATTGCCTTGTAAATACAGACAAGCTCTTATCAATGGCTTTAGCATCAATGATAGTTTTATAAGTATAATGACCAAGAGTGAGAGCAAACCAGATTCCTATCTTATGCTTATCCTTGAACAATTGATGTATAACTGAAAATTGCCTACACAATTCCATGAGTAGTAGTTTATTGCTTACATATCTAGGGACTCGATATGGCTTCGCTTTGAATCCATCAACATGAATAGAGGCGAATTTTGGAAACTAAATGAACCACCTTCCAAACTAAGCAACTAGTATAGCTCCATCAATCAAAAATATTTGAGAAGTATCTCCCTCCAGAGTTGTGACAACCAACGTAGAAAAAGTGTTATTGACGAGTCCAAAATGCTAAATACTTTCTTTGAAAGAAAGTTGTGAGTAGTGTTTATAAATTATATTCAATAGACCAAAGTTTCCTTCTTTTTAGAGACTGGGAAATGGCTTTAGATGAACAATGACATAAACCAAATATGAAGTCATGTAAAAATACGTAATTGTGTTGATTTCAGTCAATTAATGAATGGAGTCATTAATGATACCTCTGCAGTCTATAAACTCTTTACCCATGCAAATGATGTTCATCATCTAAAACATCCAAGAATGAAACTCTCTAGATTATCGATTGCCAACTTCTCTATTCAACAAAGTAAATCATATTAGCCAAATCCTTCTTAAAATTTGACTAATATAAATTTTTCGAAAACTTCTTAATCCCATCTCCTTTGTTTTAATCATCCTTTGTTGATCATTGAAAGACATTGATTAGTTTTTTGACATTTACTTTTGAAAATAAGTGTATGAAGATTTTTACCTCGACCTTTAAGATCGCCTTCAAGTAATTAGTGTTCTCATACCTGTAACCTATACCAACTCAACATATACGCTTACATAAGCATCCCATGGCGGAATCCCAAAAGCCTCATCCAGCGTGGCGATCACCACATTGTTGTTGGTGCGAACTTCGCGTGTTGGTGGATTACAGTATATCGCACAAACCAGGACAAGGTCTGCACATTGAGTTGATGTCAGAAAACCAGCAGCCTAGGCAAGACCACAGTCATGCATGTGTTAACTAATTTCAGATCGATTTTTAGCATTAATTCTATGACATAACTCATTCAAATCAATGTGGCACATGTCAGTATTGCCAAATCAGGAATGTCAGTCTCAATTTAATTTTGGCTGGGTACGGATATTTGGGAAGAAACTTTTGAAAATGTCTACAACCTTTGATATGGGAAGTGGGGGGGAAGAAAATGCTTATGTAGCTGTGAAGAAGAAGCTACACTGGTCATGAAAATTTGGGAAATCCCCAACTATACCTTCCCAGTAGTTTGCAATGTTTGGGCTGAATTTCTGACCGTCTGATACAGATAGAATTTCCGACCCTGTTCTTCAAAAAAAATCACCAAGGCAAATCCACCTGTCAATGGTGGAGAAAAACTACTTCTACAACTGAAAACTCTACAAATCTCTTCGCCGGAAGTTGTTCCTCTGCTGTTGGAAAAATGAGGTACTGCTTACAAGCTACGACTTTTCAAGCTTCCAAAAGCTTTGTCGGAGGATTACAGGGTACAATACCACCAAGATTTTACCAACCACCACTGAAATTCCAAGTAAAAACCTTAGGACCGAGCGAATTATTGGACAAAGAGAAAGCAATTCCTTTCGGCTGTGAAAATTCTACAAAACCCTGGCCTTTTCATCTAAATAGGATCATGAAAAGAGTCAAAGTGGATGAAACACATCAAAGAAGGCAATCGGAAAAATTGCGCCTTTCATGCTCAGAGTACTTGTAAGATACGTAAAAAGGTTACGATTTCTTCGATTTGGTTGAGATAAAATGGCTAATTATGTATGGGTTTTGAAGCTTTGGAGAGGGGTTCCATCGGACAAATTTAACACATGGCTTCCCTTGCGAATTTTATAAAACGTTGTGGGCAAAAGGTTTATTAACAAGCATTTTACAAGCATTCTCTAGGTACTAATATAAATAAAGAAAATATCAAATTCATATTTAAGCATAGAGACTTTGAGTTGATTTGCTATTGGAAGTTCATCACCCCCTGAATGTTTTCTATAAGATCTTTGTTAAGGCTCTTGTAATTCAATTGTGTAATATGTGGTCTTTCATTGTGCACCTAAAACAAACGGGTTTCATCAGAGGCCATTATATTTTGGATAACATCATTGCCATCTGGGAATGCATGGATTGGGCCAAACAATCTAAGCAATAGTTTATGTTCATCTAAATAGATTTTGAAAAATCCTATGATCGCATCAAATGACCATTCATTCTAGGCTTCGAGCTCTGGGCTTTCGGCCCATATTCATCCAAACCATTCAGATGCTCTTCTCAGATGCCTCGGTTGTCCTCTCTATTAATGGCGTCACCCTTGAGCACTTTGGCTTGTTCCGTTCTATTCGTCAAGGGTACCCCTTGGCTCCTATCTTGTATATGCTTGCCGCTGAGGGTTTTGGATATCTTCTTAGCAATGCCCAATCTATGGGCCTTGTTAAGGGAATTTATCTCCCTCCTGATGCCGCAAACCCATATGAAGATATGCAACTACTCAATGGCCACTTTGTGGATGACTCCTTCCTTACTCTCATTGAGGATGAAACCAATATGGACAATGCCTTACAGTGTCATGACACCTTCTGCTTGGCATCTGACTCTAGCATCCAATGGCAGAAAACTCATTGCTATAGACAATCGTACCTCCCTCCGCTAGTGTGGGCTGCTAAATTCAATTGGAAGTGGATCCAACATGATGAAATCTTTAAATTTCTTGGCATCCCCTTTGCTTTTGATGTCTTGCCACCTTTATTGTGATAATATGTTGTTGACAGATTTGTTAAAAAGTTAGAATATTGGGTGACCAAGTCTCTTTCGTTAGCAGAATTTTTTTGAATTTGCTCAAAAATTCTTTTGTCCACCCTTGTGTACTACTCGTCATGTTGGGTGCCTTCCAAAAAATCTTACTAGAAGTTGGAGAAATTCCTTAGAGATTTCCTTTGGGCCAATTCCCTACAGGGTAAAGGATTCCACAAGGTGGCCTAGGAATATTGTTGCCTCACGCATGATGTTGGATTGATGGGACTCATCGACATACCCTGGTAAGGAACTGCCTTATGTGCCAAATGGATTGTGTGGGCCAAGAAGCTTGGAAGGTGTTGTTCAAACACTGTATTTCCTCAAGCTTGCCTAAGGGCAAGAAGGCCTAAAAAGGGCTTGGCTTTCCCAATTTGCTCTCCATTCAATATCCAGTCCAAATCACAGGGACCTTTGTGGACAAAAGCATATGGAAGGCCTGGGAAAAGATTGAACCATGGCTTCTCTGAAATGGCTCTAGTTTCTGAACTGGGCTCTCTACTAATTCCCATTCTCTCTGGTGGTCTCTCATTTTCTCTCGCAATGAAATACCCCTGGCAGAAGGCCTTGGGTCAACACTCTCAAGCTTTATCGTAGATGAATTCATACCGTCCAAGATATCTTCTATAAGCACTCTCGCTCTTGGCTATCTTGGGAGGAGGTGAAAGCTAAATTTTGGTTAGCCAATGCAAACTAGAAGTCCTATCAAGAGATTCTCAATGTCGTCCCAACCTCCATGCTCCATAAAATATCGCTCCATTCCACTCGGCCATGGTGGAAGGAGTGGAAGTGGTATGTCGAGACCCCTCTTTGTAATTACACTCCTCAACTTGGCTATGCATGGCTCACCCCCTATTTTCCCATGGTTGACAAGCTTAACACCCATTGGGGACTGCACTCATTTGTTAAAACGTGGACCTTTTTCTTTAACACTATTTGGGGGGCTTGTGTGGAGCCCAAGCTTACTCAGTTTGCTTGGTGTATACTGCACCAAGACCTACTTATTGGCAGAAGACTCATCCAGCTTGGAGTCCTTTTGTGGCCACCTTGAGATGCATCCTCATCTCTTCTGGTTCTGTTCCAAAGCTCCAAGGATCTAGACTTGGATCCATGATCTTTTCAGGCCTTTTCAGCCTAAATTCTTCCTTTGGCAGCATATCCCCCTTGGAGACAATCCCGCGATGCCCTTCAAGTATACGTAAGTCTAGCATACTTTTAGAGTGGATATTCTCTTCTAGATTTGGAAAGAAAGAAATAATTATGTGTTTAATCATTCTTCTATTGATTGTAGTGTTTCTGATTTACAAAAAAAAATTATCATCTCCAATGTTCTTTTGCAGATTCAAGTCCAAGCCAATAAAGTGGCTATGGAGATTGGGCATCTTCATGATCTCCTTTCCCATTAGGGAGATACTCCTTATGCTATGACTCAGGTTTCACCTTCTTTGCCCAAGGATCCTAGATTGGATGACAGAGTGCCTCAATCATCTCGTGGTGGGCATCATCGCAACCATTCTAAGCACCGCTCTCACAGCGGTACCCCATACCAATGTGTTTCCTCTCTTGGGCAATAGTAAAGGTGGCAGCGACCGCCTCCTTCCCCTATTGGGCATGATGGTTGGGGTGATCCTCTTCCTCCTCTGCGCCTAAATGCTTGGGGGCTGCCACCTAGAGGCTGAACAGATGTGCTAGATAAGTTCCACAGGCTTTCTTTGGCCATTTCGCCCACTCAGACACAAGCAGAAGATGATGACAAGGACACTGCCCAAGTTACTAGCTGGGAGCCTATTCCAGATGGCAATGACTTTCCAAGCTTGAGTTGGGGTCTTGATGATATGAATTCTCTGCCTTCTAGCCTTGCTCTTGCCGCATAATCATTATCTTTTTTAACAACTTTGTGACTTGTTTCTAGGCTTTACCTAGATTATGATACTCTTGATTTTGCTCCTAGGCTCTGCCTAGTGTGATATGGCGTGTTGTCATACCGCCTTAATTTTTTTGTGAATTATTTGTATATTTCTGTTTAGTTAATATATAGATATATTTCATCAAAAAAAATGAAAAAATTATCAAGTTAAATTTTGGAGATAACAATTTGGTTTCGTTGGGGGTCTTGGACTATAAGGGACATGGAATGAACCTCAAAATCTCTTATTAAGATTAGTGTTTTATTCATTGGGTTATAGAGTTATGAATGACTTGAGACAAACTTGACACGGATAATAAAGGAAGGAAAAAACATAACACACAAAATAGGGAAGTCAGAAAAGGCAATGCATGCCAAAATCATAATTCACCTATCTACATGGTAAGGGACAATTTACCTTCACTAATTGAAATGCTTCAAATATTTTCCATTAAGGGAAACGGAAGATATCTTCCATCTCTAAAAGCCAAGTAGTAAGTATTGTCACCACAAAAGTGATGGATCTTGAATGAGGCCCATCCACATGGAATCAAATTTCCCATGGCTTCCTCTTGTCCCAAAGGAGACTAGATCTCCAATTTGAAAATCTCGTTGCTTTGCTTCGTATTTAAATATATTTTATACTTTACTCTGGTGGGCAACAATTTAGCGTATCACTATGACTCACCCTTCTTCTAACTTGGTCAAGTACATGATTTTTTCCCCCTAGAGAATCCTTGAATCCTTCATCTGCTATTGCTCAAGCTAGTTGAAGAAAAAGTAACTCTAATGAAATAAGACTTATGACATCAATTATGTACAACTTGAAAGGAGAAGTCCATATGTCTCATTTGGGAGTGGTGAGGTCAACCCAAAGAGCATCATACATTTTCTTGTGTCAGTGCCTTCAATTCTCATCCACAAGCTTGCACATAATAGTAGTGATATTTTTATTGCATGACTTTGCCTATCTATTCCCTGGGGGTAATAATCGAAAGAATGTGAAAGTGAAATCCCATATTCCTAACAAAAAATTGAGAAATTAGAGGAAGAAAAATTAGAGGCATTATTGTTACGATCTTTTATGGCACCCTAAAGAGGACTGAGATACTTTCTTTGATAAAAGTACACACTACTTCTGAAGTAGTTTACCTCACAAGTATTGCTTCAACCCACTTACTAAAATACTCAGTAGCAGTTAGGACATGGGTATGTCTTATACTAGAATGAGCATTCAAGGTACCAACGATATCCAATCCCCACTGCTGGAATGGTTCCTCAATCACTATTGGTATAAGTGGCAATGTTGTAAGCTTTGGCATCCCAAAAACTTGTTGATGGGCCTCACACTACCCAATCTCGGGAATCCTCAAATAGAGTTGGCCAGTAATAATGGGCTTGAAAGATTTTTAAAGTTGTGACTGGCGAGGGGAAATGGCCTCCACAGGGTTGATTGTGAAATGCTTCTAATATCCCTTTTTGTTGTTCTTACTCCATGCACCTTAGGAAAGTATCATCCAATGCCTTGTTGAAAAAGGTCATGTTCCATAATATATACATGACAACCTTGAGCTTCATAGTTCTCTTTTGATTTGCATTGAGATGTTTAGGGCATTCTTTGTAAGTCCATAAATGGGCAATGTTAATGTACCACTTGCTAGTATAACTAATAAACACTACCATGGGTAGTTCTTCAGGGTCTTCCTTTTCAAGAATTTATTTTACAGCCTTCATTTCATCATTGCCTCCTGCTATCAGATGACATAAGCCTATTTATTTAATAAGCTTTGTGGCCCTAATGTCCAAGTCATACTCCTAGACTTTTTCAATCCATCCTCCTCTTTTTGAACCAAGCTCTTGTTGAGTTAAAATGGATTTAACCATTGTGTCTAAAACCATCACCACAATTTGAGAGTTCAAAATGTAAAACTTTAATTGTTTTATATCTTAGGCCACAACATATAGTACTTGAATTCATGATCCTTCGATCCACAACTCATGAAAGCAATTGAGACTCGACTCCTTTTCATTTTTTTGTACTGAGATGGATGACAAATTATGTTTAGAGGAATAGTTATATATCATGAAATCTCTTTTGAAATATGGACACTACTTGAACATTAGCAATGGCAGTCTCCATTTGAAAGTAATTTTCCCTTGAATCATTTGAGCAATATGCCCAGTGAGATTTGTGAAATATGAGACAAATATCGGTAATAAAATTATTTTGTCAAAGAAATATTGTGTTTTGGGTTTGCTTGTGGGAAGAGACAATTGTTGATTAGCCTTAACTCTCTTTGAATCAATCTTGGTTCTTTATTTTGAGACTACATGCCAAAGAAGTTTTCCTTTGATGACTATGAAGATTGACTTCTTAGGATTTAGTGAAATGCCATGAGCTCGTTATCTCTCGAATACCATCCTAAGATGTTCATAGTGATCAGTCCATCTTTTGGAAAAGACAATTACGTCATCAAGATAGACCACTATAATTTTGTTTATTGTTACAACCATCCTAGTTGTACTTAGAACAAAATGTAGTAATTTTTTTTTAAACTTATTTGACAAGCATTCAATTAAAATTATAGAAACTTAAATCAAAATATATTATCACAACATATAACATTGATTTCAACTTTAATTTTGAATGAAACATAAAGTATTAGAACTTCATAAGAAAGTAAATACACTATGACACAGCAATGGTTAGTCTCACAATACAACAATGCGGTTCATGTACAATAAAATTACATTTATAATCTCAATAGGCATTTAAATTTATATACAATATAAAAATAACCAACTCTCTAGAGCTTGAGTTGTACAAGCTCGCGTATCTCTAATAACCTTAAGTGCTTTCTCTAGTTATGTACTGTAGTGGGGGAAAGAGAGCATCATCCAAACATTTTTCCACATCAACCATAGACTAATGATCCCCTATTAGGGAATGGCCCTCTCTTTATAGATAGATAGATAGAACAGTGCAAAAATCCAGAATGAGACATGTTAGTACTCCATGTGTTGTAAGATTTCTACTACATGACGTGTAGCATAAAGAAAATATATTTCTAACTTGATATCGCACAACATGCAAATCAAACATATGAAATAACAATATCAATCTAACATTAATTTGGCCAAAGTTTTAAATAATATATGATCATTTGGATCAATCAATTTCATAACACATCACTTGATTAGATTATTCATACCCAACATTGGTGATGCTCACTAGGCTGAAAAATCTATCTCACTACCTTATTAGTATCATCAATATGGGACCCATAATATACATAACATAGCATAATACAAACGTAAAAGATTCATTTAGGTTATCCATAATAGTTGAATTATGAACATGTTAAAATCGAGAAATAATCTAACTTTACATTTTATTTTCAAATGCATAAAATGAATATATAAGCATGTTAATGTTATGTATATAACAAATAAATAATCTATACATAATCATATCATTTGGGCATGTTAAACAAAGGACCATTATAAAATACAAACATTATCATATATAAATAAGTACTACTTGACAAGATCTCACCAACCGAGTATGATAACAATAATGTTAGAGGTACAAACCATTGAGAGGGGGGGTGAATTAGTGGTTTCAAACAATCCAATTCAATTTCCAAACCCTTCAAACACTTAAGCATTCAATACAGCCATTCATGAAGCATTCAAGATGTTTATAATAATGAATAAATAGATAAAGCAAGATTACACACACAATACAAGATCTATGTGGGAAACCCTCTTGGGGAATAAAACCCACTCTCAAGCCTGAAAATGCATGGACTACTTGTCCTATAAGAAGTATGCAAATATGAGACTTTAATAAAACACTTGTTCCATAAGGAGCACCTGCCCCTAGGATGGTCAAGTCTTTCTGATAAGAATTTAATGAAACCCCTATTCCACAAGGAGCACCTGCCCCTAAGATGGTCAAGTCCTTCTAACCATAATTTAGTGAAACACATGTTCCACAAGGAGCATCTGCCCCTAGAATGGTCAAGTCCTTCTAACCAGAATTTAGTGAAACCCCTGTTCCATAAGGAGCACCTACCTCTAAGATGGTTAAGTCCTTTTGACCTAGATGTTGATCACCCTCCCAACACCTATGATATGAACATCCCCTGATCACTGATTGTCTGCCAATATGATGGAGACACAATGTATATCAGCCCCCTTCACTTCTTCACACAACTACAAACATCCAAAACCACCTTTTGGATCACTCTACTCTTCTCAGCAATAACTTTGTCACAACCTCAACAACATGACCAAATGGTCATACACACATTCTCTACTCTAATCTACCTTTCAAATCAACCACCAAGCTTACACATACATCATTTATCCTTCACTCACACTTAAGGCATCCAAAACATCTTTTTGGATCACTCTAAACCTCTTCACTCATCCTCAATTTTCAAACCTACAAAAGCAGTATTCTGACATCATAAATATGACCTACAGGTCATATATATAGTCATCAACCTGCTCTACTCTACAACCCATTCACTAGACACACACCCTTTCCTTCGCTCCACAACTCTCACACACACCTCTTCTCTCAAGTCTCTCACATCTAAAAGAAACCATCTTTGATTTCACCATTTATAAAGCCTTCATGATTATTATCTTTTTGGTTGGCCTTTAGAATTGCCTTAACCCTTAAGACAACTTACATAGCTTAATACTAACCTCACAGGTTGGCCACAACAACTATGGGTCAGACTTAATCAACTATGACTTTAAATTAGACCTTAGTAGCCCTTGTTTATCATATGGAGATGTATTCCCCCATTTAGCACTCCATTGAGTAAATTAGAAACACATGACCACTTACAAATGCATAGTACCACTCCACATGACCCCTTCGATATCCTCAAGTGACACAATCATCACAACACTCTTCCGCTAAATCCAAATAGATCAATCTTTGACCTTATACACAGAAACACCATGAATGAACACATAGTCAACTTCTAAGCATTTGTTCATACTGAATATGGATTGGTAAAACTTCCAAAATCCATACAAATCATCTTTAAGGAGTCTACAACTCTCTAATAGCTAAGTCCCTTCGAAACATCCAATTACCATCAAAACAACTCAAATATCCTTCTCAGGTCACTTACATAACATGGTCAAACACACAATCAACTTTGGATTTTAATAACTTTGACTATTTTAAGTTGTGGAGCTAAAATCTTCACTGATGCAAATGGAGGAGGTTGCTAAGTTACAGAGTAACCGACGTCGGTCAGGCCAATCGACGTCGGTCATCTTCAGCTACACAGTAACCAACATCGGTTAGAGAGTCGACCAGCATCGGTCAGACAGGAACTGACGTCGGCAACCTATGTGTGTGTGCATTTGCATGCGCTTCTAGAACTGGTCTGATTTTAGACGGACAGTTAGTTTGCATGTAAAAAACTAATTTTAGTCTTGAGTCTGCGTTTGTAATTATTGTAATTAAGAAGTCTAATTATTGTTTGTATGGGATCTATTTAAGAGACTCATGGAGTTGTATTGTAATCAAAGACCAAGGACAAAGACTTGTCAAGGACAAGGAAGAGATCCTTCCAATTATAAGATCAGGTTGATCTGCAGGTTGTGCAAGATCAGGTAGAAGATTTACATGGTAAGTAAGGTCAATTGATCTCCAGATGTGTGTGTACAAGGTCAAAAGAGATATGTGGGGTAGCAACGTCAAAGGAGATTTGTAACACAACAAGGAGCAAGATCAGGGAGATCTACTTGGAGTACTTTGAGTACTTGGTGTACTGGTAATATTGTTACTGACTGGTGGAAACAACTCAATTATTGAGTTGATTGTGGTTGTAATTGGTGAAGAGAGAGAACTCTTGAGGGAAAATTACTGTATGCCCAAGAGGTGTGGAAAGAGTGTGATTTCTTCATTGTATTTCTTTCTGGAAGAGTATTAATACAAGATTGTATTGTCTCTCATATTCTGTGTTGTTTCTAAATTCTAGTTACATTTTACTTCTAGTTTAATTTCGTGTTTAGTTGTTTATACAAAGGTAATCAATTGTGCTCTTAAGGAGTTGGATCCTAACAAGTGGTATCAGAGCTTTCTGTTCTAGATTCATATCTGCTCCAGTTTCGAACAAGTGGTATCAGAGCTTTATGTTCTAGATTCTTGACAATTGGTATCAGAGCCTGGTTTGGAGTAGGTTAGTGTTTGTTGATTATAGGTCACTCTCAGAGGTTTTTGATTGAGTGAGAGTAAAGCAATGGCATAAAAAAGTACACTACGAATGGAGAAATTCAATGGCAATAATTATCAATTACTAAATTATGAAAAGAAAGGGCAAGTAAAGAAATATTGTTGGTTGGTAGAAGATCAGCATGAAGGAAATAAAGAAACAAATGATGCAGGTATTGTTGCACGGGATGCTCTTATATGTTCCTTGGATAAAGTAGAATCTTGGGTTTTAGATTCTGATGCCTCTTTCCATGCAACCCCAAATAGAGTATTTTTCCATGATAATGTCCATGGAGACATTGGAAAGATTTATTTAAGAGTTGGTGAGCCTTGTCAAATTGTTGGCAAATGGGAAGTGCGGCTAAAATTGCAGACATGCAACACATGGGTGTTGAAGGAGGTCATGCATGTTTCAATCCTGAAAATGAGTCTAATTTTTGCAGAAAAGTTGGGTGATGAGGGTTGCTCATTAACTCTCACAGCGAAATCTTAGAAAGTTTCCAAGGGTGCACTTGAATTAGCATGTGGTAAGAAAGTAGGTACTCTTTATCTATCTACTTGTATTACTGATTCTCCTTTTGATTTATCTACTTCAGATGTAGATGCAAAGATGTGGCTCTGTAGGCTTGGTCGCATGAGTGAGAAGGGGATGCATGTTCTTGAGTCAAAAGGTAAAGGTTCAGATTCGAAAAGCATAGATCGATATTTCTGTGAGCAGTGTTATGCTACAAAAAAGGATTAGATTTATTGCATAAAGAAAAAATCTGATGTTTTTGACAAATTGAAGAATTGAAAAGCCTTGGTTTTCAAGGAGAAGATGATAGACAGATATCAGCTCAAGGGGCTGAATAATTCTAAGCAGGGCAGTTTGGACAAAGTTATAATCCAAAGTGAGCTCGCAGATAAAAATTATCACTCACAGGAAAACACAGTTATCGACGTCGATTAGGTGAGAACCGACGTCGAACAGGTAGGAACTGACGTCAGTCATGTGTAGACCGAAGTTGGTGATGTCGGGCAGGTGGACATCGACGTCGGTCAGGGAACGGACGTTGGTGATCGGAAGGAATCGACATCGATCGGGTGCAGACCAAGGTCGGCTAGAGGTGACCGAGATCGGTCACTGTTAAAATGGATTTTGGGTGGACAACAAGTTGTCAAGGAGTCTCAAACGCCCATGTGGAGGACTGAAAGGGTAAGTAAGCCTCAAATTCATTATTCTCTTTCTTTATACTACTTGTTGCTCACTGATGGTCAAGAACCAAGAAGTTTTGAAGAGGCAATGCAAGTAGAATCGAGGAAACAGTGGGAGCATGGCATGAATTCTTTGGAAGAGAATCAAATGAGAGATTTGATAGAGTTCAGGCATGATGAAAGCATTGAAAGATGAATAGATTCCCAGGTTTAAAAAAAAAAGAATCGATAGGTGAGGCAGAAGGCCAGGTTATATGGTCTTGAGCAGGCTGCAAGACAATGGTGTTTAAGGTTTGACAGGTGTATGACAAAGCATGGCTTTAGTCAATGTCAATGTTACCATTGTATTTATTTTACCAGGTTGGATAATCTTAGCTACATTATTCTGTTACTATATGTAGTGTATATGCTTGTTGTAGGGTCACACATGCAGGAGATTGTTGAGCTAAAGGTAAAGTTAGTTCAGAGGTTTGCCATCAAGGATTTGGAAGCAGCAAAGAAATTCTTTGGCATGAGTATTTCTAGAGACAAAAAAAGTCACAGGTTGATGTTGTCTCAGGAGGATTGTGTAAATAAGGTAGTGGAGAGGTTTAATATGCAGGATGCAGAATCGATTAGCACACCTATGGATGGACAGTTCACAGAATAATGTCTCAAATCACATGATGAGGTTGAGTACATGAGTACTAGACCTGATATTACCCAAGCAGTGAGAGTTGTCAGCAAGTTTGTGGCCAATTCGGAAAAAGAGCACTGAAAAGTAGTTCAGTGGATTCTCAGATATCTGAGAGGGACCAACAGTAGGGATTCATGCTATACAGGGTCAAGCACTTCTCTACATGGGTATGTAGATTCGGATATGGCAGGTTACTTGGATGACAGGAGAAGCACCACAGGATATGTGGTGGTTGGTCTTCAAGATTGAACTTGAAGAGGGATACAAGTCAGGAAACAAAATTAAAAGATGTACAGGTATAGGTACAAGTGCAGCTATTTATCTCCAAGTGGGAGATTGTTAGGTTGTGGAGCTAAAACCTTCATTAATGGAAATGAAAGAGGTTGCTGAGTTACAGAGTAACCAATGTCAGTCAAGCCAACTGACGTCGGTCATCTTCAGCTACGCAATAACAGACATCGGTTAGGGAGTCAGCCGGCATCGGTCAGACAAGAATCGACGTCGGCAACCTATGTGTGTGCGTTTGCATGCGCTTCCAGAATTGGTCTAATTTTAGACGGACAGTTAGTTTGCATGTAAAAGACTAATTTTATTCTTGAGTCTGCGTTTCTAATTATTGTAATTAGGAAGTCTAATTATTATTTGTATGGGATCTATTTAAGAGACCCATGGGGCTATATTGTAATCAAGGACTAAGGACAAGGACTTGTCAAGAACAAAGAAGAGATCCTTCCAATTGTAAGATCAGGTTGATTTGCAAGTTGTGCAAGATCAGGTAAAAGATCTACATGGTAAGTAAGGTCAATTGATCTGCAGGTGTGTGTGTACAAGGTCAAAGGAGATCTGTGGAGTAGCAAGGTCAAAGGAGATCTGTAACACAACAAGGAGCAAGATCAGGGAAATCTACTTGGAGTACTTTGAGTACTTTGTGTACTGACAGTATTGTTACTGACTGGTGGAAACAACTCGGTTATTGATTTGATTGTGGTTGTAATTGGTGGAGAGAGAGAACTCTTGAGGAAAAATTACTGTACGCCTAAGAGGTGTGGGAAGAGTGTGATTTTTTCATTGTATTTCCTTCTGGAAGAGTATTAATACAAGATTGTATTATCTCTCATATTCTGTGTTATTTATGAATTCTAGTTACATTTTACTTCTGGTTTAATTTCGTGTTTAGTTTCTTATACAAAGGTAATCAATTGTGCTCTTAAGGAGTTGGATCCTAACAAGTGGTATCAGAGCTTTATGTTATAGATTCCTGTCTGCTCCAGTTCTTGACAAGTGGTATCAAAGCTTTATGTTCTAGATTCCTGATAGACTATACAAAACATTCAGACCTTCTAAACAAGCTCTCTAGATGTGTCATGAATCCTCTACAACTTTGCTTTTCACTGCACTTCCGAATTCATCCTGGATCAAAAGATATGAGCAAAATACTGCAGACTGGTTTTCCTCTTTGTTAATTTAAATATTTAAATTCCAACGGTCATTGTTAAACATCAAACACATTCTCATCATCTCGTGTCCTTGTATCTTTGATCAAATACGCATCAAGAATCTCTTTCTAAGTAGCTCAATCTTTACCTTTGCTCATTGTTAAACATCGAGCACTTGTCATCATTTTGTTGTTTTTTGACAATTTAAAACAAACACACTCTGTAGATCTCTTTGAGAGTACCCTGAACTTTAACTTGCTTAAACATCAGACACTTTGACCTTTTTGACTCAATACACATTGTAGATTTGCACGTATGTTATATCCTTATCTGGTCTTGGTCTTTAACTCTATGCAAATTCGACTAAGTATGGGAACCATTGTAATCTATTTAGAAGGCCAACTTTGAACGTTAATAACCTTTGATATGCTTAATCGCATGTCCTAAAATTTAAATCATATGATCTTCTTTCATAGGGGAATCCATCCATTTATCAAGCTACTCCTAGAACATTCATGCGTGTGAAATATGATGCCATTAAAATGCTTACTTGACTCTTCTTGAACTTAGACATTAAGCTCAGATTTATTTCGAGTTGTAGATATGTGATGCAATTAAATGTGCATTGTTAGATCTCTTTTGCAAATTTGGTTAAGTATGAGAAAATATTACAAACTGCCTAAAAAACAAACTTTGCACAGCTATATCTTTTGCTCCGCTCAACCACATGACCTGAAACTTGGACCATAGAAACTTGGAACTATTGTGATCACACCCATATGACCAACTCCCCCTGACTCATCCATATGTGGCAATGATGATGTCAGCAAATTGCCTACTCAGATTTTTCTGCCATTAGACCCAAAATGTCTAAATAAAAACTATGAACTACTAGATGAAATCCACTCATGCACACAAGCATTCAAAGCATAAAAGACCCCTTATGTGACCTCTTGCATAGCCTCATATCACCATACTCATCCGTAAACATCCCTAACCATGCCAAAACTAAAAATCAACCAAGCCTACTTCAAGCATACTAGAAGAAGCACACTGCACACTTTGTCATTGACACTTAGATTATCAAGACACTTCATCTACTCACTTGGACACCTTCATGACATCACTAACAACTCTCCAACAAATAATTCCATAATTACTTATTTATAATGGATATTTAAAGCATTATCCAACATTGTTCATACAAACCGAATATAACAAATAAAAAGACTTTACATGCTTTTCAATCATAATTGAGTTTGGTACAAAACATCATTAAATTTAAACAAGTTTTAATAAAAAAATATTTCTATTTTTAAAACACAACCAAGTATAAATTTTTAACTATTAAGTATAGAAATAACAAATTCAACCACTAAACAACTTTTTCTTGAATTTTAACCCACTTAAGACATTATCTTTATAATTTTGGTTACTTGCACACAATAACTTAACTAATATCTTTGATAAGTTGGATTTAACTTATAAAATTAAATGAAACTAAATACATTCTTCGGCAATATAAACATATATATGAAATTCTGTGTCTGTATGATTTATTTCTATTTATTTAACTCAACTGAGTTAACCAGTGTTTTTTTCTAAAAACTTCATAAATAATATATTTCCACTCAACTGAAAATATATTAAAAACTCCATACTAAATTTCAACAGGTTGATTAGTTATCTACAACTATATTAGCAATATTTTACCTTTAATATTATTTATTGCACAAACATATTTTATTGATATAATTTCCCCCTTGAGCCATTCTCGGATAATAGATGTCATGCCAACTAATTTCAGGAAAATAATATTATTTCCAGCGGTAAAATTATAACCTGTATACTACAATTTGGAAATCAAATTTTTACGCCCCACTAAATCTCACTAAATTTAATGGTTCAAACATTTTTACCGGACGTTGTTTAATATAGCTTTGTCAAATTTGCACCCTGTTAATTATATATATATATATATCGTTCCAACTACAGGTCTATATGTTCAGCGTAATAAATCTGACTACACAAATCTCCTCGCTACTCTTTTTACATCTATTAATGGATCGAGCCCCATTTTTACTAGTTGTTTTAAACACAGCGTTGCAATATAGTGCTCAGCCCTATTTATAGCACTCAGTCTTATATATATACACATACAGATTTTTCAATTTATTTCTTAAAGAAACATTATACTTTTCGTATAGATGTATATATATATATATATATATATATATATATTTCTCTGCGCATTCATATATCTTCTTTATTTATTTATTCTCACCCAAAACTCAAGGTTAAAATTGTTGTATTTGTATATGCAAGTATTTTATGAATATATTTCTATCATTTCCAGTTTCAAAGTGTCAATGTCATTGTATATATATATTACACATTTGTTTTCTTTTTAATTATGAGCTATGTAAATATATATAAATACAAATGCATGGGTTAAATACTTTAGCTTCTAAATGACTCAGAATACCAAACGACTATGTGTATGAATATATATCCTCAAGCCATATAAATATATGTGAATATTAATTCTTACAGGGACATATATACACCTTTCACTACCTAGAATTTGGATTTTTAATTCACTGAAAACAAACACATAAATTTATTTTCCTATTTTCTACACAATATGTTTATTTTAATTTTGTGCATAGGTGTGTGTGTATAGATATATATATGCACGAACTATTATAAAAAAATTCTCAAACATTTTATTCTTCTGCGTATATATATATGTATATAAATGAATGGTTAAATACCTCTGTTCAGTGGACGGGTTTTACTAACTGAATATAAAAACATAAAAACCAATAAACAATTTCTTTTCAAACAAAATAATATACTTATCAAATTTAATATAGTACCAACTTGGTACATTTTGCTCTTAGTTGAAAATGAGATTTCTCTTTTACTCAAAACCTTCTTTCCTTATTCCAATTACATGCGCTTTTTCTCTCTGTGTCCCAAAAATCTTTTTTCAATTCCTTCTTAATGCCCTTTTTTCTTTCATGCATAATTCAATTTCTTGCATGCCACTAATGACAGAACACCAAGTTAACCCTAGTTGCAGGGTTTATTCCCAAATAATAAACTCGCAGTCCAAAGAAGTTTATCCAAAATAAAATATTCAATCTAGCTAGACTTCAAATCAACCTCCCTTAATTACACAAGTTAATACCAAGTTAACTCGACTTCACCTTTTCTTTAAAGCTTCCAAAATATCTTTTTCAAACAAAGCCATTAAAGGATTTTATGCAACAATTATAATGCTAAGTAATCAAGTCAACTTGATTAACATAAGTCTTTTTAATATATAGGTTCATCCTAATATTTAATTAGGATTTTACCCATGTATTTAGCATAATTAATATGTTGAATACCACAAATCAATAATTGTTTTATACAATAATCAAACAACTTAAAATTATAATAAATCATTATTTTGACAAGTTAAATATATCATTACTTACTATCTTTATTTTTTATTGAAAGATGCATTAATGACACAATTTATAGCACACAATATAAAGCATCTTACAAACACAATAATCGCCATAACCAATAGAATCTATTCTAATACTACAGGATAATATTTTTTTTTTAATGCACAACTAAAATATAATCAATGCAGACTACTCTAGCATTAACAAGCATAATACTAGCAAACCAGATCAACGCAAGAATTTAACAAGTCAATCTACGATGGTGTGTGAGTTTGGGTTACTAGCATTTTCCCTCTGTCATCTTGCAATCGTCCCATCTGCACCATCATCTTCGATGATGCTCTCTCTCATCATGCTTTGAGAGTAAGCCCAATGCTGCATCCACTTCGCAATAGACAGGTAGTCAGTCCAAGTCATCATAATATATAAACTGATAATGCAAGACTAACAAGTATACGTCTACAATGTACAAAATAATCAAGTACAACGATCACATCATATATACTTATTAATAATATCATTGTTCCTAACAGTATATGTCATAATGCTCAAATCAAAGCAATAAAAATCAGCTAATAACCATATTAAGTCTACGTATTTACAGGTTAAAATCATAGGGTGAAATCGGAATTTAACATTTGTCATGTCACTAAATGCAAGGTCCATTTGTCTTTGAAAGGTAGAATTGACATTGATGAGACCAAATGGGGTTCTCCTATAAGTAAATGTGCCCCATGGGGTTGTGAATTTGGTCTTGTTCCAAGCTTATGATGCTACTTAAACTTGATTTATAACAATTCCATTAGGGTCAACTAGAAATATGTAATTTTTTTAATTAAACACATATACCAAAAATAGATTACACCATGAGAATATATGGAGACCATATGAAATACTCAAAACGTGATAATAACAAACAAGCATAATACATCACATATCACTGATCTTTAATATCATGAGAGCACATCATAATGTAAATATAGAAAGTAACTATATTAACTCAACCACAACTGATACAAATCTACAACCACTGCTATCAATGTACAATAACAAATAATTATAACTCTCATGACAATATCCAATAATAAATACAATACAATGTACATATAAGATACATAGCTCCCCCAGAGCATAGTTCTCAAACTCAAGTGTCTGTGGCAATCTCAAGTGTTGTGGGGAGGGAAAGCATCATCCGAACATTTTTTCACACCAACACTGAAATTACGATCCCTGACACTAATTCTATCAAGAAATGGCCCTCCCTTCATAGATGAATAGATAGTGACGGCACGAGAATCTAGAAAGACAAATAAGTACCCGTGAGGTGTATGATTTCTAAACTAAACATATAGTGTATCATAGAAAACTGTTCTATTACAAGGTATTGTACAAACATATAAATCATACTCATAAAATAATAATGTCTCACTAAACATATTTTGATCCAAAATTTTACGAATAATAACTAATAACGATCTATATATTAATCAAATTCATACACACCACTCGCTCGGACTACTTTTATCTGGTATTATGATGCTACTAAGCTAGTGAAGTCCATCTCATTCCTTACTTTGTATCATTAAATGTAGATTAATCAAATACAATTCAACCATAAGGTTCATTTAATTTACATCATACTAGCGAATACATCATACAATATGTTAAACATAAGAGTATTCAAAATATATATTTATTCCGTCAAACGTATGAATAAATTTTATATTATTTTCTATCACATACTAGAAATAATGACTACAATTTATACCACTCAAGTAAATACATATTTCATTGCAAATTTTAACTACCATAACTAGTTTTCAAACATACTACACCCTATGATAATCCATATTATCATAGTCTAGTATTGTAAGACATAACTACTAGTTTCCTACAATCAATCATATAAAGTAGTCTTAAATACATGAAAACATAAACTTCTCTTCAAACAATAAGATGTAACAAAGCGAGTCATAGTTCCCACTGAACACAATAATTTAAAATCATAACATTCTTTAAACTCTCAAAGGTTGTATGCATGCATACATAAAGTCCTACCAACTGTCACAAAACACGCTATTCATAGTAATAATCAACAAACATACTTTAAATCAGTAACATGTAAGTGTGAATCTAAGCATAATAATTATAGTATGTACCCTTTAGGTATAACATATATTTAAATTGTAGAACTCAATGATATCTCATACTATCATAGTTCACAACTACATAAATACATATAACCAACTTATGATTTCAAGAATCAAACAATCCACATACATAATAACAATCAAGTACGTATGGGATTATACCACTTGGGTATACTCTGGATTTAAACTATATACTAGCACTCAAAGAAATATAATTTATAAGCATGCATCACGATGCACTATTATATGTTAAGTATAATCAACATTTATACATATTAACACTCTCATAATATGTATTGCACATGAATCATCAATACTAAAGACTAACAATGAATTCAATCATTTACAAAAAATTCATAAACCCATTATAACATTCATTTAAACAACTCATTTCATTTATACGAGATTGTTTCAAAAATTTATAATTATTGATTAATAAGAAACTTAATGATTTACTCAAACCATCTATTAAACTATAGGTACAATTCATATGTATGGACACTTATATATTATACACATGTAGTTATTCCAATGCTATGTAAATACTAAACCGTTGTTCATTTATACTTTTAGTCAAGAGGTCCTTATAGTCATTATAATTGTAACTAAAGATCTCAAATCATGTACCTTATCCCAAGATAATGAAGACTCATGTTGAGTTATAAATATGCATCTATCATTAAATGCTAGGTTAAGGGCCTAGAACTTTATTTGACTCAGTTTCTCAACTCTCAATTTTCGTAACCAAATTTTTATATGGTATACACACCCAATGCTCATAGGTTCTTCAAATATCAATGTTGCCTATAAATATATTCAATAATATACATATAATTATGGTTCAAATGTGTCAATTGTCTCATAACTCAGTTATATGATTCTTGTTGACAATTTAAGTCAAACATATGAACAGGGTTCTCTACATTAGCGTTTGTAAATATGCAATACATAAATTTTTATTAAATAAAGTTTTGTGATTTATAATCCCCTGTGGAACCATAGTTAGAGGATCACACCCCTTCGTTCAAGTATCATAACAAGTGATCCAAAGCATATAAGGTATCACAAGATAATAAAAGACTACGTTGAGTTAATTATATTCTTTATACCATAGTATACACTATTTTTAGGATTCAGGGAAGTTATAATTAGTCTTTTAATTCTACAAAAGATTTTTCAACAACTTGTTATAGTCAATCAACTATCAGTTTTAATAAAAAAATATTAATAAACAATCCATCTAATCAAGTTGAGGCTTATGAACATGTTTCCTTTAATAAATTCACCATTTAACCGTGTCTACCTCATTTAAGGTTCTTAAATCCAATTAAATATATTAATCTAAGTCTTGCCATATGATCAATCCAGTTGATCATTATTTATAACCCCGTTCATATTTTAATAAGTACTCATGCTCTACCTCATACACGTCCAAAGCATACTTATAAACTTAGTCCAATTCCACATTCCCTGAATTATGACTTAGACCAATTAGTTGATTAAGAAACTACAATATACAAATTTTATTAATTAAAATATAACTTGTTGGAACTTAGTTTTTCCACACTTTATAAGTCGCCATTCAACTTCAATAAGACTTGTTTAGAAATACTTTTATCTAATAAACTAGTTTTCTAACCTTTTATAAAGCGCTTCAGCGCATAATATTTCTCGTTGAATCTTATGAGTTGATTTTTAACAATTACTTCCCGAATGGCAACTGCATATATATACATATAATTTGACTCACTAATGAAGAAAATTTTAATGCTTGCATAAGATGTTAGACCTATTCACACCCCTCTGCATTTATAAACCAGACAATTATAAAATACACATGCTTAAATTCAGTGCTATAATAAAAAGCTATATTAAATTTTCTATTTGGAATATCAATTATATGCAATTTAGATTTGGCATATTCCAACACCTCACTAGATGGTTTATGCCATACTCATTATCCATCCAATAGAACATTGGATGACTTTGAGCAGATGAAAAATAAAAGGAATATGCATGCCCACAGACCTCTCTATCTGGCTAAGGTGATTTCCCTAAAATAAGGCGCTAATTACATTTAGATAAGTTGTTGACCCCTGGATTATATATTTTATTAATTAAATCGACCCATGTGCTTGTAGATATATTAATTAAGCTGCAACTTTATAGTTAAGTCATTGCATGTGGTTAACTGAGTATAATTTACTACTTTTTCTATTTAAGTCGTTGGAACAGGTGACTAAGACGCAAAAGTGGTCAAATAAGTCACTAAAGTAATGATATTGTGTTGGTTGTAGTAAATATATTTCAACATATATAAATTACTGCAGCAAATATATATGGGTTACTAAATTTCAGATTATTCAAATCATTGCTATATATTGTTGTATATTTTATAGAATTGTTATGCATCCTAAAATTGGATAAATATATTTTATATCTGGTATAGAGGTGTTTGCATAATCTTCTACAGACATATAAAATTCATTCAACCGCTCACATAATCACACAAAAATTAATTACACTACCTACCTCTCATTCTTGCCCTGAAATTGTTTAGTTTTCGAGTGATCTTCCTTGCTCGGCTATCAGCGTCTTTCTCTGCTTCTTTCCTCTTTATTCTGAGTGGAACGCCCCCACCTCCTCCTTTCTAACTTTCTCCTCTAAAAATACTTGACATGATAATCTCCTTTCTCAAGCTCTTCCTCTAAGAAATAGGCATAGCTTTTTTGTTTTAAAGATTTTTCTTTGTTTTTCTCTTCTTTTGTTATTTTTGTTATTTTTTAAAAATATATTTGATTTTTATTTCCTTAAATTTGATCATTTTCTTTTCTTTTATTTTTTTATTGTCTATTTTTTTTTGTTTTTTCCTTATTCAAAGGTGATTTCTCAATTTTATTTTCTTTTATCATAAAATAAAGAAAATTTGTAATTTCTAAATTAATTAATCATCTTGATTTGCCACTTAGCAAAATAAATGACAATTCTATAAATTATTTTTCTGGATTTTAATCTAATTATGCTAATAATGTTTCTACAAGCATTAATGGCATAACGTACCAAATACATAAAACGAGTTCATTACGCTATTTAATTATACTAGCAAATTCATAGAAATTAACTTTCCAATGCAAAAAGAAATAAACACACCATTTGCAAATTATTTTTAATGCATTCTACATGTGTTAACTACTGTGGTGTGTGCAGGGTTCTCGTTAGTTCTTTGTCGTCCTCTGAGATCTCCATCTACATCACTCTTTGATGATGCTCTCCCTTTGGCACACTCTAAGGGATGAGTTCTCATGCGTCAACCTCACAACAAAACAAGGAGTTAAACCATAACAATCATGATATACATTCATCGTAAAATATAGTTGAAATGACAAATCAACATGATCATAAAGTAAACATATACTTACAACTAACTCATAGCAGCATGATTATGTAACTTAAGCAATATCTTACTGTCTCATAACATCATATATCGCAAATCTTAGTCAAAATATAACCAAATCAAATGTGTCAACTATAAATATCCACAGACAGTCAAATAATTTGCTCAGCGAAGAATCAAGATATAACATGATTATACTCAAAAAACCAATCTAACATGGACATCATCTCGGATTCAGTTCTTCCTCGTAAGATCTGGTCTATTATCGGCAATGGGCAATTGTCTTTAAGAGAAGCTTGGTTCAAGTTGCAGAAGTTGACAAAAACCTTGATTTATCTACTATTCTTTCTCACAGGCACAATGTTAGCCACCCATGTAAAATGATGGATTGGAAATATGATCCTTGGATCTAACATTTTTTTGAACTCTTCATAAAAAGTTCTAGCAATCGTAGAATCATAATGCCTCTACTTTTGTTTAAAGATATTGATGCCAAGCTTGAGTGGGATATTTTTCCATGTCTCCTTTGGTAATAAAATATTTCAAGTCTGTGTAACACCAAGCAAATATGTCATTGTATAGTTTGAAGAGAGCTATGAATATTCAACATTGTTTTGGAGAGCAACACTTACCACTATTGGCATATTGAGGCTCTTCTTCTGTGTCGACGTTCACATTTTCATACTCCGAAGATCCTTGTGGCTCTTCTCCATTATGTATTTGCCATGCTTGTCAAACAACTCTTCAAGTGAAATAATGCCTTTAGAAATTTTGTTTCCCTTAAACTAAATAATGTCATCATCTTCAACACCTTTGTTTGATTGGGAATGAGATTCTCTATAAAGCTAGTGTCACTTGAGCATCTTTGATTTGTCCAACTAGGGGCACTTGCTTCATTTCTATGGAATAGCAACGATCAAAAGTCCCCGTACATGTTAGCCCAAGTGCATGTACTACCAAAGCAAGGATCACATTATCAGAAGCTCCAAAATCTATGATCAAATTGTTTAGGTGAAATCCTCCATTGAAGAGGGATATATAAAAAGAATCTAGTTTATTCTTGTTTTGGGAGGAAGTAGCCATCAAATTTGGATAAGTGTTAGGAGTGGGACTAGCAAGAATGCCTCAGGACGCTTACAGTGTACTCACATTGTTTCCTTTGATAAATTTGACTAGTTCATTGCATGCTTCAGAGATACCAACATAGCTATTGTAGAGGAGTTCAACATTTGTGGAGTCGTGATGCTTGCAAAAAAAAATTACCATACATTTTTTCAGCTGCATGTTTTCATATGAAACCTTGTATTTAAATATAACATAAATTGATTAAAAAGAGTATTTCAAGATGTTTCTTTTGACATATCATATAATTACTTATTAACTTATATTGAATGATATTTGAAGGGTATGCCTATTAGACTCAACCTTTTGGAACTATTTATTTTGCTAGTGCAGAAAACAAACTAACTTGGAGAAACCAAAACTTTTTTTAAAGGCCTCTCCAATTCAAAAGATTCCAAAGTGATTGCAAGATAACTTCAAGGAGAGTCATTAACTAAAATCTTGCATCAATTGACCTAGAGGTTAGAGAGACGCAATGATTTTAATTTTGGATTAAAATCCCTAATAAACTTTAGGTTTTCTTGACATTGATTTCGATACATTGATTCCAATTACATAAAAAACAATTAAAGTTTTTTAAGATGCTTAATTTTAATTGCCATTTTAATCCCCACAAAGAAAATTTAACAATATTATCACAAGTGAAATTGTGTGAAAATGTTTAATGTATAATATTTTCGTTCAAATAGGCAAGAAGTGATTGAAATGGATTTACCAACTAGTAAAAAAGATGAAAATAAAAAAATAGAGCAATGCTTACTTGAATATGACGGTAGGTCATATTTATCTTATGATAAAGGAGAATCATGCAAGGTACAAATAATTTTGCAAAATTTATGACCAAGCTAAAAATGTTGTTAAGAAACTGCTGCCAAACTACCAAGCAAGAAAATAGGAATGGTGGTAGAATATTTTCAAGACAGAGGAAATTGCTAAGCTTGCAACAAACCTATGTAAGTGATTGTTATAAAAATATTAACACATTATTAAAGAAGTCAAAAGTAAAGTGTTCGTCACTTTTATATATTTTGGTTCATAAGCACAATACTTAAATTTTGGTGCATTATACCCTGTAAAGATATAGAACTCAATAGGGTTATATTTGGAAATGGAAGTTCTCTTGAGATCAAAGAGTGGTGATGTACACATTATATTATAAACTCGAAAAGAAAAGAACAACGTGAATAATGTGTCTTATGTTCATCAAGGTTAAAGGAATTCAAATTCCATAAATCATATTTCTAAAATTCAATATCAAGTTCATGAAATAATAAAAAAGCTGTACACAATTAAATACCAAATGTGTACCCTTGTAGATTAGTTTCTAACCAGTGTTAGATGGCCATGTATGAGGATGAGCACATGTAAATAGTTTGAGATGAAACATAGTTTTAATCAAGTGAATTGTAAAGAGGTGGAGAAAATTGAGGTCACAAGGAAAACCAATTTGACACTTATGACGCATGATTAAGTTGACAATAAGATGAAGACAATCAACAAATAGTAGTCAAGTTTCAAGATGAAAGTCAAACCTTGAAGTAGGAAATCAACAATTGGGAAAGAGCAAGTTTTTAGGGCAAATACATCATCGAGTACACTACCTAATGGATCAAACATAAAGATTTGTATTAAATTTGAGGAATGACAAGTCATACCTTGGATATGTATTAATACAAAATTCCATGCATGTATTGTTGAAGAAGAAATCATTTAAATTAAATTAATGTTGGCACTAGTGTGAGAAATATGGTCAAACCACTCATGAAACAATCATTAAAACTTTCATCTAGAAGATGAAGCTTTCTTTCAAAGTCAAAGCATTCCAACAATAGATTCAAACATCTTGTAAAAGAGGATTGGCTTGTGCAAGGATTGGTTGATGCAAAAAGAGTATCAATCACTACAAAGACACTATAAAAATATAAAAATAGAAGGTTACGAGGAATATAAACTCAATAAAAAGGGTGGTTGATTTGTAGGTAGGCTCATGGTAGAAAATGCAATGAGACCTAGAGATGTAGATCAAACTTGTAAATGTGATAAAAGGTGCAAAAGTTTCAAGTTAAATGTGTTGCACTTTGGCATACTCAAAATCTTATGCGTAGGAATTAGCAACTAATACGTTAGCTAGAGTGGAACAAAAAGGACAGAAGTGAAGACCTTATTTGAGAGTCAAAGATTTAGGAAAGAACCAAATCTTGAAACTTTGTAGTGTAGATTTTTAAAACCAAAGAGGAAGAGATTTGTTAAAAATGGTTGAAGGTTAGCGAATGTAGAAAATCTTAACCAAAGTAATTCAAATGGAAGAGTCCAAAAAATTGAAGCCAGATTGGCCATAAAAAATCAATAAGTTGTCCACACTAATGTCAAAGTGAATATAATAATAATTAAAAAAAGAAATGAATAAGTTGAAGCATAAATTGTGAAGGTATGTTGAAGGAATGGCTAGGGTCAGAAGACGGTCAGTTCTACAGATTGATGTTGAAAAAACAAAAAAAAGTTTTTTCTTGAACTCGAATTGAAGGTCAATTGACAAGACTAGAAGCTAGAAAAATCTCTCAAAGATGACATTGGCATATGTTGTCACAAATCAGATATTACAAGAAAATTGTGGATTCGCTGATACCAATTAATCACTAGTGCAATTGTGTTTAAATTGGATTTGGTAACTCCAATATTAAAGCTAAAACCACATAGCAGAGATAGTTGTAGGGATGAAGGCGAGGCGTACCTACTTCAAGAGTTGAAGGTGTTGCAAGAAATGACTTAAAATTTCATTTGACTATAATCTTCTCAGCTTAACAAATTCTTATGGTGTGCAAGCTCTATGCCCCAACCTACTAGGTCATTCAATAACTGATTTTGCTTAACACCCAAAGTCCTTTTGGGCCTGAAAGCTCTTAAAACCCTAGCATAGTCTTCACAATATCTCCAACTCTTTAGTTTTCCAATATGCTGGCCTTATTCCATGAGCACACTATAGTTGATTGTGCGATTGTGCCTTGTTAGGTACCAGCCTACAACTTGCAGTCTGCCAGCCTCTTAGTATCCAACTCCAACTCAACCACACTCAAATTCCAAGAATTCAATCTGGCAGCTTGTAAACCCCATCTTGCAAGCACTCTTTCTTGCTTTGAACTCATAATATCTACCTTGAAAATTACAAATTGGCAACATGTTGGCCTCTTCTAATATTCTATCTGCAATCTCACTACTTCAGTCCAACAACCTATCAACATTTCTTGCATGCATCCCTTCTTTTCCATACCGGCTACTACTTATATAGTTCACAAAACTCCTAGAGTCCTCACCCTTTAGCTATCTATCTCTTTCATTCTAGCTCATAGGGTACCCGAGTTATTTGCACCATGCTTGTCACCCAAGGTATATTTCCAGCAGATTTTTGTATTCATGATTCTTCTTGATCCTTCCCATTTAATTCCTTGTGGTGATTTGTACATTCTCTTCAATATCACAATGAGACCCCAATGATATCCTCGACACATAGCTGACATGCAACGATTCAAAATATTCTGTTGACAATTGGTAGCTCTACATGTGTCATCTAATGACTATCCATGTAGCAATCTGACTCGACTTCTGAGTATGACATCCTGTATTCTCACTGTCTGGCATTATTATTTTCTTGAAACATCATTTTGTCTTTTACCATTTCCTAATAGTCCTCCCTCATGCCACTGTCTAGAGATCTTTTAAATTTTGGGAACATTGATCATGTTGTCCCGTGACATCCTATATATACGATTCTAAGTAGGGAAAAATCATTCTGAAAATATCTAATTTTGGTGACACCTAACTTTTGTGACACGTCTCTCCCCACAAACTTCATGATACTAGCTAGTTGCCTTTCCTTCAGATCTCAGATTCCTGATTTCAACCCGCCTGTTACCAAATGATCTTTATCAAAATAACTGAAGGTTTGATGTCTTGGCCATTCTTCATATTGGACCTCATTGTGTCTCATCTTTACACAATAGTTCAGGAACTGCTCTCAGTTTAGTGTTTTGGTGTGGATTTAAATTTACAAGTCAATTGATTTGAGTTCGAATCCCACAAATGGGAAAAATGCATGTGCTATGCCAAGCAAGCTTAAGAACCTCTGCCTGAGAAAGGCTATAATAAATCAAAAAATTAAGTGCCTTAACAAGCACCCCAGTTTGGTGTTTTCGTGTGGATTTACATTTACAAGTCAATTGAGCCCAGTTCTCCCAAATTATCGTTATCAGGGTTCCTTTGAATTAGTGTTTTCCTCCTATTATATGGCCAATTCCAACAAATCAAGTTCTTAATATTCTCAATTTTTAGGTTCTATAAGTTTTCCGTATGCTACAGAACTATATGGTTCTTTCAAAATCACCCATATTTCTCACAACTGATGCTCTAGTGCCTTTGAATCAAATGTCCATGTCCAATTTGCACATCTCCAAATTTCTTCTGCGGACTTTCTATTACTGCGTTCCTACGAAGGACAAATGCCAAATTTTTCCAAAACTTATGTCTATGCTTTACTTGCACCCCAATATTTTACATCCTCACATCATTTAGTTCTTTCCTTTTACAGCCTAACAAGATTTGACATCACATAATGCCACAAATTTCCATGTTCTTTAGTATAATACTTAGATTTTTCAATCATAGTATTAAAACTCATACTCGGCAGCCCAAAATTTTGACTCAGACTCGCAACTTGGCAACCTTGGCTGTTACTTGGCAACTTTATCGGTCCTTAAAAATTTATATAAATTTAAATAACATGTAAAACAGTAAAACACTACTAATGACACCATTGGGCAGAAGAGTAATAAAAATAGCGCCTTTTGTCCACACGATTTCCCCCACTATTTATTTTTTGTCTCTGAAACTTGGAAGTAGAGGTCTGGGGGCCGCATCCCCCCGCAAGGTCAAGGGGCAGCGCCCCTTGCTATGTCCCGAGGCACAATTTCCTTCTTTCATGGCCTTCTAATTTTATGTAAGAATTTTCAATGAGCACAAAGTACAAACCATGCGAGTACAAAATATCAATTACTGTCAAATGCACAAATCACCATAGTAAAGAAAGAAAAAATAAATATGCATTTTTATATTAAAGTGAAAAAAAAAATTGCCGTAGACTGTAATAATCTTCCTGCAGCGAAGTCAAAGTAGGATACTCACAAGTTTTGGCAAGTAATCACAGGAAATTATTCGCAGAAACTCGGAGTACCTGTTATCACTCTAGAGTGCACCTTGTTTGAAGATGTGCAAAGCACACCCTCACTCTCGCTGATACAATTGGAACTTCTCTGAGCGTGGGTGACTCTTTGATGAGAAGAACCTCCAAAGAGAGGGTTGGTTCCCTTTAGATTTATCAATAAACTCGACTACTGTGATTTTTTGTGATTTTTAGAGTGAAAAAGGAGAAGGAAACTGAAAAGGGAAATATAATTTAAAGGGGGTGATACCTCTAAATTGTCAAAACCCTCTGAAGTTACTGAAATCAATGCACACATATAGTCAAATGAAATCTATAATTTTGTCCTTAAGCATAAATATTTAAGATGAAGGGTTGGAAACCTCTTCAAATGCCCTGCAAAAGGGTGAGAACATAAGAGATAGGTGAGGGACTTGCAAAAGGAGATAAATCTCACTTATACGCTGATGCACAATTAGATTACACACTATCTCCTGTCAAAACTCAGATTCAAAATAATTTCTTTATTGATGACTAGTCCAACTTACAATTTCTTCTTTCAAACTTTAGGGATCCTTTTCAATAACTTGACTAAGCCAATAAATAGACTTTTCCAAAACCTGAAAAATAAATAGACTTTTCCAAAACCTGAAAAAGCCTATGTGGAGTTCCTAAAAAAGGAAAAGGTTAGTCTTGGCTAATTAACTCAAGACTTAACCTCTTTTTACAATATTCAGAATATTAAATCATTCCTTTACAAAAATTGCATGTATCTCCAAACCTTGGCGTAGAAAAAGAGTGATAGAGCCAAGTTTGAAAGATTAATCTTAAAATAAACAATACATTCCCCAAAAACTTCAAACATGCATGAATCCAAGGTGGCGTGGAAGTGTGGATGGTGGGCCCTTTGAAAGTCAACTTTTCCTTTTCATGGAAGATTACACCAAATTTCTAAATAAGGGACTCCATCTGGGTCATTTGAACGCTGAGCTGCAGAAAGATATTTTCGTTTGCATGGAAAACAAGGAAGATGTGCAACGAATTTGTCCAGTCAACTCCACTTGGATTGCTGGAACATTGAGAGCCTTGCAACATGAAAAGAACACCAAGATTATAAGTCAAGCTTACGCTGAGCTGGGAGTTGAGTTGGAATGTTTGGATGCATGGGAGTGAGTAGTCAAACCATGGAGAAGTGTGACTTTAACAACCAGTCAACTGAAGATTTGACTAGTCAACTGAAAATAGCCTTTGCTTTGTAAAGTATTCCACGTTGATTCCGTCCTTTGCATGTATTTCCTCGAGCTTATCTGCTCTCGGTTCCCTTATTCTGTGTGTGCATTTCCCTTGGATTTTATCTATTTATGGCTTTTCAACATGCGGACTTTATCTTTAGTGATATTCCTGTGTATTTCCTTTGGTTCTGTTCATTCTCTGCGGGTTCCTTCCCTAAGCCTTTGTCTATTCTTTCGGATTATCTTGCTTTCAACTTGGTCTATCCACAGTCAATTTCCCACAGACAAAAAGACCGTGGGAATTGTTTACGACTTTCGTCTTTGGGCCTCCTTTCATTTCCTTCGGCATTCTTAATCTGCGGCCTTTTGTCTTGTCCAAGTCTTCCAAAGGAATCCTTCAGACAAATTGTCTGAAGGGATTCCTTCGGACAAATTGTCTGAAGGAATTCCTTTAGACTTTTTGTCCATGTAAAAACTTCCACGCACTTTCTTCTTTGCCTGACTTTTCTGAAGGAATTCCTTCAAACAAATTGTCCAAAGGATTCCTTCGGACTTTTGTCCCTTCGAATGGTCCTTCAAAGTCCTCGGAATTTTTGCAAAGTGTTATGTTTCAGACTTTTTGTAATCATCTTTCCCGAAGGGCAAGTGCCCTTCGGGATTCTTGAAAACGTCCCTTCGAAACTTGAAGTGTACCTTCTCGAAGGGCAGGTGCCCTTCAAAATTTTTGAAATTGTCCTCCGAAAGCTTAAAAATGACCCTTCGGCCTTAAAATGATCCTTTTCGAAGCGCAGGTGGCTTTATGAAAAGAACCCTTCGGGTTTTTTGTCTATGCACTTACCTTCGGAAAAGTTGGAAAGAACCTTTCCGAAGGGCAAATACCCTTCAAAAAAACTGTCAAGACCCTTTCCTTTCCTTCGGATTTCTTGTTCGGCACATTCCCAAAGGGTACATACCCTTCGAGACTTTTACAAACGTCCCTTCAAAACTATGACGAGCCCTTTGGACTTTTGAAAAAGGTCCTTTTTGTGATGGACTTAGTTGCCTTTTGGACTTTCAGACAAAATCTCTGAAACCTTTTCTGCAAATTTTCTGTCTTGGCCTTTGAACTTTTCCCAAAGGGTGCCTACCCTTCGGGATTTTTGAAATGATCCCTCCCGAAAGGCACATGCCCTTCAGGGTTTTAGTCCTTTTCTTTGAAATGGCTTCTCACGAAAAGCACTTGCCCTTTGGCTTTCTTGCAATGGTCCTTCCAAAGGGCAAGTGCCCTTCGGATCTTTGCAAAGTGTCCATTTTTTTTTTTTGAGAAATGCCTTCGGGCTATTTGAAAAGTCCTTTGGATAGCCAAGTGACCGTTTCCTTTCCTTCGGACAAAAAGTCTGAAGGAAATGAACCTTTGTAAATGATCACTATGACATTATTTTGGACTCTTTACAAAGTCCTTTGAAAACTCTTTCCCTCCAAGAAAATTGTCCATCTCTTAACCCGAAACAATTCTTGCTTTTGCAAGCGAACCTGCAAGGTTGTAGCTTTATAACTGTCTATGACATTTCGAAAAGGAGATATGGCCTTTGAACTTGTTGTGTCCTACCCTTTAACGAACTATATGCTCTATATGGTGGTTGTAGAGTTCAAAGAGAAGATTGTAGGAGACCTTTTCATGCACTTAGAAGCTAGCTTGTTTGTTTGAACGTAGATCTCCTTTTGATAATAAGCATTTGTCACTAAAACTTGACAAAGACCTTTCCTATTTCAACATATCATTCTTGTGAATAAAATTGATTGAGTATCATTGATGTAGGTCTTCATTATGACTGTATTTGGATACTTGACTGCCTACATACCCCCTTTATTCATGCTTTGATAGTGCTAATTCCACAAGTTGATCAGCTGTAGGACTTTTCACTGTTCTAGGGAAAGTTTTGAATGATAAGGATGGTAATTTGGCTTTGACAGGCCAAATTACTAACGATACCCTGTGTTGACTCGGCTCACAAGTCACAAGCCGATTAATCATTTTCAAAACAAGCAGAGGTTACTCGCAAGTATTCGGCGAGTTTTAATACTATGTTTTCAATCACAACTCTTACGTATCTGACGTGTGACATACATAACCTTACATGCTTTGCAACTCCACAAACTTATCTAAATTGTTCTCTGCATCACACAATTGCATTGTCATCCGACTGCAACATTCGTGTTGGTCAAAGTTGCCATGCTTGCAACAAAAGTTTTTCCTTTTCTCTATGCAGGATCCATCCCTAGTGGTATACTTCAATGTAATTCAGTGCATGGACACAAGTTAAGTACTGAATTCTTAGCAATGAGTCTCATTATCTATGTAATCTCTCATTCCACATGGTTATCACTGACATCAAAGTGCTCTTGGCTTCCTCCTATGTATAGCATACCAAACAAATGCCTCTGACAATCAACCAGGGGTAGTCATTAATAGAAAATTTTATGGTACAAAATTGGGCCCTGCCATTGTACCTATAAATTTGCACTAAGTTATCAATTAGTTTTTTGATTTGGTGCAGGTTTGAAGAACCCGGTTCGGCAATTTTTTTTTCCTTGGGTTCGTTATTGGGTTCGTCCATACAAAAAATATATATATAATTAAAAAATATAGACATTCTACCCTTATACATATGAAATTAGTGCCATTGTCATTAACCACATAATATGCATCTTGATAAATGATAAGTATAACCATTAAACAGAAATGATAAAATCATAAATATTAAAATATCAAATATCAATAATTACCCTGTGGCTGTAATTAATTTCCTGATACATCAAAATTTAGAAGTCAATTTTCATAGTCATATTTCTCTTCATCGAGAGCATCAACATCATCATCATGTTGTGGTTCATTAGAAGTAGAACCACATGGACTATCAACACTACCACTCTAGCTAGCTAAGTTATGTGTCGTCGAAGCCGAAGGATTGCCAATGTCATCTAATGAGAAGCAGGAAATGCAAGCATCCAAGTCGACAAGCTCTAGATCTATATCCCAATGCTTTGATGTTCCCTCGTTGTACTATGGGTTCTTGTGCAATAGAAGACGCAAATTGGAGTGTATATAGACCAACTCCTCAACTTTTTTAGCTATGAGCTTGTTGCGCTTTTGTGAGTGGATGAAGCTATATGTGTTCCAATTCCACTCACAAGAACTTGCAACCTATATTCAAATTTAAACATAATTTTTAAATTTTTTTAAAAAAAAGAAAAACTTAAAAAATACAAAACTTACCTGTGACAAGATCTTGATTGCAAGAGGTTGTAGGTTTGATGATCCTTGGCCATGAAGGTACCACCACATAGGACCATCCTTCTTGTATTTGTCTTGAAGAGCACCAAGACTATGACCTCGACAAGTAATGAAATCCCCAAACTCGCTCGTAACCATGTCTTCTATTTGGAGATCAGGGAATATCCTAGACAATGCCAATCTATACCCTTCAGCAACTTCGACATCCCTATATGGTAGCACCAGCCTCGACAAAGAAAGGATCTTCATCCTATAGAAACGAAGAGTCAATGCGAAGGCAAGGAGATGTAGCGGGGTGGTCATTTTGTTCCACCACTCAACAAGGATAGAATGCACTTGTTTGAAAAAAAACTCCTTGGGATCTTGCTCTTTTTCATTAAGGATGAACTTCATCTTCTCAATCATTGAGTCTATGCCATCATATATTTATCCCAAACATGACTGACCCATGTTAGCAAAACAGATCAGACTCATGATGGGCTCAGTGAAACTCAATAAATAATCTACACAGGGCCACCAATCATCATCTAGGATCAAGTTATTCACTCTTTGGGCCCGCTCTTTGCCCGCCTCCCTCCCTACACCCCACAAGTTGTTGATGACCATACTGCTAAGTGCTTGTCACATATTCCCAAGTCGTATCAAGATGATTGTGTGAGAAGCAAATCTAGTAGAAATAACCTATTACAAAATTAAAAGCTTATGGAAATATTTAAATAACAATATTTTAATTTAAATGTAATTATACAAGTACTAGATTAAAAAATAAAAAAAAGTTAAAAATTTAAAACAAAAATAAAAATACCTTCAGCAACTCCAATGTTGAGAAAGATCTGAAAATGGCTTGAGAGAGTTGATGGTTGGTGACAAATATTTGAATCTGCTCAACTTCATCATACACTTGTTTGATCCAATCAATTTCTTTCCCCATCTTTTGCAACATGAGGTTGACTGAGTGGACAGCATGTGTCCAAAAAATGCGTCCATACCTTGCCTCCACCAACATCCCCATGGCCTTGCAATTTTTGGCATTTTTTGTTACAGCTTGGATAACATTTTCAGGTCCAACCGCCTCAATGGATTCGATGGGGATGTTGGTAATGAACTCCTACCTTCACACACCCTTCACAATCAATGGCCTTCAAAAACATTGCCCTTTTAGGGCACACTGCAACCACACTGATCAAACCCTGTTTCTTGCATCTTTCCATCCATCGAAAATGGAGACCCCCATTTCAGTGCATGAATCTTTGATTGGCTTCAAAGAATAACATATTTTCTCTCCTTCGCCAATAAAGTGGTGTGGATGTTTTCAAACCCTAGTCCTTTGTAATATTTTGGGGCCTCATTGATTGCTCCCACCATTTCTTGCCAATATGGTGATCGAACCACGTTGAAAGACAATCCATTTACATACATGCATCGTGCAATTTTTCTGATCCGCAATCTCCCTGCTCTCATTTTGAAAAGACCTATCCAATGGTCCTCTTATTCTTTTGTTTGGAAGAGAAGCCTTTTCGTGCATAGAGGGTGCTCCCAAAAATGGATGTCTTCCAACAAGCACAACTGGAGAACTGCTAGGACTTGGGAAAAGAGGTGGCTTCCTTGATCCCTTGCCTTTCTTTACTAAAGAGTGACTGAGTCTCATGGCATGTGCAGCATTTGCATTTTCTTGTTCCTTGATGAATTCAAGGATTTTTTAATGTGGCAATGGAGAGTTAGTCTTCCCCATGCAAAATTTGATTCCACATTCAAAAATGTGACATAAATGTGCTTTCACACTAAAGTGTGAGCCTGTGAATTAAGAATCACAAATATTGCATTTCCAAATATAGGCCCTACCACCTAAAACTTGGCCTATCAGTGTTACATATTTCCACAACGGTGAGTGTGTCAAGTCCATTTTGTGTTGCCTTTGGCCAGCAGAGGAAGAGCTATGAGTAATAGCATATATAATTACAAGTTACAAAACAAACACAAAATTAAAAAAGAAAAATCAAAACAAACCCTAGGGCAGCAGCCAACAACTTGTAAAAATTTAAAAAATGACAAAAATAAATAAATAAAACAATACAAAACTTACCTTGACAGCAAATGGGCTCCTCAATCACCGTAGGGTGTAGGCAAAATGATTAGAATGATGCTTGATGAAGATTCAAACTTACAGCAGCAATGGAGGGCAAGTATGCGATGAGAAAATTAGAAAAATAAGAGGCAAGTGGTTTTCCTTTTGTCACTTAGTTTTTATCATTGTGTTGAAGCATGCTTTTGCTTTTGGCTTTTAGGGTTTAGGAAGGTGTTTTTAATTGTTTAGTTGCATTAGTTTTGGTGAAAAAGGGTAAAAAAATTAAAAAAACATTTTTTCGCTGCTTTTTGGTGCTGGCGACTATGAGTTCATTGCCCCAACTGGCCCAGGTTTCGGCCCTGGGCACCCGGGTGCATAGGGGGTTCTTCATTTCCACAACTGTGAGTGTGTCAAGTCCATTTTGTGTTGCCTTTGGCTTACAGAGGAAGAGCTATGAGTAATAGCATATATAATTACAAGTTAAAAAACAAACACAAAATTAAAAAAGAAAAATCAAAACAAACACTAGGGCAGCAGCCAGCAACTTGTAAAAATTTAAAAAATGACAAAAATAAATAAATAAAACAATACAAAACTTACCTTGACAGCAAATGGGCTCCTCAATCACCGTAGGGTGTAGGCAAAATGATTAGAATGATGCTTGATGAAGATTCAAACTTACAGCAGCAATGGAGGGCAAGTATGCAATGAGAAAATTAGAAAAATAAGAGGCAAGTGGTTTTCCTTTTGTCACTTCGTTTTTATCATTTGTGTTGAAGCATGATTTTGCTTTTGGCTTTTAGGGTTTAGGAAGGTGTTTTTAATTGTTTAGTTGCATTGGTTTTTGTGAAAAAGGGAACAAAAATTTTAAAAAAAAATCTTTCGCTGCTTTTTGGCGCCAACGACTATGGGTTCATTGCCCCAATGCCCAAGGTTCGGCCCTGGGCACCCGAGTGCATTGGGGGTTCTTTTGTGTTTTTAATTGTTTAGTTGCATTGGTTTTGGTGAAAAAGGGAAAAAAATTAAAAAAAACATTTTTTCGCTGCTTTTTGGCGCCGGCGACTATGGGTTCATTGCCCCAACGCCCAGGGTTCGGCCCTGGGCACCCGGGTGCATTGGGGGTTCTTCTGGGAAGAACCCCCAATGCACCCAGGGGCCCAGGGCCAAACCCTGGGCATTGAGGCAATGCACCAAACTGCAAACCCGAACGGGGTTCACGCCTAGGTGCCCAATGATTGGCAAAACCGGCGAACCAGTAACAATGAATTTGGAGGATGATGTAAGCTATTCAATGGATAGATCTCCGGGGCAATATGCTGTCAAATTTCACAAGCAACACTACAAATAGTTACTTTATTGACTTCATTTGGGAATATTTATACCAGACCCTGTGCCACTCCTCTTGCCTGCAAAAAAAAAAAAAAAAATTGTTTGATGAAATCATCTTTACTAACAAGAGTGCGATTCTTAATACTTGCTAAAAACAGAATGACTGACAAGTTAAACTTACAGACCTCAGCAGACAATGGGCAACTAATTCAATAGTCTCAAAAAGAAATCTCTTAAACCATTAACACAAGCACAGTAACATAACCATTAAGAAGCCTCTAAATAAATCAGTTGGAGAAATATTTAGTATGAAGATACTGTTGTGTCAAGATACAGATAAAATATTATACATAAACAGTGCCGCAGAAACTGTATCAGTGTAGCCTCACATACAATTTTCTCAAAACAGCATTCGCATGGGTGCTACAACCAAAACCTCTGAGAGGCACTGATATTTTTGCAAGGGACTTTTGAACAGAATATTTGGAAACCAGATGCAAATTTAAATTATCAACACAGCTGCTTCTACAAATATACAAGGCACTCAAAATTTGTTTTCAGCGTCTACTAAAAGACAGTAAAATTAATTTGTTTGGACTTTTCAAAATGGAGGGAAAAAGCAATCTCCCAGTAAATTATAACTATCATGCCCGCAATCTTTTTGAGGTTCACTGTAATATGTTTGAAATTGCATCTACTCAACAGCTGTGAATCTGCTTTTTCTTAGGCTCTTCAGAACAACGTAGAAGTTAGATTGTTTGAAGCATCCGTTACCATTTTTCAGTTACTTGGTAGACAAAAATCCTTCTGAGGAGGTTTGTCTACCAGTTGGTTTGACCAAGGCCTCTGATTAATTGATGAAACTAAATTAGTATCAGACATCCTTATAACATATTGCAGACTGATCACTAACCAGTCTTCCTTTTGTCCAGTTTCTTTTGCACTCAATATCATGGCTGGAAACTGTATTTTGGTTCCCTTAAGTTTCCCACGAAGCCAGTATGTTATGCCGTCCTAATTTGATATGGATTTTCAAAATTCTCTGCTTCAAGTGTCAAAAAAAGAAAATTCTCTGATTCAAGTGTCAAACAATGAACCATTCTGTGCTTCTAGTCTCAAAACACATCCTCTGCTAGCTCAAGTCCTTTATTTGTTCAGTTATGCATTTTCTTTGATGCTAGCTCAAGTTTTCTTGCATTGAAATGCAGGGAGAGCAAGTACAATAATGTTTGATCTTTCAGGTTGTTTTTTCTTCTGAGGTTGTTGGCCAATATTTGATCTTGCAGGTGGTTTTTCCATATGAGGTTGCCGTCCATTTTCACCAATTGGAAGCTCCAGTGCCCTCTTCCTATGTTTACACGAATCTCTTTGCATACATACCATATTAGCTGAAATTTGTTCTGGACTGTGATCGTCCATGTCCTGCTCTTTGGGAGAAATTTTATTTTCCTCAGTTATTGCACAGCTCTTAGACTTCTCTTTATTATATGTTTGACTGGGATGGGGAATTTGAGTTCCTTCCCCACTGATTATCCTCTTAACAAACTTGCCTTGACTAAACATGTCTTTTAATAATATCTTTGACGTGCACTGCCTTGTTCCTGTAACATATACTTTGACCTCCATTTAGTATCATGTCCAGCCTTTTTGTTAGGTGTCTCATTCCTTCACCATAAAGTTCTAAAAAAAATAAATGACTGATCTTGAAAGCACAATTCTAGGTTATGAAACGGGCTTTCAAATAGTTTTACCATTTGCGAAGCTGGGAATATGAGGCCACATGACAGGTTTTGGGTTTGCCACTGAAGAACCTGCAGGAACATGCATGAAATGATACAATAGCTTTCGTGTCATATGGATTATTAATAAGACCTGCTATGATATGTGCACATTAAATAATTAACATTGATTGGCCCATTATTATGTGGCAGGTAGAACAAGAGTTTCAATTCGTCCCCACAAAGACTAACCTAATGATAAATATTTAAATTAAGTCAGAACAGATATATGCAAAAGTCACCATTGCAACTTTGTGTGAACTCATGTCACATGGGCTAAAACTATTACTGCTTGAGTCCGGTTTCCCAGAGTACCAACAAAAGTTAGTATTGACTGTTCCGATAGAGATATACCTGATGAATGAACTGCAAAACCGCCAGAAACAGGAACAGAACTATCAGATGTTAGAGATTGTGCCTGCCATTTGCCTTGTATCTGGCTTGCCTGGAAACAAGAAAATAACCCTTGAGGCTGTGATGGTTTGTCAATACATCTTCACAATATGGTTGACATATAATACTGAAGCATCTTTTGCTTAGTTGTCCTGTGAAACAGATTTCATGAATTCATGATCGAATTGTGATTTTCGATAAAATTTTGAAAAATAAAAGGGATGTGCTTTTGTGCTATTTTTAGGATAGAAGTTATTAGCTAAATACTATTTCTAGTCTTTCTTAGAGAGCAAATGAAGCAGATTTATTCTTAGGCTTGCATTCTTCTGACATTAAGGGACTCTACAGACGAATCACATAGACCAGAACACCAAGAGCAAAGGTGAACAAGAAAAAGAAAGAAAGTATTTAAGGGACAGAATTCCGAACGTTAATGTATTTATGAGCATCTGTGGTACTGAATTTTAGGTTTGTTTCAAGTCCATCAATTTTGGTTGGGTATTATCAACCAACAATTTATGCGACAGTTTTGCTATGTTTTCCACTCCATGGCGAATCATATTGCTTGTTTGCTGCAATTTTAAGACAACCTGTAGGCAAAACCATTAAAGTACACAGAATGCCATACCCTTATCTCAGAGATTCTAAAACCCTGGCTGGGTCAGGCTGCATCAAATGCTTACACCAGAAATGCACCTATAACGCAAGGACTAAAACATGTGTCACAGGGGTGTAAAGTCTAGAACTCCCCTATTGCTTACCTGATCAAACCCCACTTGTTCCATTTACACCTCCTTTCACAACAGCCATACCTCTTCCTTCAAAACCTACAACTGGCTTTGTATGGACATCTTTCCTTCTGAATACCCAACATATAACTCTACTCTTTGAATTGCATCCAATAACCAGGGCGCTTATCACCCTGCCTGATTTTAGATAACAGTCTGATGCAAAACATTAGCCATCGGATACAGTTTCTCAAAAAGGGTTTCTTTACTGAACATATAGCTGGAAGTGACTGGAAATAATCACCTGCCTCTTTAAATTTAGAGGAAATGTATTTCAGGACCACTCCGAGCTATTTCAACTCCATTTCAAGGTTGTGGATTGGAAACAGGTTATATTATCTGTGCAGAGGATAATGTGCATCTTCAATGCATTGTTATTGGGAAATACCTCGTGGAGTGTCTAAAGGCATAGTTTTACAAACTTAGTCCAAAGGGGCTCCATATAGGTTGTTTTTACCACTTTGAATAATATCACAGCAAGCAAGTTTTCTTAATGCTTTTAATTTCTTGAATGACTCTTAGCCAGCTAATTATTCACGTTGAGAATTAGAAGATCATTTGTTCTTATTTGCTATTTTCTGAAAACAGTTGCCTATATTGTATTTATCATCTGCCACATGCGTCCTATTATCAAACTTATGTTTCCTAGTGTGCAATTGTAATTGAATAATTCATTAAACATGAAATCATTATTAGAATAATCTAGTATTATTGTAATAATGCCTAGAATGTTTAGTCAGCATTGTATAGGCATAATTTGCTTGTGCTATAGATAGCATATTGTTGTAAGTAGTTGTACGCAGGTTGCATGTTGTTGTGAGGTTGTTCCTCATTTGTAGAGATTCTAGTTTAATTCCCTGGCTTATATATAAAGCCTCTCTACATTGTACCATTCATTGGCTTGCTAATTAATATAATATGTTATCAGAACCTGTCAATCAGTGACCCTGTGTCTGTACAAAAGAACTACATCATTGTTGTACATGTCTGTGTCAGAGAAGGGAGACACAGTGTAGCAGAGAAAGTGTAGTTGCACGTGAATGCACAGCAAGCAAAAAGCGTAGCAGAAGAAAGCATTTTAGCAGAAGGAAGCACCTAGAGAGGGAGGCACAGCTATATGGGGTAAAGCGCATCAGTACAGGATGTGCAGCCCTCTGTCTGTGCACAAAGTGAGAGGGACATCTAAGGCAGGTGGTGTTCGGTGTGTAGAAGGGATGTTTCATTCAAAGCGTTGTACGGATCTACGGCCAGCTAAGTAATGTTTTGCCTAAGCACTGCAACAGTCTGAGTGCAGCTGTGAGCCTGTACGGACTTTTGTTCGTATGTGGTGTTGTTTGACAGCATAAAATTAATTGTGACTTCTGTTTTTATCTAAAGGTGCATAGAAACTGGAGCCTGAAGGGTGTCCGGGTGGAAAGGTTGTCTGTATAGAGGCATGGAACTTGTGGCGCCCAAATACTTGCTGAAGCAGATATACAGCAAGGGTGCAGCCGTACGACGCCTGCAAAAAAGATTGTTGAAGGGGGGCATGTTAAGGTGCAGCAAGGGTGCAAACAAAGAGTTTTGGCACAGCTGACAAGTGAAGAAAAAGCAATCCTGGGCACTACCATAAGACATTCAAGCGGTGTGCATACACCGAAGAAAACAATCTGATATGGTATAAATATCAGATTGCCTTTTTATCATAGTCTTCCATTTTATATTTTTAGGGCAATCTATTTTATATTCCGAATAATGTTTTGATTTTATAAAGTTTATTTAAAACATTGTAAGCTTTATAAAATCTATTAAATAAAATGCCTTAAATAAGCCTCGAATACTACTAATTCTGTATCTAGTGGTCAGAAATGTATTTTTGCCTGAAAATTTGCTACATTATCCACATCAGGTAGGCAACGCCAGTAGTGGTGTCAGTTTGCTCTGAAAAGATGTAAATTTTTAGATTTAATTGTTTTTGTGATCTAGAAAGTTTGGTTCTATGATAATAATGGCTAATATACAACATTTATTGTTACCTAAGTTGTCAAAAATGACCGGTAAGAATTACAATCTATAGTGTTATAAAATACTAACATCTACGAGTATAGGGATCTTTACCAGATTGATTTATCCCAAGAACAAAGATAGGAGGATAACCATGAAGACCATGATAAAAGACATAACTTCTAAAATTGTGAGTTGTTGATACCTTAGTGCCGAAAGTTAGAAATGCCATTCTAGAGTTTGTATTATGGACAAATCTCAAATCTAAGTATCAAGCTTTAGAAGCCAAAAGGGCTTTGTATTTGAAAAAATTATTGTTTCCTATTGAGTTGCAGGGAGGAGGTTCTATTTTTGAATATCTCTTACATCTAAAAGATCTTAGTGATCAACTATCTACTAATAAGAAGCCAGTGGATGATCAAGACATGGTTGCTTTGGTGATACATAGCTTGCCATCATCTTTTGATTCCTTTGTTGAGTCCCTGCATTAAATTGTAGAGACTCAAGAGCTCAGTTTTGAGAAGTTAACACTTCTCTTGCAAGAGGAGCACAAGATCAGTTAGAAGCGTCAACTTCATTCAGTACAACGAGTGCATTCAATGCATGGTTGCCATCATCTTTTGATTCCTTTGTTGAGTCCCTGCATTAAATTGTAGAGACTCAAGAGCTCAGTTTTGAGAAGTTGACACTTCTCTTGCAAGAGGAGCACAAGATCAGTTAGAAGCATCAACTTCATTCAGTACAACGAGTGCATTCAATGCATGGTTCAAACGCAGAGACAAACAATATAATGCTAGCACTTCGTTACATGACTCTTCCAAAGGTGATAGATCAAAGTGGAAATGTCATTATTATAAAGAGCCTAGACATTTCAAGAGAGATTGTCGGAAAAGACTGCATGTCTTGACAAGTGGTCAAAAAAAATCATGGTATGCAAATGTTGTTGAAGGAGATGAACATGAGGCAATAGGTGATTTTGCATTTATGACATCTCAGAACTAGTCAACTAAGTCTAGAACATGTTACTTTGATTTAGGTGCATCTCGACACTATACACGTCACAAAGACTAGTATGTTAATTTTATAGAAGATAATAAAAGTAGTGAATATGTCTCTTTGGGTGATGGTTGGACTCACTATGTTAGAGGATGTGGAAATGTTCGTGTCCCATTGAACAATTATATTAATTACACTTTCAAAATTGTTTAGTATGTTCCTGATATGAACAAAAATATTCTATTTATAATTGAGATAACTAAGAATACTAATCTTTGTATAAACTTTTAAGGAAACAAATGTTTGGTCGCTACTCTTCATGATAATAAGGCAATTGTTATTGGTATTGGTAAGAATGGGTTGTATAAACTAGTTGATTCCAAAACAAGGACTAGCAAGTACTGAAAGAAAGAAAGAAATTATATTAGTGTCCACGATTGACCAAAAGTAGGTCAATTTCACTAAAAACACATCCAATTACAATAGAAAGTGCTAGGTTAAAAGAACCTTAAGATCAACATTAACTAAATAAAATAAGAACAAAAGCTATGAAAATAAACGAGGGGAAAACCCAATGCAGTAAAGCCCCAACCCATGTGGTTAGGACACCAATACAAATAGTCATGTGGGGGGAGCAAGAACCATCAAAGAGCATGGGTTGATGAAAGGCAAAAAGTCTAGATGGTAGTCCTATCAAATATATATAACCATGTCCGGGACAAAGAAATCATTTGTGTCATCGTCTATTGATATGCAAGGGCCAATGCAAGATATGATAATGCTCATTGGGGAGTGTCTAGTGTTGAGGGGGCCAAGTTGAGTAATCCTAGGAGGAAGTAAAGTGCTACCCCTAGAATCCCTCATAACATCCAAGGCCAAAGAACCTCCCAACATAGTGAATAAACTCATTATGTGTGCTTGTCCTTGTGACCCAAGATGCAGTCACGAAAGAGCAACTCCACAATGTCAAGGAGTAGGTCCATGAATTTTAATTGGGGAAAGACACCCATCGCTAAGAGCTAGTGTGTTGGTGCACCTTAGTAGTAGTGTTGTACAGAGATGAGCGTCGCCTCAGTGATCTACCCCCCTCAATGGATGAAGCAACAATATCCAATGGGTGCTTAGCATCTCCAACCTCTATGATGGACTAAAAGAAAGAGGTAATCAAGTTGGGGGCTCAAGGGGGTCTCCCTACAAGGAGCATCGAAGGGTGACAACCCCTTGAAGAAAAGGGGCTAGGGACCGTTGGTTTGGGAACCAAAAGAAGTTGGATACAAATTTGACAAAGTCTCTTAAAAGACAATGGTATCTCTCCCAAATCTCATGATGAATAAGGCATCTGAAGATGAAATGCTCCTCAATCTCCATCTCCTAGAGGGAGCAAAGATGACAGATTTAGTCCCCACATGGAATATGATGATCAGTCTTAACTTGTAATTGGCGTGAGCACACCCTCAACCGACCAACAGGGAATCTCACGCTGTGAGACCAATGACATTGGAGATAGTCAAGGCGATGAATGACACCATCCACTACTCGCAAGAAATGCTCAATGTAAAAGGCAAGCTTGGTGATGAGCCGCTAAGGAAAGGTCCAAGTGATCTAGTTGCATTACTTGTAGATATCCTCTCTGACAACTCTAATAATGATCTCCTTTAGAGGAAGAAGCCAATGAGGGGCATCCAAAGAGTGTCTAAAAGGAGATAACCTATCAATAGAGATGCCAATAGATTGAAGGAGCAAACTAGTCTTAGAATACCAGCAATGTCGACATCTATTGGGGCCCAATGATGCAATCCTCTACGAAAAAAATAGGGCTAAGTATAAATACCTCCCATGCCCTGAAGTTGAATCCGCCATGGTTTTGAGTATGTGAATGTAGAAAATAACTTTGAAGATAGTCTCATTGTGCAAAGGCGAGGCGACAAACTTAGCTTGGAAAATGCACTAAGGAACACCATGTTTGCAACAGAAAATACGTTGAATCATAAGAGTTTGGACCCTCTATATACGAGCCCAATCAATGGATCCAACACTAGGTCCCCAAACCTTGGACCCATACAAAACCATAGGTTTGATGATTGTATCGAAGAGGTATATCTTCGAAGGGATATCCTATAAGTAGATCTAAAAACATTCGTACTCCAAGACAAAAAGGGAGGCATAAGATAACTTAGGTTTATTATAATCTATAGTTAGTTTAGCGCATATACTTAGGCTTGGAATAAGACAAGGATGTGCACCTTTTTGCTATCCAATAGTTTTCCACCTTTACATAGGCCAATGGCATGTGCCTATTACATGGGTGATAGGAAAAGGGAGGCAAGTACCTGAATTTGCTATATATACCCTTCACCTTCATTGTATGAAAATAGTTTTGCATTGCTTTTTCGATGCAAATACATATTTTTGTTTTCGCTTCACTTGTTTGTAGATCTGTTGGAGTAAATCAATTCTAGGATGAGTCTTGGGCCTCACCTCATTTCTACATGGTCCCATAGCCTCTCTTTATTCAAATTGCAATTGTGGAATTTTGTTTGCTGCCATAATTCTCACACATTTCTCCAGTGTTTTTTTTAGGTGTGTTTCTGTAGGAACCTTATTTTGAAGCATCTTAGAGCATTTTAAACCTTGCCATTGCGTTTGGAAGGGTCGAAAACCTAAGGATCGACTGTAAACCCGATGGCATTTTCTGATATTTTTTTTGGCATTTTTTTGAGGTTCTAGATCTGATGAGTTGGTACAATATGTATAGTACAGACTCCTACACTTCGTGGACTTTTTTTTGGACCTATTTTTGCTTCAGAGGTGATATATTGACATCTGGTAGACCAAGGAGGCTCCCTTTTTTTGCTAGATTTGTGGTTCTGCCACAAATGTTGTGGTGCAGACCCCCTAAGATTTTAGTGCCTTGGTTTTTTTTGGTACAATACTAAACACAACTCAAAATATGAGGTGGGGAAGTGCTTGATTCAATACAATTTCAACCACCACTTACGAATCGAAGATCCGATCCCAGCTTGATTGGAGCCAGCCAGAACAAAGAAATATTGGGTTGGTAACACTAGCTCTATCGATTGATGGAGCTCACTTCCAAATCTGAGTTACTTTGTATAAATTTTCATATCTATTTTCCCCTATTCTTCTCTCATTATGGCATTGTAACTCATTGTGAAGTTATAAGCAATGCAATGGTGAGAGATTCTTCTTTTTGTAACCAACAATCAGTTTTTTATATTGTGGAGGGGATTTTTTCATATGGGCAACCTTAGTTAGCATTCGAGAACTTCGGTTTGCATGCCTCTATCTTGTATTTGGGTTCTTTTATCCTAAGCACGCTCCTTTGCTTCTAAGGACTTTGTTGGCATTTTGTGCTACCCTTTAGCATTTTTCATGGTTTTTTTGACACTTTTTGCGGCATGTGTCAAGATCCATTCTCGTGAGGCTTGTTCATACCCTTATTGTTTTTGGTGTGCGTTGTACCACACTGTAGATCTTTTGCTTCTCATTTTTCGAATTTCACCTTACGTATGCTAGTGTTATACACTCCTATTTGTTGTGAGAGACTATTTGAGACTATTATCAGGCCAGATTCTCCTTCATTACTTATTGGCAAGGCCAATTATGCACAGTGGCAATCGCGCATGGAACATTTATTTTCTGCACAAGACCTTCCTTTGTTATATAGACAGGGACTTGTTCCTTCTGACCCAATTCTTTCCAACAACAAGCTCAATTCATGTGACATTGTTTTCAATCACTTGATGTTGAATGTTTTTGTCTTTACATCACCATTTGGACCACACTGTACAGTTGGGAGGATATTGCAGAATCTATATGGAGACCCTTCTCTTCTTGGTGACTCTTCTTTTGAGATTGTTTCCACACTTTGTGAGATTGTAGTTTCCACACCTCTTATTTCTTGCGTTGATGTTTCCCTACATGATATTGCTCTCCTCTTTGTAAAGCCTCCTTTGGCAGATGAGTTTTTGCCAAACATTTGACATCTCTTTGTAGATCCGTCTCTTTCTTCCCTACATGGTATTGCTATCATAGAGCCATCATACATGTATACTTCGGAGGATGTTTTTATCTCCATTGATGGGACTGCCCTTACCGTTTTCTTTACCACTTTCAATTTCATCAACGCCCCACCCTGTCTTTTGGGTCCTCTTTCTTCCATTTTGGAAGATTCTCTCTACACTCAATTCAACGATTACCCACCATGTCTTAAGGGTCCTTATGATGTTTTGGAGTATTTTAATGGGAGTGCCTCCACTGTGTTCTTTAGCACTTCCATGTTTTCAAATATCAGTGATGATCCACTATACCTTGTGGATCCTCGTTCTTCAACTTTGTGGGTTGTTGAGTCACACCCTCCACTTCACATGGATTCTTTCAACGAATAATCCGTGTCCTTTTGACATGTCTTCTTCATGGCATTTCTTTTAGTTATTGTGCACAATCTTGCTAGACCACTGCCACTCTTCACTTTAGATATTTTATATTGTTGCCTCTTTCTTCCTTCATGAAGTGGGCACATTTTAAGTTCACATGTTTTGTCCTTCCTCTTGCAAAGGGAAGAAATGTTGTTCAATGGAGGTGGGCCTCCTTTAGCATTCAGGGCAAGGCCCTCATCATCGACATTATATATTTTGAGACTTACATTATTTCACCGCATTTTGCATTTGGTTTGAGAGTAGTCCTTGAGGTGAGGGGAACGGGGAAAGGGGGAGGGCATGGGGGTCTCTCTAGTCCTCCCTCCCCTTCTTACAGGGTTTTCATTGTATATGGGTACTTGATCAGAGCTAGTTGTCGGGACTCATTTTTAGAAGATTCTAAGCCTCATTTTTTTTGTCATAGACCTCCCTAAATTGCACTTAAGAGGAGGTGTTGGTGCAATATTTCACAAGCACCTTCATTAAGCTAACTTAGGTTTATGTAATGAAATTGCTTATATATCAAGCCAATTAACAACAGTGAAAGTAAATGTAAATATCATGAGCAAATCAACACCAATATATCGCAGTAAGTAGAGATGAATTAGTAGATCCACACTAATAATTGACTGCAAAGCCAAATACTTGATAAATAAGGTTGAGCCTCTTCGAAGGCACAACCTCCACAACCATGCGATAGGAACAAAATTTGTAATATGATCTGCACGTACAAAATATTGTCTCCTATATATATACCTTACTTAGGCTATGGTTCTTCTGTAGGCCGACCCTACTAACAACATGATAACATAGAGAAATGTGACAAGATGAGGTGAGAGGTTATGTAGGGCACAAATCAAACATGTTATAGGTTAAGGATGTAGCATGCCTCTCCCCTTAAAAACAAGGTTGCCCTCAATGTTGAATAAATCTGGATGTTTCTACAAGAATGCTTCATCCTCCCATGTTGCATCCTCACTGGTCAGATTCTTTCATTTGATCAAATACTCTTTAATCTCCCTTGTTATCAGCTATTTAGTGCGTGTCTAAAGTATCTCCTCAGGTTCTAGGATAACTCGACCTTACTCATCTAGCTCTAGTAATTCAGTTTGGGCATGGTATTAAAAAACGCGGGTACCCGTCGAGTACCCGCGGTTTTCCGTTTTTTCTCCAACTCCTGAGTAGACGGCCGGTAAAACGTAGGCCGGTTAGCAGGGAAAAACCCGCGGGTTTCGTGGGCCGGTTACCCACCGAAAACCGCAGGTTTTGACCTGCTAACCGGTCAAAACTCGGCTAACAAAAAAATATAACGTGAAAACCTAAAATCATGAAATGAATTCATTTTTACTTGTCTTTTTGCCATTCCGCCGTCGTCCGTCGTGAGACTGAGCTGAAGCGTGAAGGGTTTGAACTGCGCGACTGCGAGACTGAGTTGCGTGACTGCGTGAAGGGCTTGAGCTGTGTCTGGTAAGTAACGTTCATCTTTGGCTCTGCAATTTTATACCCTGCCCGTGTCGTTCTTCTTATGCGCCTGGTTTTGGGCCTTCGGCATTTTTCCGCGATTCACCGGAACCCATCTATATGCATATTGAAATGATTTTAATTTTTAATACTACGATAATCGATTATCAGACTCATAGTATTATACTATTTAACCATTAATGAATCTATTCATTATTTTAATTTTTAATACTATGTTATATAATATATATTATAATGAATCTATGATATTAAATTATTAATATAGAATCCAGTATCCACATTTAGATAATAACAAATATATTAAGTTTTAATAGATAATAATAAATATATTAGATTATTTTAAGTTTTAGTAGATAATAATAAATGTATTAAATTTTAATAGATATTAAATAGAAAAAAACAATAATAAAATATTGTTTTTTTTTAATAGTTATAAATATATTAAAAATGTAAATCCCATATATATATTATAGAATCATTGATTATAAATTTCTATGATAAATGCTAAATATTAAAAATCAGTTAGAAACTTAGAAATTAAAAATTTGAATCATAGTGAAAGTAAAAATTAAAATAGAAACTAATCACATTTTAATATTTTAAATTTTTCTCTTATTATCATATTTTTTTTCTAATATTTATTATTGTTATCTTATAATTTCTATCTTATTTTGCTAGGTTTGAGCGCCAACTTACAAAGACTGTTTGCAATTGTCAGGGAATCTAGAACAACAAACATGCTCTGATACCACTTTGTCAGGGACTACTGCCCACTAAGGGCACACTTGATTACCTTTGTATTAGCAACTAAACACGAAATTTAACCAGAATGATAAATAACTAGAAATATGAAACAACACAGAATATGAGAGACAATACCCAATTGTATTAACTCAATCAGAGGAAAATACAATAAAGAAGATGCCACACTTCTTCTTCCCACACCTCTAGAGCTCCCACACTTCTAGGGTTCCCCTGTAATTCTCCTTCAACACTTCACTCTCTCAATTACGGTCACAACAATCAACTCAAACATAGAGCTGTTGTTCACCTCCACCAATCAGTAACAACGCTGCCAGTACACCAAGCACAACCGTACTCCAAGTAGATCTCTATGTTCTTGCAACAACCTGCAAATCAACAGACCTTACTTACCACGTAGATGTCTCTACACCCTGAAGAGCCATTGTCCTTGCCTCACCAAGTCTTTATGATTCTTCAACCAGTACCCCGGTGGATCTTCTCCCAGATCTTGCACACCCTGCAACTCTCCCTGATCATACACTCTCAGCACCCCTTTAGAACTAGGAAAAGCTAATCCCTGCTCTCTTCTACAAGCCCTCTTGGCTATCTAACACTCTTGCTCTCTCTCTTCTGAAGGAGCGAATCTTTGCTCTCTCACTCTAGTACAATTTTACAATACAGCGCATGAGTCTATTATATAGATCTCATGCATACAATAATTAGACCCTAATTACAATAATTAGACACGCAACTCAAGACTATAATTAGCGTCTTAACATGCAAACAATCAGTTCGTTAACACACTGTTCATCAACTCGCAGTTTTGGTACCGCACAGGGGACCGATGTCGGTCCCTGTCTGTCTGGAGGTGACCGACGTCGACCGATAGCTCCCTGTCCACTCCTAACCGACGTCGGTTGCCCTGACCGACGCCGGTGTCTGTGACACTTCAGCAACTCCCCCTGTTCGCATCCTGGGAAAGCTTTTAGCTCCACAACCTAATAGCGATTGCATATTGACATATTGACAATGGCATCCGATTCCCCTCGCAATAACCGGTCTACCTCTAAGAACTCTGATGACCCAACCTGGTAACATTGTCTTGAAGGCCTAGAGTTCAACTCCATGATATGCAATTATTGCAGGGTTAATATGAGTGCAGGAGTGAATCGCTTCAAGTACCACATAACACGGATTGCAGGGAATGATGTGCGGATATGTGACAAAGCACCACTCAAAGCTCAAATGGAGATGGTTGTTGTCCTAGCAACATTTGAGGACAAAAATAAAAGCACTGTTGATGCACTTGCAACAATATCAAATAAGGGGCAGCGAGCGTTGAATTTGATGAGTTAGCAGCGTATGGGTCTTCTATTGCCCCAAAGGGGATTTGAGGATGAGTCTCACCTAGTGAAAGCAGTGCAAGTTCACATTTACATGGTTTTTTTGTTCCTCGGAATACAACTGGGGCACACCCTTCACTCGAAGGTACAACTTGGAATAAAACACTGCATAATGAAACAAGGGTGGCAACGGCAAATTTTCGATACTATAACATCCCATTCAATGTGGTGAGAAGCCCATATTGAGAGAATCTGGTAACTGCTTTGACCGTTGTTGGGAAGGGTTTCAAAGCCCCTACTCATGACCTAAGAGGTCCACTATTACAGATTGTTGTGAAAGATACAAAGTTCATTGTGGATGAGCAAAGAAGAGTATGGGGTAAGAAAGGGTGCAACATTTTGTTTGATGGGTGGACGGATGGAAGGCACCGCACCTTGATTAATTTTCTAGTGGCTTCAAGTGGACAGTGTTCTTGAAATCCATTGATGCCTCTGACAAAGTGAAAAATGCATAAACTTTGTGTGATATTGTGGACGAGGTAGTCGTGGAGGTGGGTGTGGAAAACGTCATCCAAGTTGTGACCGATAATGCATCAGCGTATATAGCAGCGAAGAGACTTCTTGAGGAAAGACACCCGTCACTTTTTTGGAGCCCATGCTCAATCCATTACATTGATCCCCTGCTTGAAGACATAGGAAAAATGTCATGGGTGAAAAATGTGGTCGAAGAGGCAAGAGATATCACAAAGTACATCTACAATCATCTTTGGGTGTTGAGTTTGATGAGAGAGCACACCAACGGAAAAGAGCTTGTGTGATTAGGAGTCACGAAATTTGATATGCACTTCATCACATTACAGAGCATTGCAGCCTCCCTAACATCTCTTAAGCAAATGTTTGTGAGCACACGGTAAATGGAGTCTCCATATAGCAAAAACGCTTAAGGAGAAAAGGTTAAGACCATTTTTGTGATGCCTTTGAAAAAACCATGGATGAGGTCATAAAAGTAACTTTGGAATTGACTTTTTTTAGTTATGATTTATTTCTTTTTAAATAAACTCTAATTATTCTTAAATTAAATTTTAAAATTATACGTTATTTATTTTTAACCGTCAAACCCTCTGGTTAGAGTTCTTCGTTTGGTAGATAGATAAAAGAATCCGATGGAGTATTTGTAAGAGGCCATGGACAGGGTAAAGGAGAGCATAGCAAATTTTTATGGGCAAAATAAAAATATATATGAGCCCATTTGGCCCTTGATTGATCATAAATGGAACAAGCAGCTCCATCGACATATACATGCAACGGCCTACTATTTGAACTCCAAGTTTTTCTTTGCAGATTCATTTAGAGCGGATGAGATCATGGATGGCCTCAATACATGCATAGAGAGGTTGGTGGTTGACGAAGCCACTAGAGACAATTGTAGAAGAGTTGCAGATTTACAAGAGTGCAGAAGGGAGGCTCTTTTCCTCACCTCTATGCATGCGAAGGAGAACAACCCATCAACCAAGTAAAAGAACAAATTCCAATTTAGTCATTTATAATTGTCATTGTATTATTGAGTGACAAAGTTATAAATCTCTTGTTGCAAATTTGTGGTGGAAAGATTATAGTGCAAGGACACCAAATCTTCAAAAATTAGCCATCCGCATCTTGTCCCAGCAATGTAGTGCTTCTGGGTGTGAAAGAAATTAGAGCATGTTTGAGGGCATTCACACAAAAAAACGCAATAGGTTGACAACACAACACCTCAATGATCTTGTGTATGTGTGGTACAATCTTCGCTTTCGTACGAAACAGGGGGAAGGGATGGATAGTCACGAGAGAATTGATTTGGATGATATTAATCCATACTTAGATTGGATCGTTGAGTCTAATGATGTGCCCTAGGAACCCATGTTTACCGAGGAAGAAGTCACAGATTTAGAGAGGGAAGCAGAAGAAGCTATGGCAGCAAGGGAAGCAGAGGCATATGGAAGGGTTGGCGAGGATTTGGAGTTGGATGATGTTCCAGTGGAGCAGTCTTTACCTTCCACTTCTATGGAGCAGCAAAGGAGTTGGAGAGAACAACTTCCATGAGCCATTTTAGTCTTCTTTTTGTTTAAAATAGAGCATTTGACATTTACATTGTACTCTTTTTTGCTTAAAAATTAATATAAAGCATATTTATGACTCTAAATTATGTGTTCTCTAATCTCTACAATCATTTCTCTAAATTCATTTCATTTTTTATGTATTTCATTATATTTTATGGATTTATATATATTTTTAAAGTAGTGATAAAAGTACTAAGTAATGTTGTGTAATTGCTAAGTCCCAAGTACTGGTCACAATTTTTGCTTGTGAGTAACCGCAGTTCTCATTTTTTTCTACTATGAGTTTGGGCTAGTACGCTTTGTCCAATTAACTTATCCAAGCAAGAGACATGAAATATTGGATGTATGCATATACACTGAGGTAGCTCCAACTTGTATGCAACACTAGCAATTTTTAGCAAGATTTGATAAAGGCCATAATACTTATTTGTTATCTTTTTTTTGTTATTTCAAAGACATTTGTTTGTATAGTTGCAAGTGCACAAACACCCCATCGCCCACTTCAAAATGTCTCTCGCTATAGTGTTGATCCGCTTTGTTGCTTCATTCGGTTATGTGTTTGTTATGACATGGAATTGCACCCTTCTGGAAGAGTTCTTCAAGGTCCTCCACTCCCAGTCACAATATGGGAACAACCCCAGGTTGTGGGTAACCTATAATGGAGCTGAACCTCCAAAGAAGGTCGGCTTCTTTTTGATGATCACCTAAACTAATGTTGTCACAGGGAAAAGGGTTAGAAAGGGGAAAAGGCTCCTATAAAAGCTAAAAAGGTGATGCAACAAAATTAAATAGACACTCACATAAACTTGAACCCACACTAGATCAACATAAGACAACTAGAGCTCACACAATCTCACAAACCAACTGATTGCATAAGTGTTTCATAGACTAGGTTCAGGAAGCAATGAATGGAAACAAGGAGGGATTCTAAGACCCACATCGAGCCTACATTAATGACAAAAAGAACATGAATCCAGACCTACAAACAACTTGAAAACACCTTAAAGGAGGTCAGAAAGGAGGACAATGGATGAGGAATATTCTCCTTCACTATGCCATCATGCACAACTCACTCAACAAAGATCCAAGGCAAGAGATAGGTAAAGAAAGTATTTATTGCATCAAGAGGTAGTTCTTACAAATGCTTGACAAGGTTTAGCCTAATCAAGATGAGAATATCTTGCAATATTTCAGAGAGTCCCCTGCTCTTTGAGATCAAAGAGTCCTTGTGAGAGTCTAGAATATGAGAAAGCGTTTACAATGGAAAGAATAGTTGATATAGAGAAAGAGAGAAGAGGGAACACGTTATCCGAGATCAATCAATGAGCTGTCACCTTTCAATGAATGCTCCACCATCTTTTTGGTCCAATAGGACTAAGCCTTCTTCAACAAGCTAGCCTGCATTTGTCCCAATAGCCTTCAAGCTTTTCTCATTGGCTAAGAGATCCACTAGAAGACAAGGGTTTGTTTTGAAGATGATGGGTCATGATCCTTTCAAGGAAGAAAGATCTTAAAGGCTCTGAACAACATTGAATGCTCCAACTGTTTTCTCCAATCCCCCAATTTGCTCCTTAAATTCGCCACCTTCCACTTGACTTGCTTGTGAAGACAAAATCTTCAAATCCTTGGGCCTAACAAAGCCGTGCTTAAGTCTACTTTTAACGGTTGCAGGTACCTATTTGTCAGAACTATAACTTTTTCTAAAGATGAGACACTTCAAACCTGCCCCTACTCCAACCTTAACATAGCTTTACTATAGATGAAAAACAATCTAATTTATTGGTTTTCATATAGTCGTTATATCAATGCAGGTCTGCAAGTTGCATAGCTTTGTTCTAGACTATATCAAGTTTAAACAAACCTATCCTGTATCTGAGCTTTAATGGCAGTAGAACCTCAGCATTAACATTCTTGACTGTATGGTTGCGTCTGCTTGTGACAATGTTCGACCAAGCTCTAATGGCAACGGGATGATCCTTGTTGATCTTGCTTATGTTTCGACCTAGGTCGCAATTGTTCTTCATTGAAGTCCCTTAGCTTTCGACTTTTAATGTCGACCATTGATCTTGATCCGGGCTCCTCGAGATTATGACACTTGTCAATTGCGTGTTGCTCCTTAGGAACCTGTTGTCAATTCTGCGTGTTCTTGCATTCGATCTGAGCTCATTGACCCTTGACCTCGCGCACACTGTCAATCTTCCTTTGCACGGCTCGAATGCGTACCGTTGATTTACTTGGCAACTACCGCGATCGTGACACTTGGCAACTGCGCATTTGTCTTCGAGATCTGCTAACCTTTTGACCCACCGCTCGCCATCAGATCTGCTTTGTACAAGTGAACGCGCTTCGTTGATCTGCCTAGACCCATTGACATTGCCCTGTTGCCACTCATCGTTGATCTGCTTGGTACGATTGATCGCACACCATTGGATCTACCTGGACCCACAGTCGTTGCCCGCTGTTAGATCCCCTACCCGAGCTCCGGAGATCTTGACATTTGTCAGCTCCGTGTTTGCTCTTTTGAATCCAAATAGCTATTTCACGAGGCTTGAACTTGACGTCCCTGTGCACGTCTAATTGTTGCAGCTTTAACTTGACGTCCCCGCGCACGTTTCATTCTGCTTGTTCAACTTTAAAAGCTTTTAACTTGAGATAGATAGCTCATCAAGTCACGAAATTTGCAGAGAATGTTCAAGGCATGAAGAACTTCATGTTCGTGCATTCCTTTGGCTTTGAGAGGCCTTCCAAGTGCATCTGTCGAATGTGTAACTAGACTGATCTGTTTGCTTCTATATGACGTGTTGTGACGGTCTGGCTCTTCTACGCTTGTGCAAATCATTTTTTGATCATTTATGGGTCAAGAACTATGCTCAGCTTCTATCCAGGAAAAAACTTGGCATGCAGGACAATATTGGCCAACAATGTCGTTTCCAAATTCTCTTTTAGATTAGCTAGTACCACCTGTTGGTGTTGAATGTATTCTTCAACAGCGCAAACCCTTGGTTGTACCCTCAATGATGAGGTGATGGATGGCAAAGGCACCCATACAAGGTATGAAAGAAGTGTTATACCACCATTCTGCTACTAACAGTCAAATGGACCCTTCTTTCTTATTTATCCGATGCAAAACAATGGCAATAACCCTCTAGGCATTTGTTGACCAACTTTGTTTTCCTATCAAATTGAAGATGATATGATGAGTTATAAGTCAACTGAGTACCCAAACATGAAAATAAATCAGTCCAAAAATTACTGGGAAAGATAGGATCACGATCACTTACTATGATCTTAGGGGTACCATGTATTTTTTGAACTATATCCAGAAAAGCAGTTGTTACTGTACTTGCTAAAAATGATTGTGACAAGGCACAAAAATAGACATTTTCTAAGCCCGTCCATGATGACATTTTTACCTTTTGACATGGGCAAACCTATTATGAAATCCATGGAAATCTCCTCCCATCTGTGGCTAGGAATAGATAAGGGGTGCAAAAGACCTAGGGTCTTAATTGTCTCACTCTTGCTTTGTTGACACACCATGCATTTGCCACAAATTTCTGAATATCTCCCTTGAGTCCTTCCAAAAATAAATCTTGCTTGATTTGATGATAAGTTTTCAAAAACCCTATATTTCCCCTAGTGAAGATGCATGGACCTCTTTAAGAATCTTGTGCTTGAGGGTAGAATTCTTGTATAGTTACAACCTATATCATGCTAGAAGGCATTCCATTCCCACTCAAATTTGTTTGAGACACTAGAATCTTGATGGAGCTTTTAAATTAGAACATGTGCATCAAAGTCATTCTCCCATTTTGATCTTGCCTCGTCCACTCAATCTACATGCCATATGGATATTGTGCTTAATAATGCCTTTGTGGATTCAAACCTCTTGGATAGTGCATTTGCTACTACATTATCCTTTCCTTTCTTATATATGATTTCGAAGTCATATCCCAACATTTAGGTTAACCAATTTTGTTGTTCTTCAGATGACAACCTCTGTTTCAAGAAGCATTTTATACTATCATGATCAATCTTCACCTTCAAGTGTCTACCCATCAAATAAGGTCTTCATTGTTTGACTACATGGAGAATAACAATCATCTCCTTCTCATAAATAGGCTTTAGAAAATTCTTACCCTTAAGCTAACGACTCTCAAATGCAATGGGTCACCCTTCCTGCATGAGTACTGCCCCCATTTCATATCTTGACGCAGCACATTATACAATGAAGGTTTTTGAAAATTTTGGGGCTAAAATCGGAGTGGTGTACATAGCCACCTTTAGTTTCTCAAATGCCTTGGTGGCAACGTTATTCCAGTGGAAGGAGTCCTTCAACAAAGTTGTGAGTGGTGTTGTTATGCTGCCATAATTTTTCACAAACAGATGATGGTAACCTGTCAACCCTAAAAAGTCTCGAAGGTTGTTGAGGGTTGTTGGAACTTGTAATTCTAGCATAGCCTTAATCTTGTGAGGATCTACGTTGACGCCTTGTGAAACAATGTGACCAATGTACTCCAAAAGCACACTTGGAAGGCTAAGTGTAAAAATGACGTTCCATAATTATCAATATCTAATTCACATGTTGCAAATTTTCTTCCCATGTCTTACTGTGTATTCATATTTCATCCAAAAATACCAAGACAAATTTCCACCGTAACAGCCTAAAGACAATGTTCATCAAAATCTAGAATGTACATGGTACATTTGTGAGACCAAAAGACATTACATAAACTCATAATAGCCTTCTTGAGTTCTGAAAGCTATCTTATGTATATCCTCATCTTTGATCCGAATTTGATGGTACCCTGAATGAAGATCTAGTTTTGTACGTAGACAACACCATGTAACGCATGTGATAAATCATCAATTATCAAAATAAGGACTTATCTTTGATGGTGTATTTTTTGAGTTCTTTGTAATCCAGGCACATCCTCTAGGTTTCATCCTTCTTGTGTGCCATTACCATTGGGGATGAATATGCACTTGGTTATATCTGATAATACCAGCCTCCAACATCTCTTGTACCATCTTTTCAATCTCACTCTTCTGGACATATGGGTACTTGTATGGTCTAAAGTTTAGTAGTTGACTCTCCGGTTGCAATCGAATGGTATGATCTCTAGTAGCAATCAAATCGTATGATCATGTTCCCTTTTTGGTGGTAGTCCTTTTGGCATTGCTCCAAAAAAAATTGAGCAATTATCAACAATCTTTTATAGATCAAGCTATGTAGACATCTTTGTTGGTTGTACTTCTAAGGAAAGTTGTGTTACAAACCATTATGCCCCCTTTTTGAGAATCTTCTACATTTGATTAGAACTAACCAATCATGGAGACTTTACACACAATCCATGCAATTCAAATGTCATGCCTTCATAATAAAAACGAATTAAGTACTCCTAGAAATTCATCTCTATTGTTCCCAAAGTTATAAGCCATTAGACTCCCAAAACAATGTATGCCCCACCCATGGGAATAACAAACATAGGAGAGTCTAGCTTGTAATATTTCATGGAAATTTTGATTCTATAGTGTTTCACTAAACAACTATGCCACCATCAACAATCATGACCTAGAATTTTGGAGTTGGGTAAACATAACAATTCAAGCATGCCACCAACTTATTGTTGATGAACTTAAGTGTACTCTTCGAGTCAATCAACACTATCACCTTTTCTTTCTTTAGGAAACCCACGACCTTGAAGGTTTGTGGAGTGCTAATACTTGAAAGTGCATGGCACAAAGTGGTTGGGTATCTTCTGATTCCTCCTTTGGTTCATGCTCAACTTCCGCTGCTACTTTCTCATCCTCGTCTTCTTCATTGCCACCTTCAATGCAAAACACTTTCTTCTCAACACATTTATGTCCTTTGCTATATTTGTTGTCATAACTGAAACATAACTTTTTGGCTCATTCTCTTCAATTTGTTGAGGATTCAATCTAGTACGCTGAGGATGATTGGGCTAGGAGAATGCGCTCTTTGCCAGTAGTAAATGCCCATTGTTTGCCCAAAACTCTTTTCTCTACCCTGCATGCGAAGACTATGGACTTTGATATTGAACTTGGATTAAACATGCGAACATCAAGTTGGATGCTATCCTAGAACCCAACCAAGAATAGGTCATTTGGGTTGTCCTTTGTGATGTCATCCACACATAAGGACAGGTTCTAGAATTGATGATTATAATCCTTCACAATCCCTATGTATCACAATTTGGCTAACTAGCTAAAAGAGTTCTCTATTACACTGTTACAGTAGTGCATCTGTAGCTCATCAATGAACATTGACTAGGTAACAATAAGACCCTTCTTTTTCTTTTGAGCACTAACCATCTATACCAAATGAATTGGTTTGGTTCCAAATACTAAGATGCCATAACCACCTTCTGTGCACATAGGCTCTGATGTAGATCACATAAATTTTCCATTTGATTGATCTAGATGATTGGATCCTTAGCATCGAACTTGTGCACTTCTAATTTTGGTAGCATGTTCCGTGAACCTATATTTGAACTTGGATTGTTCTGGTTTGGAACACTCAAGTGGCCCAATGGAGAATTATTTGATGATAGCGTTGTTTGTATATTAGCCATGTTCGATGAGAGATTTGTCACTGTCACATTGATGTTGTTCAAAATTCATTTCATTGCAGTCATTTCACCTTTGAGCCCATCCAAATCTTCTTTTTTAGCCATGATTTGCACATCTAACTAGAGTTGGGTAGCCAACCTAGAAAACCCTATATTAGAAGTTTCAAACTTCATTTCTTCCTTGCTCGATGTTTTTCCTAGAGTGACTTGCCATTTTCCATGACCTCTAGTGTTTGGACCAGCCATGCATGAACTCTAGGGTGTAGGGTTTTGGAATGTAGGGTTTCGAGATTAAAAAAAAGTGTATCAAAGAATTATACCATTGTGATCATCTTATCAAAACGAGTCTAATGACTGTTATTTTGCACAAGAGTGCAAAAAAAAAACTAATCTTTTTTTAATTAAAAAACCTCAATCAATACTACACTAATGGAAAAAATAAATTCTTTTTGGATTGCAAGTTATGCTTTTTTGATCCTTCAATCCATAGAACCGCTACACTAGACCTGAAAACATTGTGTCGTAGAATCTTGCCAAAATCGAAGCTCTTATAGCACTTGTATTGAAATTACTTGATAGATAAACCCCATTCACAACAGTGGAAGTAAATATAAATATCAAGAGCATATCATCAACAATATATTGCAATAATAAGAGCAAAATAAATAGATCCACACGAATACTTGATAGCAAAGCAAAATACTTGATAAATAAGACCGAGCTACTTCAAAGGGGCAACCTTCACAACCATGCAATAAGAGCATAATTTGTAATATGATATTTAAGTACTAACCACTACCTCTTACATATACCCTATTTAGGTTATACTTATTCCATAGGTTGACCCTACTAACAATACAAAAACATAGAGAAATGTGACAAGATAAAGTATAAGGTTATGTAAGTCACAAATTGGCCACACATATCCCTAGACATGCTATAAGTTAAGGACATAAAAGTTGATTATAATCTAAAGTTAGTTTAGTTCATATATGTAGGCTTAAAATGAAACAAAGATGTGCACCTTTATGCCATCCAATAGTTTGCCACCTTTACATAGGCCAATCACATGCGTCTATTATGTGGCCAATAGGAAAAGGGAGGCAAGTGCTTCACTTTGCTATATATACACTTATTCCTTTTTGTATTTTACATTATGTGAATAATTGGTTTTTATATCATATTATTATTTTGATCTTATTTAGATTTCTTCCTCGCCTTCATCCTATCATTTCATATGAGCTATGCCTCAATTTATGTGAGCTATGCTTTCGTTGTCATTTGATCCTAGTCAGGTCAAATTCCAATAGGCATATCCCTTGTTTTATATGAATAATTACCCATAATGTGGTAATGTAAAAAGCTTAATGAAAGTCACATAGAATATGTGTAAAAGTGGTTTACGAGGAAATAAGATAAACATCATTAGATAAAATGCTCAGATGTGTGGGTAATTATGGTTAAAAAGAAATGTTATAATGAGATATGAAAGGATGTGTTTGTTATAATGCCTTTTCAATGTAATGTGAAAGTAACTCATGGAAAAAAAAGGGAGAAGGTAGAAGTCCTCGAACTACAGTAGGAAAGTGATTGAGTGAAGTTACATAGAGTGTATCCTAATAGGGGGTACAGAGTACACCCCTGAGTGTCATGGCCAAGGCTAATGGTTTATAAGGTACAAAGATACACAAACTCTGTGATTCCTCAATCTTCGTACTGTTGGACCAAAATCTTGTCTCCTATTGAGAGACAATAAACGAGCCCTCCAAATAATTTGCAGCAAGATATGTATCTTCACTTACATTCAATAAAAGGATTTATTCTTGTTTTGATCTTTATAATTCTTAAATAAGATTCACATACTCTATTATATTGTTTTGTAAAATTGCATTATGGCAACTCAAATGTTGTATTTTTGTTCTATGTTAATTATAAACCTGGTAAAATGGCACATTATACTTTGCAAAGGCGTGACCAAGAGGCAAGCTTCATACTAAAAGATGGTCTAAAACACTGAACCCCCACGTAAATATAGGCCGATGTGATCTCCAAAGATTCCCCTTTGTAGAGAAACTAGAGCTGGAAAGAGAACATTTGGAATTTTGCTAAGGTTGTCCACTAGCTGACAAACCCTGTAGAAATGAGCAAGGACATCAAGTTGCCTCTATAAACTATCAACAGAGCAAGAGAGAAGAACAACGTAATTGGTACAAGTATGGCTATGACCACATCATGTAAAATGCAACCATCATTTGCATGGGTATGTTGTTGAAGAAAATCCTCTAGCTCATCAAAGTAAACGCTGAAAAGGGTCGGTGAGAGAGGGCATCCCTGCTTGAACCCAAAGGTAATCCTCACAAAGCTAGAAAGACCCCGAGAAGTACGAAACTACCCAACAACTATCTCATACAACCTCCAAACAGTGGTAATGAGAGAATCTAGAATGCCATCATCACACAACTTCTCAAAAAAGAAAATATCTCGAAATCGAGGTAATGCCCTTTTGGAAGTCTACAAAACAACAAAAGACTATTGTACTTTAGCATGAGAGGTATGGTCACCTCAATTATCAATACTTGAATGTACTAAGTAAGACTAATATGGTGAATAGACTTTCATCTATTCAAAAAAGTCAAAATGTGTGTACAAGGGGTCTAATACGCAAATAGATTTAACATTCGTTGACACTGGTAAGGCATGGCGAGCCAAAGGAGTCTTGGACCTCGAACATGCTAATTTGCATGGTCCAATGAAGACACAATGTCTAGAAAACAATATTTTTTGCTCATAGTTTATGACTTTTCTAGGAAAATGTGGGTTTATTTTCTAAATAAGAAGTCATATTGTTTATCTAATTTTTTTGCACAAAAAGCTTTGGTAAAGAAACAGACAAGTAGACAAGTCAAAGCTCTTAGATCAAATAATAAAAACGAGATTGTCTCAAGAAGCATACTACTCCATACACTCCACAACAAAATGGAGTCCTCGAAAGGAGGAATAGGACATTTATGTAGATGGCAAGGTGCATGGTGCAAAGTCTGAAAATACCTTTATTGGTACTAGAAAGAAGCTATGAATACAACAGTTTACATCCTTAACAAAAGTCCTTGTAAAGCCTTGTAGAATGTTACTCCCAAGGAAGCATGGTCAGGTAGAACACCTAATGTAAGTGATTTTTGTGTTTTCAGTTGTATTGTTTTTGTATTGATTCCTAAAGAAAAGAGGAGTGGTTTAGATGCAAAAAGCAAAACATATATGTTTGTTGGTTATAATGAGTAGTTTAAGACACACATATTACTTGGCATCTCTACAAACAAAATTATGGTAAATATAGATGTTGTAGATGAGAAAATACCATTATTTCAACTGATGGTAAATCTACGGTTGGTAGTGTATGGGTAACTACTATTGATTTTGGAACAAGTTCAGGTATCTAGTGAAAAAAAACATGATTCTCAGTCTTCAAAGTCAGATCAAGAAGCCCAACAAACCGAAGGGGTATTATGCCACGATGAAAGAGATGTACGAGCCAGTGAATTACCACAAGCAATGGAAGGTCAATCTACAAGATTGGGAAAGCAAATGGTGCAAGGTGACAAACAAGTAAATTTTGCTCTTGCTGTGATTTCGTAGGAATTTGAGCCTAGCCCATTTACAAAGGCCAAACTCAAACCTGAATGGGAAGCTTCCATGAAAGTTGGAGTAGGTGGTAGGGGCATGCAAATAGGGCACAATACTTTTGTGTGTAGCATATGCCCCAAAATTCTTCCAAGATGGAGAGCATTAGGCATCGGACATTCAAGAGATCAGCGCAAGAATAACCCTTCGAGGATACATGGCACTATATTGTTGTTTAGGATATATTATGATAATATAGTTTGTGTTAGAATTAATCACTCTTAACATCAAACAAATGAAACATGAAACATTCAAGACAGGACAACACTTCAAGGTAAAACAAAGTGAACCCAGTGAACTCAATATTCAACATCACTTCCTATTTTGATTTGTGGTTACAGTGGCTAATTATCAATGTACTCAGATGAAATGGATTGACAACCATAGGGACACTTGGTGATATTTGCTGCATTGGCAGTGGTATTACGCTTTGATTAATTTCATGTCTAGACTTAATCATAATCATAGGATTGATGTAATGACTAAATCATTTGGATTGTATCTAATTTAGTCATTAAAGAGGGTATTATAGCAATCTTGTATTATTGTAATAATGCCTACAGGCATAGTTTTGCTCGTGCTATAGATAGCACATAGTTGTAAGAAGTTGTACGTAGGTGGCAAGTTGTTGTGAGGTTGTTCCTCATTTGTAGGGATTCTAGTTGAATTCTCTGGCTTATATATTAAGCCTCTCTGCATTGTATCACTCATTGGCTTGCTAATTAATCTGATAATCATTATCTCTGCTCTTAGAAATCTAACCCTGATTTATGAGCATATTAAACTATGTCCAGTTCCTCCGGTGTATGGCCCTTTAACACAAAGATAATTAATCAGTGACTTCCTTCAACCGTCTGATTCACTAAACCATAATTTATACCAACTTCTGCTAGAATGCAAGTCAATGCAATTTCCTCTTCAAGAAGGCCTTGCTTTGTATGAACAATTGCATGTACCAGATGCAGATCACTCTGCATTTCTGCATTTCTACCTAGAAGACACTTAGGATGATTCTTTTTCAATGTTTCTTTAACGTCATGAGACCTTCCAGGTACTTTTATCTTGGAAAATCTTAGCAGTCAGTGCCATTTTCTGTAGTCTACATTTAGTTCAGACAACAGAACTGAACAAATATACTACATTCATATTTTTATTTAAATGTGCTTGCGTAATTAATTTATCCCTGGAAACATTTGCAAGTTTCTTGATTGCAATCCATGATGATAGAGATTCAACTTGGAGAATTATTGGCAAGAAACTTGGGGTATTTTTATGCTTATGTACAGAAGTGACAATGCTATACATATGCCGGGTATCTTCATTCAAATTTGTCTCCCCATTTTTATAAACAAGATCTTACATTTATTTAAAATAAAAGGACGTTTTATGTAGTATGAGTCAATCAAGAGATACTTTTTTTACTTGGTATACAGTTAGGTTCTCTTTTTTTTTTTTGACAAAAGTTCAGGATCTGAAATTATATTAAAATGAGTAATTACAAAACAGAAACATGCAAATTACAACACGAGAGTCTGTACAATCAAAATGAAGATATTATCCACCTCAAAAAACTGCTTAAACAAAAGAACTAGGGTATAAACATTCTCGCAGTCTTTTTAACTTCTCAGAGAAACTTCAAAAAGAAAAGAGAGCATGGTCATACAGAGTGTTCTGTGATAGTTACATATAAGCTAAGTACCGCATACAGTTTGCCTATAATTCCTACCAATATCTTTTAAATATGAGATTTCCATTTAAAAATATGCTTCCCCATATCTAGAAAATGGGGGATAATGACACTAAAGGTAAAGGGAAAAAGTTTGTTTAAAAAAAATTGGATATTCAACTTCCATGACGTGAGGCTGCTTGAACAAGTTGGAATTTCCCAACTACTCCCTAATTATCTGGCAACCTAATCATTGCCAAATATGCCTTAGCTTCAACCAGATCAACCTGCCTTTTCCTAGTCGCCCATAACCATAATTTATGGCTATAACAGGATCATTAATTACATCCCATGTTTCATCAAGCTAAAGTACCATGTAAGGCATTAAATCTAGGTATGTTCTCGACTTCTAACTTGTATACCTTCAGTTGTATTTGGGAGAGATGGAAAAGGCTCATTGTGAAATAAAAATGGAGCACTGGCTATCGTCAGAAGATGCTATCTGAGAAAATGAGCAGTTTTTACAGCAAAATTCAAATTTGCTCAGGCTTAAAGGGAAAGCTTTTCAAGGAGAGGGAGCTTGCCATGAACCGCCCACAATTGTGTGTCCCATGCTTAGTTATTAAAATTTCCTAGAGGATCCAATTGCTATAAATTGAGGGAGGGGTGAAGGGGAACTCTTAAGGAAACTCACTGGCACTATGAAGACCACCATTTTCAAATTCAGTCTGCACAATGTCGAGTTTATTCCTACCTCTCCAACTTCAGTCCGCTATTCTTAATGGGAACAATCAGCAATCAAGAAGACCAATGATAACATCTGTGGTGTCTCTTATTGCTCGTCCTTCCTTGATTGATAGTGGGTCCTGAGCCTAAACTAGCTTCCTCATTGTTCAAAGATGGACTTTTCATTGCTTTGGTATTGACATCTTCTCCTCCTACTTTATTGCCTGCCACAAGTTCTGTTGTTAAGCAGGGAGGACACCCAATGACTTTACATTCAACAATTCCACAAAATGACAGCTTTATGCCCTAGGTCAAACTCTTGCACAAACAATACTATCTCCTTCGTATGGAGATCCTCCATGTTGATCGCCATTTTTGGAGCTCAAATCTTTATATGAGGATCCTTTTGGCATTAACAATGTATTTCAGTCTCCAACATATTTCACTCCCACGATTTCCAAATCCTCTCATTCGAAATTTAGAATCTATCCATCTTTGGATTCCATCATCATTGTTCATGATTTGAATGCATTCCATACTCCGCCAGCTTCCATTTTCTCCCAGCTCATCTTGACAATTACAAGGTGGTTCTAATTTGTTCATAGAAATTGGGGAAAATTTCCTCTAAGGAGAAAATCGTAGTGATTCCTTTCATGTAATTATTTAATCATTGTAAAAACATTATTGAGTTCTATAGAGATGCAACGGGAATGCCCCCAAAATGTACCCTTTGAAGGGAATGGTTTGGGGACATTTCCAATGCATCTCCGATATTCAAAATAATAAAAAATAAAAAATAAAAATAAACTAAGCAAAAGCTTATAAACATTTAAAACTTAGTGGCTTCAAACTAAATTAAAAAGCATTAAAAATTAATATGAAATTGGCTACTTTTTTATATTTATTTTTCTACCACCATCCTCTTGGTCATTCCCTTTTCCCTAGGATTTTGGGGGATCTTCTTGGCATCTCCTATTTGAGTCCCCACGTATTGTGACCCTCCAAAAGGGGATTGTGGGGAACATAGTAAAAAGCCACATGTACACAGCCTAATCCACTAAAGCCTTCCTAACTGCATGCAAATTAAATTGATCAAGTTGTATTTGCATGTCCAATTCGGGGTCCAATTCGGGGGGAGGTTTCATGCGCTTGGCCTTATCTATCCAACACTCATCCTCACCCTTGTAACTCTATGTAAACCTATGCTGATGAAAATCGAAAAACTATATCAATTCCTTGATTGGAGATGTCCATGCAACATTTCTCCCACGGATCCAGGCATCCCTAATTCATTGACAGACATCTAAAAGTTCCACTATTTGTGTGTTAATTTCTAGTTTTTGCCTTCTTTGTCTCTAGTTGCTTTTCCTAATATTATTTTGTTGTCATGCAACACTTTTAATTTCATAACTTCATTTTATCATTTGTTTTGTGAAGCATTCTCTTTTTCTAGTTGATTAGCCAAACCATTGGATGCAAATAACATTTTTTGCCTTTATGATATGAGCTTCATATTCTCTAGCTACTTTGTTCTGCTAGTTGCATCACCATCGAATTAAAGCAGGGTTTCTCACTCTCACCAACTCATTTTGGTGTTACAATGATGACCTTGAGGATGCTCTTCGAGAATATACTCTCTATTGATGATGTCCAGATCGCTCACTATACTAAGGGTTTACAAAGACATCCTTGTGCCCTTGACTGTTTTTTTTTTTAGCTTCACCACCTTCTCATGAACCTTAGTAAAACTAGAAGTCACAATCCTTGACACATCTAGTAATGTTCTATCCTTATGTTTATTTTTTCTACAATGGTGAGTGTAAAAATAACAAAGGCTTATACTTATTTGGGAGTCTAATTCATTGGACCATCTTTCAATTTGAAGCTTGCTTCTTAGTCACATCTTTGTGAAACGGATATGCTTCACTTTAAGTCTTGAAGAGCCAATGTTTCTAGATATATTTCTAGGATATCCCTTCAAAGATATCGAACCTACAATTCTTTATGGGTTTGGGATTGGAGGTCGTAGTTTGAAGTCTTCTCTACAGGCTTGCATAGAGGTTCTAGAGCCATGTCCCATTTACAAAGTTAATTTAATTGCGGTACCCATAGCCTATTTTTATTTCCTGTAGGCTAAGGGATAAAGTTAGAGAAATAATTCAATAATAATATTTTAACTTGTCCTAAGTAACTTTATTTTATAACATTATAAAAGGACGACTTATGTATTATTATTTTATTTAAAGTGGGCCTAATGTAATATTTTATTAAAAAGTGTTTTTAGACACTTCTAGGGGGAAAATTAGGCGGGAAAAGGGAATCGGAATGAAAATGGTAATTATAAAAGGAGAAGTTGGGCTAAAAAAAGACATCCATTATCTAGTGAAATCAAACTCTTTTTCAGAGCTTGAGCACTTGTGTTCATCTTTTCACCTGAGGATGAAAACCTATGGTGTGCAAGGTTGGAGGACAAAAACCCTCTTGTCCATTTGTGGTGGTTCCATCTAGGGATCATATTTGTGCTGGAAGATTGAAATTTATTCCAATTTCAATTTGCTCTAGTGCCACTACAATACTTTTGTACCACTGCTACAGTGTTTCTATAGTACTTAGGTACCGCTGCTACAATAAATCATTGGGGATAATTTATGTATTTGTTAGTGGTAATGGCTTACCTTGTAGGTTGCCGTAACATCCTCAAGTTGTCGTACGACCTGCTACTAGTCGTATCTTGTTCCCATATCAAACGCAGCCCTAGTAAGCTCTTCTACTGCTGTGCTAGTCAATAAAATTGAGTTTTTATGCTGCATAAAACATGTAAGGGTTTCCTGCGGTTTATCTTTGTTATTCAGTAGTATCACCATCTGTGTTTTGTGGGCATTCAGTACGTCATAATAAAGGTTTCAATTGGGTTTAGTACTTCAATATTGTATGTTGTTATTTGATAGTTTTATTGATATTCCAATATTGAAAAGAATCACAAAAAAAAAAAATCAGAATTGATAAAATACCAAAAAGGGACATTTCATCTAGATTCTCATGCTTCAATGCATCATTTATTGTAAAGAGACATTTACCTCAATGAATCACCCAAGGATAGCTTGTCACCCAACCCCTTTGCCTTGAGTGTATCTTCAGGCTCACTTTCTATATCCAAGAAAACCAGATGCTTTGGTGATTTAGCTTTAGATTGTGAAAGATACCCCAACTTGTTACTTTGTTATTCATATAGGATTGCATCTTTGGGCCTCACTAGATGGCATTGTTAGTATTTTGAGACCAACCTACTTCTTCAATAATATCTACAGCTCCATTGATTGGCTTCATTCATTTAAGTATTCCTTGAATGCCCCTCCTCGCCTTCTTCCCTCAAAGGAAGTCATAAATAGAGTTGTTAGAGAGGAAAAATTTGTCAACCTTTTGTCACTCGGACTTCTCTACCACAACTCCTTAGCCCCAAGTTCACTTTCTATGCTAAACATATCTTACAAATTGTAGATGGAATCATCATTCATCCTGACCATCTACAATATCATTGGTAACGTGGCTTAAGGATTTCCCTTGGCCGACAGAGGACGTGCTCCCACCAGTTATGCATTGAGATCGACCACCATATCTCACGGGGTGACAAGATCTGTAGTCTCTAACCCCTCCATAAGGTTGAGGCTAAGGTGCAGTCCAGCTTTGGGGGTAATATATACTATGGGATCCTAGGGAGATACCACTGTTAGTACATAGACTCAAGCAGCTCTTTATCCACCTTTCAATATCATGATCAAAGGTGTCTAGCCCTTTTTCTTCAAGAGGTTGTTATTCTTAGGTGCAGATCCTTATAGGCAACCCTATAGTTGTCAAGCATTGAAGGCATTAAGCACCCCCTAGATATGGACAATTCACACCAAGAGGGAGAGAGATCAATGAGATAACTTTCCTCTTTGTGTATTATTACCAGAGTGCCCCGAACCCCTTAATCTCATTTGAGGTGGAGTGGATCTGCTTTGTTTCAACATCAAGGGCCTTCTCCTTGACAAAAGGTCAGGTCACAAAGAAAGATGCATATTACTAGTTTTTTCTCTACTAACAGAGGCTTATCAATGTTGGATTTTTGGAAAGGCTCTAGGGTGAGTTCTTCGCTTCCTCTAAAAACTATTACTACACCCCACCAAGCCCTAGGCATTCCCCTATGACCATATCAAATATTGCTTGGGCTCTTTTATGGTTCTTCTCGTCCAAGTCTTGTTGCAAGGATATGATAGTGTTGGTCCCTTGCTTGATATTCAATAGCTCCATGTTTCCTTGAATGATCCTTCCCTAGCAAGACTATTTATACCTTGTACTATGTACTGACTTAAGATTTACCACTTTAGGTTTGCCCCTCTTGGTTTGTTCATTTTTCCCTAGTGCTCGGTTACTTTCAATGACCTAGGGTCCTTTTACCCTAGTATTTCTCTTTTATAACTAATTGTTATAGTTACCAAGAGACGTTGGGGTATGGGTATGGGTATGTGGACGAAGACACTATTCAAATCAGGGTACGTGGGGAAATGAATAAGGGTACAGCTATATCATATATAAATGTTGTCATCAAAAAGTGTGGGTACGGGGACGGGTACGCAATCCTTGTCCCTATATTGGAGTTTCCTGGAAACTATGTTAATTGTACTTTTTGTGTCGAATTGACCTATTTTGGTTATATATGGGCATAATGTAATGTATTTCTTTCTTTCTAGAAATGCAGGTGTTGCTCTTGTCCTGCAAAACTTTATTGCATTGCTTAAAGAATGTAGTCCTATGAAAGAACTTTGGAAAATAGTTCCAACCACAGAGACATCTTAGCATAACAATGGTTAATCAGTGAATTGAGGCCTTCAATGCCTCTATATGAGAGTGCACGTATAAAAGTACTGCATAATCTATTGTTCTCTATTGATGTTTATATTATGTTCGTATTGGACTTTACTTATTATGTTTGATTCAATGTTCAAAACTCTACTCACTGTATATTGATTTTGTCAATAAATATTGTCATTCTTGTTCTGTTAAACTCTATGGCAGATTTATTATGGTTAGCTGGCATACTGAATGATGAAGCAAAATAAAACTCACCAATAAGTGAAAAATTAGCTATAAAGTAAGCTGGCATTACATCAATTGCATGTAACTGAATAAATGGATCAGGATATTCTTCAGTAACATCCAAGCAGGGCCATCGATTAATAGTATACAAAAACAATTCTCTAATGTTTATAATATGTATGTTGATATCATAAGTTGAAAACAAGAACAGTTATTCCTATAAAAAAAATACTATTTTAAACACTTCTAGAGGTCCACACCCCGTGCGATCTTGTGAAATCTGGGATTTCTTTCCAACTATCCTCAAATTTTGTAGTTTTGGACAGTTTTGTTTCTCTCACAAAGTACTTTGTAATTTTTTTATATATGCGATTGAAGTCTTATTGAATCTTAGATCAATTCTTTTCAAGTGTTGTACATTATTGTTATTGCTAATTAGGATCGGTTGAAATAAGTATGTGGCAAGTATTCACGATTGCAAAGGCGTTCATATTATCACCAAGTCAACTAGCTGGTCCCTTCTAAAATGAGGAACTATGAACTGTCCTAGAAGTCAGTGCCACATGCTGACTAAAGTGATTTACGTACAATGGTGAGAAAATTTATCTGGGCACGTCATGGTCATCATTAAAGTCCAGCATCTCAAATTCATTTGATGGCATCGTACAAAATATTGTACTAGTCTGGATCAGCTCTCGCTGGCGAGAGCTTTTCACTATTAACAAGCCACAAGATGAGTACAATATCTGATATGCAAATTGAACCGCATCTGTGTGGGTTTTCTCTGCACTTGCACAGTTGATAAAATGTCATTTCCATGGTACATACTCTCAATGTAATTTCTAAGAGATATAATTGAATCAGTTTATGGCCATAAGACTCCTGAACGGTTCAAAACATAGTCAACAATAAGCTTGAAAAGTTAAGGAAAATAAAGCACATAATAACAGGAAACGCATCTATTTCTCAAAAAAATGAGGATGTGAGGATCTCTTTTCCAGCAAAAGAAAAAGGAGGAAAAAAATAACATAACTCCAAAATCAACAAGCATGCTCATTGTATAATTTGAATATGAATAAGAGAAAGGGTTGCTTGCAAGTTCCAGCCAAATAGACTTCATTATCACACAAATCCCATAATTCTTTCATTCAGGCATGGTGGGTAAGCACTAAAATAAATGTGAAGCACCATACCTCCTCAGACTCTGATGATACTGAACAAAAGAATGCATTCTCTAGTAGTTGTTGTCGCCCTATCTTCTTCATATCAATGGAAGATGAAGACATGGTTGAAATACCTAGTTGTGCCCCACAGTGTTTTGTCCTGATGTCAAGTGACTCAGAGACTGATTTGTCAAGAGCAGAGTAATTCTGCATGTAACCAAATTGTGCTCCATGGTGACACTTTCTTTTCACTTCTAGTTTTCTTGAGTTGTGTGTTGCAGCATTTGACAACGTCTCTTGGTTTAATATGTTTTCCTGCTCGATGTCATTCTCTCTATTCTCTAGTGTATACTGAAATGCACTACTATTATTAGTCTTGTCAGTCATAATCTGCTCAATTGGAGAGGTGAATGATTCTGAGATTGATCTTTCAGGAACAAGATTGTTCTGCACAAAACCTAAATGGGCTCCACAGTAACACTTTTTTTTCATTTTGAGCTTCCCTAAGTTGTGTGTTGCAGCATTTGGCATCCCCTGTCCGTTTAATATCTTCTTTTGCTCGATTTCAGTCTCCCTTTTCTCTAGCATGCACTGAACTGTACTACCATTATCGGTCTTGTCATTCTGCTCAAATGGATTGGTGAATGAATCTGAGATTGATTTCTTGGGAATAAGATAGTTCTGCACGGAAACAAAATGTTCTCCACAGTCACACTTTCTTTTCTCTTTGACGTTCCTTATATTGTGTGTTCCAGCATTTGACAGCATCTGTACGTTTAATATCTTCTTCTGCTCAATGGCATTCTCTCTTTTCTCTGGCATATACCAAACTGCACTACTAATGTTTGTTTTGTCATCCACAATCTGCTCAAGTGGAGAGGTAAATGATTCTGGGATTGACTTGTTAGGAACAAGATCATTATGCGCAGAATCAAAATGTGCTCCCTGGTGATAACGTTTTTTCATTTTGACTTTACTTACGTTGTGTGTTGCAGCATTTGACAGCCTATGTTCATTTGATATCTTCTTCTCCTCAATATAATTCTCTCTTTTCTCTAGCATACACTGAACTGCACAACTAGTATTTGTCTTGTCATTCCCAATCTGCTCAAGTGGAGAGGTAAATGATTCTGAGATTGATTTTTGAGGAGCAAGATCATTATGCACAGAACCAAGATGTGTTCCACAGCAACACTGTCTTTTCACTTTGACTTTCCTTAAGTTGTGTGTTGCAGCATTTGACAGGTTCTGTTGGTTTAATAGCTTATTCCACTCGATATAATTATCTCTTTTATTTAGAGTATACTGAACTGCACTAATAGTATTTGTGTTGTGATTCACAATCTGTTCAAATGGAGAGGTAAATGATTCTGGAATTGATTTGCCGGAAACAAGATTGTTCTGCACAGAACCAATATGTGGCCCCAACTGACTCTTCCTCTGCATCATGCAATGTTTACCTCTCTTCGGTGAGGTAACAGCATATCCCATCAAATGTTTCTTTCGTTTCCTCTTTTCTCTTAGTATTTGTTTCCTCTTCTCTCTTAGTCTTTTATACTCGCTTTCTTTTAGCTTAGGTGGAGCTCCATTGTTTCCCATTTCCTCCATTACTTGGGCAATGTTGAAATATTGTACACTCCCTCTAGTGGTCAATCTGCATTGAGAAGTTGATAAAGTTTCATTTACAACCTGCTCCGTATAATTTAATGGAGTTGAATTATTTTGACTTCTGGTATCGATCCTTTCAACCGAGCATCTTGTCAAAGCAGGTTGAAGGATCTCAACCTTGTCTATGGTATTCAACCTCCAGAATTCAGACATAAGCCCATCAGATTCATTGTTGATAAAATTCTGATCCCTTTCAACATTGTGAGTTGGTGCAGAACAAAAAATATCACTGCAGGTAGGACTCTCTTTTCCTAAATAAGATGGGTCAGCATTTGCTCCTAAAACAGTTCTGTCTGGAGTCAATTGCTTAAGCCTATAGTTAGTCACCCTACCCTCTGTCTCACGATATATCTTTACATTATTTTCTGAAAGGGTTTCCGTTGACTTTATTGCCCTTGATATATCGTGTACTACCCCCTTTCCATTTGATTTATCTTCCCTTAGAAGGCATGGTGACTTGGCTTCCAGCTCAGGCTTTTGCTTATTTGCGTTATTTTCTGAAAAAAGTTCCTCTGATTTTATGCCCCCTGATGAATGATGTGTTGCCCCCTTTTCATTTGTTTCATCTTCCCTTAAAATACATGGCGACTTGGCTTCCAGCTCAAGGTTTTGCTTATCAACGCTAATTTCTGAAAGGATTTCCTTTGGTTTTATGGAAGCTGATAAATAGTATGCTGCCCCCTTTTCATTTGTTTCATCTTCTGCCACTCTTTCATCTGTTTCAACTTCTGCTCCCATTGCATTTGTTTCATCTTTCCTTAGAAGACACGGTGACTTGGCTTCCAGCTCAGGTTTTTGCTTATTTACAGTCTTTTCTGTAAGGATTTCCACAGATTTTATGCCCCCTAATAGATGGAGTGCTGCCCCCTTTTCATTTATTCCATCTTCTGCTCTGCTTTCATTTGTTCTGACTTCTGCCCCACTTTCATTTGTTTCACCTTCTGCCCCGCTTTCATTTGTTTTCTTTTCTGCCCCCTTTCCATTTGTTTCCTTTTCGGTGCCCTTTTCATTTGTTTCATCTTTCCTTAACAGACATGGCGTCTTCACTTCCAGCTTGGGGTTTTCGTTATTTACGTTATTTTCTGAAAGGATTTCCTCTGATATTATGCCCCTTGATAAATGGTGTGCTGCCCCACTTTCATTTGTTTCACCTTCTGTCCCAAATTCATTTTTTTCATCTTCTGCCCCACTTTCATCTGTTTCATCTTCTGCCCCCCTTTCATCTGTTTCATCTTCCCTCAGAAGAAATGGTGATGTGGCTTCCAGTTCAGGGTTTTGCTTATTGTCAATGCAACATGGTACGACATTTTCTAGTCTACACAAAGCATTGTCCTGACCATCTATGGCGGTATTGCCCTCAAAAATATTTCTTTGTTGCTCTGATCTTTCGTGAAATTCAATAACATTCTCTTTGTAGGCTAACCATTTCCAATAATTAAACACGATGACTTCGAGTGAAGGAAGTAAAGCTGTTGTGCCTTGCTTCAGTCTGCTTTTGGATATTTGCAGATGAAAAGGCCAACATTTTTCAACATCCCTTTGCCGAACTTCCGCTACATAACGGCTGAAAATACAGAAGATTTAAGCATTAGGTTGCCATAGCAATAACCTCATTCATTATGGTTTGTAGATATTTTCAGATAGATTGACTAGCAAGGCTAAGCAATTCTTGTGTGAATGGCAACAATGATTGTAAAAACATGCATTGTTCAGCTAATAAGCCCAATCAAGCATCAATAGCACAAGTAGATGTTCAGTTTAAGAAAAGAAAAAAAATTGTCATTAATGTTGACTAATGACCAAAATAGGTAAATGGAACTACAATATGCTGAACAAGGATTAAAACATGCAAGACTGCCCTAAAAAGAAGGTAGCTCTACAAGCAAACTAAAATTAATATGTAAAAATTTAAAAACATAGCCTACAATAAAATAAGCTGACAAATCATAAATAAAACAAAATCCGAGGGCAGAGGACTCGAAAATAGATAATCCCTTTATCAGAGCGCCCGGAATAGTTTTAATAAATATTCATTTATATATTGATGTCCACTGTTAATCATAAATGGGTCAATGGGACCGAGAAAGACGTACAGTGTTAATTAGAACCAAAATTATAAAATAGACCTCAAGAAAGCAGAAAAGAAAGAAAGCAATAACAAATCATGCTCAGAAAGAGAGCTGTAGAGATTTGCAAATGGCGGAGCTGAGCGAGAGCAGAAGCTTCCACACTCCTCTACTAAAAAAGCCAACACTGAGTGCCTGAGAAAATAGGACCAAAGCAGGATAGCTTAAATGATGTTGTATTTTACAGAAATTTGTCCCTCTATTCTGCTTATCAGAATGCATGCAGAAAACCTTCATTTGTATTCCCTTTATGCAAGACCTATAGTTTAAGGAAACCACAGTTTGGTCAGAATTTGTCAATTTTTTTCCTATCACATTGCAACAACTTGTTCATCACACCCATTTGAGATAAGTCACAAGGTCGAACCCAACAGGGTAGGGTGGTGCATCCCTATAAGGGAGTCTAATGTGCCAAACCTGGAAAGTTGGCGGGACTGAGAACTAAAAATATACTTTATCTTTTTAATAAACAATTCCTTAAATTGAGCCCAAAAAGACAGAAGGTTCCACTCAAATTCTATGCAACATCCAAAATATTGATATGAAAGTGGCATGGTTTGACTCATATACATCAACACTAGGTCATGAGGAAGAACCCTGGATTGGTGTGTTCTCATAAGGTTGTCTAATGCACCAAACCTGTTGCGCTGGCTAGGTCAAGACCTAAAAATATACTTTACCCCTTATTTGTGCTGAGAGACAAATTTTACATCCCACATCAACTTGAACTTTTGGTGCATGTGGATGGGTACATGTGCGGGGAATATTGACATTTTTACAGACTTGTAATTCTTGATAATAAATAAAAACAGAACTTTTCCAAGAAGATAACACATTCAAGACTCAAAAAATTAGGCTACTGCAAATCAAGTGTCTCTACAGACTGCGGCTATGAAGTAGTTAGGAAAAGTTTATGATAGCAAAGATCCATCTTAACATGGATCTGGTATGCACTAAGAGGTATCCAAAAGACTCAAAGTGGTGATCCTGCCACAACATAAGAGTATGAACATAGGGACTCACACCTCGAGTTTTTTGGATACCTCTTTGCACATATCAGATCCACGTTAAAATGGGTTTATGCTAGATTTTAGCAATCCTACATGTGTAGAAAGACCGAAGGTTTAGCTCAAATTGTATGTAACATCAAAAATATCGATATGAAAGTGGCAAAATGTGACTCATATACATCCAAGCTAGGTAGTGGTTTCATGTGTCAAAACTGGTGCACTCATTAGGCTGCGACTTAAAAAGATACTTTCCTGTTCATGTTTAGTTATCCGCACAATGAGTGTAAAACAACCAAAGCTTAGGCTCAAATTCTATGCAATTTCCAAACTATTGATATTAGCGTAGATCACGATGCGATCTAGTGATTGAGACTGAATTTGTTACATACAAATAACCAAAGTACCAAACCCCGGCATGCAAAGAGCCCTTGCATGTGTGTGGGGATTAATGTGTCTTGGGGTATGGGTTTGACATGGTACCCCTCCTTTCAAATAAAAATAAATGCATAATTCCTTAACCCTAGCATATGGGTTTGACACGGTATGCCTCCATTCAAACAAAAAAAAAAACATAATTTTTTAATCCTTGACAAATATCATAGAAAAAGGTGATGCATGTTAGAAACAATCCACACTTCAGACCACAAAAGGACAAAGTAGATCAGTGGTAGAGCCCCTCGGTTTGAGTCCTAGCTGCTGCATACAAAATTTAACACTGCATCAAAGCCAGAATAGGAAACCCAAGACTAGGTTCAAGTCCTAGTTGGTACATAGAAAACTTAACATGGTATCAGAGCCAGCCTATAAGCCACACTTCAAACCACAAAAAGGACGAGTAGCCCAGTAATAGAGCACCCCAACAACAAATGGGAGATCCTAGGTTCAATTCCTAGCTGGTTCATGGAAAATTTAACATGGTATCAGATCCAGACTAGGAGCCCCAAGCCTAAATTTGAGTTGTAGCTGGTCCATACAAAATTTAATATGGTATCAGGATCATACTAGGAGTCCCAAACACAGAAGTGTGGCTTGAGGGAGAGGAAGGAATTTAAGATGTTTCTAGGGCTAGAGTAGGAGTCCCAAGCCTAGGCTCAAGCCCTAGCTAGTTCATGAAAAAATTAATACGGTATCAATCCTTAACTAGGAGCCTCAAGCACGGACGTGCGGCTTGGAAAAATCTACCCTTCCGACCACAAAGGGACTTGCAGCTCAATGGTATAGCATTGTCCAACCCCAAAGGAACAAATAGCTAAATGGTATAGCGTGTGGAAGAACACCTCAAAAACAAATGGGAGGCCCTAGGTTCCGAGTCCCAGCTGATCCATGAAAAATTTAAAGTTCGAAGACAAAGACAATAAAATTTCCCAACATAAAAAAATATACTAGGGCTATTGGACTATTTCACCGGGCAGGGCTAAATAATGTACAAGAAAAACCTGGAAAATATATCAAATTATTGTTTAATAAACAAATAAATGAATATCTGCTTACCGAATGGAAAAGCCATTGCATGAGCAGGTTTCGCCATTCATCTCCTCTTTTTCAACACTTTGCAGGTCTGAAAGAGCGCATGTTACGGTTGAAATCATGTCCTTCACTCACTATGCAGTCTCATATCCACTTCTAAGCCATTTCCTCAACTAAAAAAAACATAACATGAGTCTTTTATGCAAAATTAAAGTTCCCGTACCAGAAGACAAATTAACCACAAACTGACTGCCTATTTCACTAATTCGAGACAAACTGATGGAATACAACGCAAATTTACCTGAAGCTTGGCTCTCGGTAGTATTACAAAGACCTCTAGTGTGTGTTATTTCAAAACTTTGTCCTAACTCTTAAAATATTTCTATATTTTCAAAGCCATGTCTTAAATCCCTTTGACATGTAATTATTTATTCCAGAATTTTCTCAGCTTTACTCAGAAATATGACTTACTGAATAGAAATATACCAAAAAATAAAAGATTCAGAAGCTTGACAGTATAGAGTTAGCGAAGCTGAAATAAGACGAAGGGCAGGAATACATGATCCTGTAGGCCCCGTGAGGTCGAGCATGTGATCGTGTGGGGAATACGGCTAGGCACAATTTCCGCGTCAAATAATAACTCCGCGGTCTTGTTATCAGCTCAAAATCTGTCGCATTATTCCAGTAAACGCGGCTCGCCGCTTCGAATTTCACGCTTTTGATTCGAACGGCAGTTTCAGCTTTTTTCGAAATGCAATTTTTTTGAGGTGTGCACGCGCATGAGAATCGAACCAGTGATCTCTTCACAGCCGCTGAGGGGAAAAAACGTACATTCATACGGTGGGCAACCTGATACATTGAACGGAAAATAAGTGTTTCCCTTATATGGGGTAAAATTTGGGACGGGACGGCCTTATTTCTTTGCTGTTGTATCGTGTTTTTAAATTATTGTTTTTTATTCAATGATTAGACGACGTGTTATTAAAATTATTGCCGTTGCTGTTATAAGAATGACGAGGTCGTATTTTACTTTCGATATATAGAGGTGTTTTGGTTTTAAATTATAAAACAAGTTCCCAATGTGGTGTTACTAGTCTTCTAATAAGAGAAATATTGAAGTTCTTTGCTATTAAGATTTTGGTTATAGTCACAAAGATTAATAAATCTTATGAGTTTATAAGAATATTTAAAATGATTGTGCGAAGTGTTGTTATTTTATTTAAAAAGATTTAATGTGAAAATTATTATTAAATTATAAGTTAGGGAGAAAGATGGGAGTGATAATAACAATAATGACAAAGATATGGAGTCTTTGATTCATATATGTGCAATGAGAGCACAAAACAAGTTGAAGTCTCCTTACAACTAAGGAATTGAATTGACTAACAATAAAAGATAAATGTGCTCTATCGACTAATATTCTCATAACACAATCATGTGACCATCAAATTATCCCAATGTTTCAATAATATAACATTAAAAAATAATTTAAGGATTTTTTTTTTTTTTTTTTTTCTTGCCGTAAATACTAAATTTAGCTATAATGATATTTTCGATGCACTTTATTTATTATGTATGGCATGTATAACAGAGATTCATGTAAATATAATATGGATCTAAAACCAATTAGATGCAATTTTGAAAAGGCTTCTTAAATGAAACTATAAATGCTACCGATTTTAGGTAATCCATTGGACCTGGGTATGAATCCACACTAGTCTTTTCATACTCTCTAAAAGTACTTTGGTGGTCTAATGTATTTCAAATTAAGCACCACCCCAATTCTTATAGCTTCCTCTGTCGAGGTTGCAACTAACATACTGAAGAACATAAGTTACACTAAAAAGGATGTAAGTTTTTATTTTGGTAAGAGGGGTTTGTAAAGCGAAAGCATGTAAATCAATAGTTGTACCTCGCTCAAAACACATCACTACTGACCCTATCTCACCTTTTGTACACAAAGCATTAAACAACAATAATATGATATTCATTTTATAATCTTTCCAAAACATATTTTTCTTAATAAGTGCTCCATTAGATTTTATGTTTTTTTTCATAGGGATAAATAAGATGCTTACAAAGACAAGCTCCAATTGTGCTCGACTTTTCTTTTAAGGATTCGAGTATGGTGTTTTTATATATTTTTCTGTGATGTAATTGCCCTAGGTATCAATATATTTGTAGCATGCACTAACAGAAGCTATAAGATAGACTCCAAGTATTCAAAGTCTTATCTCAACGTCAGTAGAATTACAACACTTATTCAAGTTGCACATCAAATGTGGACCCATGCCACGATCAAATCAACTCTCATGTACTTATCCAATCTTGACAATAGAAAATGCCTAGTCAAAAATGTCTCCACCCTAGAAAATACAAACCTCTTTGTAATGAGTACAGGGCATATAAATATAACAGCTACCTTGAATTTTGATTTGGTGTATGGTGTGGCTCGTCATTCATTCATATATATATATATATATATATATATATATATATATATATATATATATATATATATATATATATATATATATATATATATATATATATATATATATATATATATATATAATGTAGTAGTATATAGTATAATTATATTATCATATGATAAATATATATAGTAGTATATAATATTTTTATATATTAAATGTAGCATTATTTTATATATACAGAAATATATAATATATACATGAGGGCCCACATCATACATCAAACTAGGATTCAAGGTAGCTATTAGATTTACATGCCCTTTACTCCTTACAGAGGGGTCTGTGTCTTGTAGGGTGGTGACATTTTTGATTGGGAATTTTTTATTTTCAAGGTTGGATAAAGACGTCATAAGACTTGACTTGATCATGACATGGATTCACGTTTGGTGTTATATATATATATATATATATATATATATATATATGAGAATATTGACAATTTAATATTAAAATATATTATAATGCATGGCATTTATGCATGTGTGATTTATGACACCTGTCCTATGTAATTACTAAGTGTCCAATGTGTTGGATGCCTCTCAAGGTTGTTCAAGGCAAAAACAAAATCCTTATTGTCTTCTTTCCATAATTATAATTATAATTATAATTATGTATATAATTATATACTATTTGTGTACATTATATATATATATATATATATATATATATATATATATATATATATATATATATATAAACAATGACAATTTAATAATAAAATATGTTAGAATGCATGGCATTCACCGCATGTGTGATTTAGGATGCTTGTCCTATGCAATTACTAAGTGTCCAATGTATTGGATGCCTCTCAAGATTGTTCAAGGCAAAAATAAAACACCTGTTGTCTTCTTTCACTGATTTTTCAATACAAGATGGTGAAGAAATGTTAGTTTTAGTTTATAAAGAATATGAATACATGCTTCTGCAATATTATTAGGACCATCGGATCAATATCTACCTAAGTCAAACCATTTTAGTCAAGAGCATGCCATTTTCAAGATATATTGTCATCTACCATCATGGACTACAATTAAAACTATAGGCTTTGATGGTCTCGAATAGGGCACATCACATCGAAAGTAGCCTTTCCTTTCTAATTGTAAAATCTCACCTCTTTTTACATTCCACATAGTTGCATCACTATAGCTGCAATTTCTCATCATGTAAATTGATTAGGAACTATTATGAGCTTTATATAAATATTCTTGTGGCTGAGGTTCTTGTAGTACTATGTTTCTGGATTTGGGAATAATACATGATTTGGTGCAATGAAGATGGTGATATTGTGGCACATCTCGATGTTGATCTCAATGATATGAGGATGCAAAAGGAGTGTCGACATGAGTTTGTTGTAAAAAATGTTGTTTATGTATTTAACATTGATTTCCAAATATTAGTAAAGATCATAGTAGAAGGAAAGAACATTAAAGATAATATGGCTATTTACAATAGAATAATGCATGTATGTTGTGAAGAATAATGGTCCTTTAAACAAATTTATGCTTAAAATATAATTTCTCGCCCTTGTAATGTAGGTGGTTCTCATATCGATTGAAATGTTTTGTCCATCTTGTTAATATAGGTTGTTGATGGGGGGATCACAAGAACAAACACACATGTTCTGATCCCTCTTGTTAGGATCTTGCTCCTCAGATAGAGCACAATAAGATTACCAAATGTAAGCAATTAAACATGCGGAAATAACCAGAAATACAAGTAACTAGAATTCACCAATAGCACAGAATATGAGAGACAATACACTATCTTGTATTAACACTTTACAGAAAAGAATACAATAAAGAGTCGCCACACTCTTCCACCTTACAGAGGCTTCCCACACCTCAAGTGTACAATAATTCTTCTACAACACTCTCCTACCAAAAAACGGTCCCAATAACCAACTCACAAACAGAATTGGTGTTCACCTCTCCAACTAGTCAGTAATAACCCTGCCAGTTCACCAAGCACTCTATAGTACTTCAAGTTGATCTCCCATGAACCTGCAACCTGCAATTCAATAGACCATACTCACACATGTAGATCTCCTATGAGCTTGCAACAACCTGCAACTCAATGGTCTTACACTTAGAAGGAACTTCCTTGCCTTCCTTATCAACTCATACTTTACAATACATGCTAATGGGTCTATAAATAGATCCCATACTTAAACAATAACTTAGACTCTTAATTTAGACAATTATCCTCGCAGCTCAAGACTCTAACTGGCCTTTACATGCAAACACTTTGTTCACTTAACTAACTGTCCATGCAACGAACAGTTCTGGAACACACAGGCGACCGACGCCGGTCCCTGCTTGCCTGGTTCTGCCGATGTCGGTTGACTCCCTGCCGTCGCTGGTGGCCTTCTGCACTGGTCACGATCGACGTCAGTCCTACTGCCGACGCCGGTGCTCTTGGATCTCAGCAACCTTCCATTCCTTCTGTTTGCAAAGAGTTGAAGCTTTTAGCTCCACAACCTAACAATCTCCCACTTGGAGATAAGCAGCTGCAACCTGTACCTGTACTCCGTCTAGTTTGTTCCCTTGGCTTTGTATCCCTCCTCAAGATCACTCTTAAAGACCAACCACCACAAATCCTATAGTGTAAATCTATCATCCAAATCACTTGCCATATCCACATCTACAAACCATGTAGAAAATAACCTGAACCTGCATAGCATGTGCACCTGTTGCTAGTCCCTGTAAGAATCCACTGAACTGCCCTCCAATGGTTCTCTCCCGGATTGGCTCCTAACTTGTGACAACTCCCACTGCTTGGGAAAACTCAGGTTTAGTACATCCATGCACTCAACCTCATTATGTGAATCAAGAACATGTTCTGTGAACTGTCCAACCATCGACGTGCTAACCGGTCTCACACAATCATCCTGAAACAAAGTCAACATATGACCTTCCATGTCTCTAGAACACACTCATGCCAAAGAATCTTGCTTCTCCCAGATTCTCCATGACACACCTTCTGAACTAGCTTTACCTTTAGTTTAGCAATACCCTGTATATGTAGCCCTGCAACAAGCACATCATACAGTAATAGGATAATGTAGCTAATATTATCCAACCTGGTAAAGAGAAACACAATGATCAAACCTCCATTGCCCTGCAGCTAATATAAGACCATATACCCTGATCTTCTGTCTCACGTATCCATTTCCGCTCTTCTTCATCCTGAACATCCATTCGTCTCTCAGTGCTTACTTCCAGCTGGCAACTCTACCCAAAACTCATGTTTGGTTCTCTTCCAAGGAATCACATCCTCATCCATGCCAAGCTCCCACTGTTTCCTGGATCTACCTGTTCTGCTTCTTTAATAACTTCCTGGTCCTATGCCATAAGTGAGCAACAAGTAGTGTAAAGAAGGGAAATGACGAATTTAAAAACTTACTTACACCTTCAGTCCTCCATATGGGCGCTTGAGACACCTTGACAGCTTGTTGTCCACCCAAAATTTGTCTTAGTAACCGATGCTGGTCACATCTCAGTCTGCACCCGACCGATGTCGGTTTCATGCGACTGCCTCCTTGCCGACGTCGATTTCCCTGGCCGACGCCGGTAGTTATCTGCCCTGAGTCACCGATGTCAGGCTGCACATAGCCGATGTCAGTCCCTGTATGGACGCCGACGTCAGTTTTCCTACCGACGTCGGTCTCTGTGTTTTTCTAGTGAGACCTGACTTTTTTCAAACCGACGTCGATCTCTGTGTTTTCTAGTGAGACCTGACTTTTTTCCTGCGAGCTCTTTTTGGATCAAATCCTTGTCCAAATCACCCTTGCTCTGCTCAAAATTCTTCTGCATCTTGTGCTGAACTCTGTCCGTCACCTTCTCCTTGAAAACCAAGGCTTTCCTGTTCTTTTCACTAGCATCGGATTCCTCAAGAAACGTCACCTTCTTCTTCTGCATACAGAAATCACGATCCATACCTTCCAAATCTGAAAGCATACCCTTTGACTCAAGAACAAGCATCTCCTTCTTATCTATGTGACCAAGCCTATTAGGCCACATCTCTGAATCTATCGCTGAAGTAGATAACCCAGAAAGAGAATCAGTAATACAAGTAGATAGATAAAGCATACCTACTTTCTTACCTCTAGCTACAACAAGTGTACCCTTGGTAACCTTCCAAGAGTCCGCTGTGAGAGTTACTGTGCAACCCTCATCACCCAAACTTCTAACAGAAATCAAATTCCTCTCCAGAACTGGGACATGCATGACCTCTTTTAACACCCATGTGTTACTTGTCTGCAGTTTCAGCTTCACTTTCCCTTTGCCAATAATCTGACAAGGCTTACCATCCCCTACACAAATTTCTCCAAAGTCTCCCTGGACATACTCATCAAAAAATTCCCTATGTGGGGATGCATGAAAAGAGGCACCAGAATCTAAAACCCAAGATTCTACTTTATCCAAAGAACATACCAGAGCATCCCGTGCAGCGTAATTTGCAACATCTGCTTCTTCTTCATGTCCTTCATGCTGATCTTCACCCAATCTGCAATCTCTCTTTAAGTGCCCTTGCTTTCCACACTTCCAGCAGGTTATTTTGCCATACCTGGACTTGGATCTCTTGCCTATCTTGGACCTTGATCTCCCACGCTCTATCTTCTCTCTTTGCCTTCCTCTGCCTTCAACACTCAAAGCATTCCCTGATGACTCACCTGTGCTTTTCTTGCGTATCTCTTCATTCAAGATCACACTCACAACATCATCCACTTTTAAGACTTTTGAAGGAGACACAGTATTAGAAACTACCATTACCAAACCTTCCCAACTTTCAGGTAATGAACACAAGATTAAGAGAGCTCTAATTTCATCATCAAATACAATATTGATTGAACTTAACTAGTTTACCAAACCCTGAAAATCACTAAGATGGCTATGAACAGATCCACCTTCTGACATTTGCAAATCAAATAAATCCTTCATAAGAAATACCTTATTAGAAGCTGAGGGTTTTTCATATAAATTTGCCAAAGATTCCATCAACTCCACCATTGTCTTAAACTGTGATAAGCTGGAGATCATAGATGATGCAAGACTCAATCTAATAGATCCCAGAGCCTTCCGATCAAGAACCTCCCGTTCTTCATCCTTCATATCTGAGGGTTTGCAATTAACCCCACCCAACGGTAAGTACAAATCTTTTTGATACAGATAATCCTCAATCTGCATCCTCCACAATTGGTAGTTCTTGCCATTAAACTTCTCCATTCGTAGCTTACTGTCTTCTGCCATTGCTCAACTCCCACTCAAGCAGAAACCCTGTGAGTAACCTGTAATCAAAACACACTAACCAGATCTAATCCAATCTGTTAGTATCCCAACCAAAAGCTCTGATACCACTTGATAGGGGGATCACAAGAACAAACACACCTGTTTTGATCCCTCTTGTTAGGATCTTGCTCCTCAGATAGAGCACAATAAGATTACCAAATGTAAGCAATTAAACATGCAAAAATAACCAAAAATACAAGTAACTAGAATTCACCAATAGCACAGAATATGATAGACAATACACTATCTTGTATTAACACTTTACAAAAAAGAATACAATAAAGAGCCGCCACACTCTTCCACCTTACAGAGGCTTCCCACACCTCAAGTGTACAGTAATTCTTCTACAACACTCTCCTACCAAAAAACGGTCCCAACAACCAACTCACAAATAGAATTGGTGTTCACCTCTCCAACTAGTCAGTAATAACCCTGCCAGTTCACCAAGCACTCTATAGTACTTCAAGTTGATCTCCCATGAACCTGCAACCTGCAATTCAATAGACCATACTCACACATGTAGATCTCCTATGAGCTTGCAACAACCTGCAACTCAATGATCTTACACTTAGAAGGAACTTCCTTGCCTTCCTTATCAACTCATACTTTACAATACATGCAAATGGGTCTATAAATAGATCCCATACTTAAACAATAACTTAGACTCTTAATTTAGACAATTATCCTCACAGCTCAAGACTCTAACTAGCCTTTACATGCAAACACTTCATTCACTTAACTAATTGTTCGTGCAACGAACAGTTCTGGAACACACAGGCAACCGACACCGGTCCCTGCTTGCCTGGTTCTGCCGACGTCGGCCGACTCCCTGCCGTCGCCAGTGGCCTTCTGCACTGGTCACGACTGACGTCGGTCCTGCTGCCGATGCCGGTGCTCCTGGATCTCAGCAACCTTCTGTTCCTTCTGTTTGCAAAGAGTTGAAGCTTTTAGCTCCATAACCTAACAGTTGTCAAAGTGAATTTTTTGCCTATGTATCATTGATTGGAAATGAAAGCTTTCTCAATGAGTAGGTGCCCTAACTGTGAAGCATGAATTATTGTGAAGTATATGATTCTTTAAATGATTTCTATGCTCAAAATGGATTTTTTTTGGTCTTGTAATGTAGGTAGTTCAACAATATCTTTCACCTATATTGCATCGTAAAAGATCATTCCAAGGTAAGCATATATTGGATTTGTTTTTTGATTCACTATACTTGAAAATAGACTAAAATGCATCTTATATATCTTCAAAAGTAAACTAAAGATATAAGTGGGTTTAGGATTTCTTACAAATATGGCAGTGGAATGAGTTCAAAAAAAGTTGCTCTTGAAAATGATACTAGGGTGTTCCAAGTAATTTTTCCATCTCTTACTCAATAGTATAATAGCTAATACCAAGTGAATTGATATACTAATTATATGGTATTGGCAGGGTAAGTGTTTACTTTTTGTATAAAGCATAAATAAGGTAACAATTTAATTTAACTTGCAGTTACTCAATTCCAGAAGGCACTGACTGATTATCTAATTTTGTAAGTGCTTGGATTTAATGCAGGGACATGTATTAATCTAAATATAGTTAACAAGAACAACCTTCTACAAAATAAAAGCATAGAGGTTCATGGCAATAGAAATCTCATAACCTAGCATGCCTCCTTTCCTGAGTTCTTTGTGAAGTCAATATAGTTGTCCATTGGTCTCCCACTCACTAAGACAGTGGTCTCATTATACTGACACCCATCCTTCAAACCCCTGACCAACACTAGAAGTGTTACTTAAGTTTGTACACCACCATGGACAACAAGTTGCCTTCAAACCTCCTTTTCTTCAAGAAAGGAAAACAACTACTACTTGAACCAAGTTCCACCACCAAAAATTTGTTTCCAATAGTAATAATTTGAGAACCACCTTTCATTCTTTAAATTAAAAGCTTTGATCTCCAGGTGCTAAGAGCAAGACAATTTATTGTGCCTATTTAATTCCATGGTGGCTAACAATTTTTTTTAATATTTTAGTACAAAGTAGTCATTGTTAGTGATCAATTTGCATCACTTTTGTAACGTTCCTATGCTTCTTTTTCTACATTATACAAAAATTAATATTTTTGGGTCTCATAAACACTTAATTTCCCAAGAAAATTAGTCAAATTGCTCAAATCTATTTAGTAAAAAGATAACAAATTAATTTATTTTGTATTTTTTTATAACATCATATTCTAAAATTAATGTTAAAATTCATGAATTTACAAAAATATCTTATTCCTATTGGCTAAATTTTTATTAATACAAATTAATTGATTGAATCAATTATAATAGATACCTATTATGCAAGTACTAAAAATTAATTTTTCAATTGAAAAATAAACATCTTATTTATAGTTATTATTCCATCTCAAATGTTAATTATGAAATTTTTTCACAATCAATTTCACATAAGTTATAATTCTATTTGTAAAACTTTTGACAAATCTTGTATCTTAACACTATATTTATTGAATCTTTTTAACATTACTTAAAACTCAAACTCAATTTTATCCTTATAAAACATCTCATTAATATTATATTTTAATGAATAACTTTACAAATATTATCCACATCAATTGAAAAAAAATTAATCACTCTCTATTTCCTCTTATTTTTCTTAAAAGCAACATAAATAGATCACTTTAAATATCATGTTTTATATAGCCTTCAACTTTTCTAATAATTTTTTAGTTTTTACCCCAATTATACATTAATTTAGATATTGCAATGTTTAAACTACAATTTTTAAATTAATTTATTTTATATTTAATTATAAACATGATTTATCTTATATATAATTAGTTATGGGTATGAAAGAATATTGTTGAACAAAATCAAGAAAATGTAATGAAATCATTATACTTATTATTAAGTGAAACTTTGGCAAGTATATTTAAAGGATAGTGATGATTATGTATGAATATGCATATATATTATTGTTCATCAGTAATTATAATAAGTTAAAACTTAATATTTTAAGAGTTTATATTTTTATTTTTTTCAATATTTTCTTTTTTTCATTCTAATTTGAGGATTATTCTTTTTAGGAAGGAGGACCTTCTAAATGAAGTGTTTTTTTATATTGAGACTTTATGTGATCTTTTTGTTGTTGAGACAACTGTTTCCCTTTGTCGTTTTACGATAGTGAAACCTAAACTCTTGGACTCAATAGCAAAAAAGAAAGGTCAAAGATCAAAAGTTGAAAGATTGAGATTGGATGCAGAGCAAATAGTGAAAGTCATGTCTCAATGGACTATGGAGGGCATCTTTTCCTGGCAAAGAAAAAGAATGACCTCAATCAATGGTTAATTTCTTCCTCTTTCACTTTTCCTCTATTGGTTTCAGTTGACACTCTATTATATGTTATGTCTAGTAATTTTGGTGTCTTTTCAAAGTGTGGTGGATTGTTTTCAATAAGTAATTGACAATCTTTTTGTTGATGGTTGGTTGATTTTTGGTTCCCTGTTTTACTTTTGGTAGATCTCAGTTAAATTGTTGAGTAGTTTGTTTTGGTCTTCTTGGTGATCATATTTATCTTTGTATTAGGTTATGGGATCCTTTTAAAACCTTTTGTTTTACCCATACCTATAAATAAATAAATAAATAAATAACTATAATAGGTTAAAAAGATTATAAGAAAATAACATTTCAAATAAGAATTTGCAAGGGAAAAAGAGATAAAATAAAAAATACAAGAGTTAAGTTGTTGTGATTTTTTTCTTAATAACTTGTTATGACATATTAGAATAGTGGGTCGATTGGCACCTCCAAAATTAAAATTGAAGAAAGGAGTGTAAAATTAAACCACTAAACAAAAACTTGTATTGATGATTGTTAAAGAGACAAACTTTGTGCATGCTTCCACTTTTTGTGTACACGCTCTACAATATCTAATAAAAAATTACATTATGCTTTGATGGATGTCCATAGATAAAAAAATTCCCCGATTTTTTGAAAATTAAGAAAATTATAAGTATTCGGCAATCTATGTATCTAAAATTTTATAGTTAATAAATCCTAGAGTTCATGATTCCTTGTTTTTTTACAAATTTTGATGGTTGTTTTGTATTTATAAACATTATAACTCACAATTATCTATTTCGTTTATGTGGAAATCAACTACTACCTGAGCCAAGATCCGCCACCAGATGGTAGTTTCTATGTGGAAATAAAGAGTGATTAATTTTTTTTTCAATTGATGTGGATAATATTTGTGAGGTTATCCATTAAAATATAATATCAAAAGAAATTGAATTTGTGCTTGGTTGAATTATATTTAATAAAAATAGAGGTGTTTTGTTTGTGTTGGGGGATCAGTGTCAGTAGCGAAACACATAAGTTTAACGGATCACATTACCATACATATGTCACTTAAGAATGCTAAAATTAATTCATTTGAAATTTTAACATTCTTAAATTTATATTTGTTCTTTGACATGTGGAAATGGTGGGAAAGTCATATTTTGAATTAATATAAAATAAGAATTTTAAAATACGTTAAAAAAAAAGTGTTGTCCAATACTTGGATATGGTGTAAATATGTGGTACAGTAATGTACTAATTATTGGGCATGTCTTGATTTAATTGATTATTATAAGGTAAATTTTGGACAACTTGTACATAGTAATATGATAATTAGTTGGTACCATTTTAACTATAGGACATTATGTGTTCAAAACCCTATTTTAAATTAGTGATACACATTCATTCATTGGCACTTTTTTTCTAATATTGTTTTATTTTTTAATATAAATAACGAAAATTTCATAAAACTAAAATAATGTTATGTGAATTGATGATTTAAACTTCAATTAATAAAATAGGTTAAAATAATTAATTAATTTATCATAATATAGATTACTAATCTATTATAACTGAGTTTGTTGTATTGTTACAAACCCACCCGTAGAATAAAAGTTGGTTAATATTTATTAAATATGAGATATGTGTGATAGCCTAAACCATAAGGGATAACTTATTTAGATATCTACTTTGGATAGATATCTATTGAATATATAAGCTTAGGAATGAATAGAAGAGCTAAGATTTGGTATGAGAGCAGGGAATAAAGTAGGTGGAGTATGAAAGAAGAATAATTTAGAAAGGATTCTTCATGAACTCAAATTAATTTTAATTTGTGCAACCTTTTTTTTACACATTTTTATTTTTATTTTCCTCCATGAACACTTGGTGCTGCTTTGCTTTATTTTTTTTACAAAGAAGTGAATCAAAATATACATAGATTTTTTCTACCTATATATTACTCTAGCCAAAGGTACTTCTTAGAAGTGCATCACCAAAGGTACTTCTTAGAAGTGCATCACCAACTAGAAAATCCCTCACACAAGAAGAGCATACATAAGGCTTTAACATCAACACACACAATTTTTTTTGGCACATTATTTTTTCATAAAATATGTCTTTTATAAAACTTTAGGGGAAAAAATTAATTTAATTTTTTTAATAATATTTTAATTTATTTAATTATTATTTTTTATATAATTAAATTTAATTAATTTTTTAAAGAAGTTTAGATTGTACTTAATTCTCTAATTTATAAATGAGATTGAATTAGAGGTTAAAACTTTCCTAAAAATGGATAATATCTTTTTAAAAAATAATTGTGAAAAAAAAAATCTTAATTAGTGTTTGTTTGTCATATTTAATTATTTAGTCATTTGTACATTGTAACATTAATGATTGTAGGTGCTCCAATTTGATTTTATAAATTTTTGGTTTCATGTGGAAATAATTATTTCTTTTGGAAGATGAAAGTCAAAATCTACCTTGAATTCAAAGCCCCATGACTTGTTGTCGTGAGGGATTCACTGAAGGAGCAATTGAAAACCATGTGCATGCATATTGGGAATTTTTTAATCCTTTAAAATAGGGATCGATATAATGGGGTGTATGTAGGGGTTAGGGTTTTTTTTAAATACTATTAGAAGAGATAGGTACTGAGCGAGTAGCAGGGGGGGTCAGCGTCGAGGTAGGTGGGCATGTATAACATTTGAAATTTAATTTTGGTAGGCATAAATAATATTTGAAATATATAGATTGAATACCCTCCCACCTAATTTCTCTTAATAATGGAGTTTTCCTACATTTAACAACAAAACTTCAACCTAAACTTTATTTCCTTTGTCATAAAACCTATCATAATTTAAGATAGTTGTATAAGCCTTACAAATTTTATTGTTTGTTTGATGATGGACGAACTATGTAGGATGCAACCATTTCTTTGTACTATTAATCATTAAAAACCTTTGTGCATATAATTGTCATTCTCCTAAATTCTCATTTTATAGGTAGTGATAATTTCTAACTTCTTAAATGCCTTTTTAACTTTATTTTCATTAAACGATGTGTTGTCTTTTTTTTGGGTGTCTTTTGAACTCATTATTTCAATTTCTACAAGCAATTGCTTTGTCATTTTAATTAGATTTGTACTAGTTACTTTCTTTGTTTTGTGAAATATATTCATAACATATTCAACTTCTAATTTGGTGACTTCTAGCTTAAGTTTACCCCACACCTTATTTAACATTGTTGGTCATGTTAGAAGATATGCATCAATCTTCAAAATCAATTTTATTTTAAGAGCTCATAAGATTAGATAATGGTGATCAATGGGCAAAGTGTGCTATGAGAAGGCAAAAGAATTGTACGTATCCCCTACAATAGGGTAGATTCAAATATTGATAAATGGAAACTTTAACATTTAATTCAACTTACAGTTTATATCTTGCACAAAGAGATAAATCAACATGTTTGATTGATGATGTTGGAGGTTGCTAAGCCAAAAAAGAATCCTCTATTGTGATTGCCCATGTCGAGTGTGAAGCTTTTGCTCATCGACATTGGGCATGTAACCAATGTATTTTATGTTTCCTTCTTTCATCATTATAGACTATTTACCTAAAGGTACATTAGTTATGACAAGTTGATGATAAATTTTTAAAAAGACTTCATAATAGCCACAAATGATAAAATGAACACAATAATTGTGATGAATTTATAGACCTCATAACCTTAAATGGATAAATAAACAAAAAAATATAGCATGGCATAAAGAGGGGAAATAATATTGAGTATTTCAAGATATGTAACCATTCCTAATTCGTATCATAATTCTCTAAAGACAACTAACTCTGAACATGATCTGTCATGTGAAAGTGGGTTGTGAAACACATCGCCCTACAATTTCAAATGAATTATATTGGTAAAATCTAGTATCCAAGGTCGAATTACCACCCATACAACATGATCTAATGAAAAACATGGCCAAAATATTACATTAATGATATTCCAAATATCTTGTGCCTAAAACTACCATTAAACCCAAGGAGACCTACACTTAATTTTGATCAATAGGGTAAAAGTGGGTCTTCTATGCACATGGCATGACCCCTTTGATAGGCACCAATTTGATCATCACTTTTTCATGTGTAAGGATCCATGAGGTTTAAGTTTTGACAATTATTCTTTTAGAAATACTCTTTAAATAATTAAGACAATTAATATTTAATGAACATCAAAAATCAAATACATTTTAGGAATCTTTGAAAACCTCCTATCTTTGTCTTTGCACCCAATTTGTGCATCTCCACTATCACCTATTCAACTTAGATTATTTTCCATGATAGAGTTTGGATGGTCGTCGATGTACTCACTTATGTGCAACCCTAGTAGTAAAGCTTTTGTTTTGATTTTGTTGTTAATACATATTAGGACATACACTTTTATATTGTTTAAGATGCACTTAAAAAGTATATTATTTATGGATAATGTACACCTTATGCACACATCAATGTCCATTTATTATTTATATGATAGCTTATTTATAAATAATTATTATCTATATCTTATTTATATAATAACTTATTTATAACTTAATCATAGATAAGTATATTTTTATTGGTCACTCAAAATAGGTTTTTTCTATTTTGAACCAATATTCCTAAAGACAAGATTTTTTTCTATCCTAAACCTTCTTACTTATCTATATAATAAGTTAGAGGGCATTAAGTGCTTTTGACAAGTTATTTTGTATTGTATTATTCACGTGAAGAGGGTATGTACATCTGAGCTTAATGTATTGGTATCCATTCTATCTTGATTATATATGTATTTCTTTGATTTAAATTTTATACTTATATGCACATGCAATCATCACTGAGAGTCTTTAGGTTTCTTCTTCATAGAACTTGGAATGTATACCAGATCCACATATTATTGGCCCTTCCCACAAATATTATATGATATCATAGATTTATTGAAAGTTTTCAATGATTACGTTTTAGCCAGAACATTTGAGAAAGTCAATTTTGACTTTTGTTTCATTGAAAATGGATCCACAATGCTCAATTAATGAAGGTTTGAAAATAGGTGAATCAAAGCTTTTTGCATCATTTTTCTACTAAATTTACTTAATTTTATTTCTTTGCACATTCAAAAAATTTAATAAAAAATAAAAACACTATATTATTTTTCAAAAAAATAAAAAATAGATAAAAATTAAAAATAAAACCATACAAATTATAAAATACTTTGTTATCTTTAGAAAGTATTTTATGAATAAAATATATTTTTCTAGTTTTGGAGTTGCTGGACAATTTTTTTTTATAGGTTTGGACACTTTCTTGCAACTTTGACCAATGTTTTGCAAATAATTCCTCAAGGTTTTGCTTTGATTCTAACACCCTTAATTTCAACAAACCATATCTTTGTCATATGGTAGTTTTTTGAGTGAGTCAATACGCTTATTTTTTTTTACAGCTTTATAGAGATATATCTAGTTTTTAGATATTTGAAGGACTATTTCGTATAATTTGGACTCATACCTACTAAAGTGGAGTGGAGAAAATTTTCTCCAAAATAATTTTTTTATGTTCCAAATAAAAAGGACTATTTCAAACCATTTGGGCCATAGATCATTTTGAATGAATTGGACTATTTTGAATAATTTGGACTTATACCATATAAAGTGGAGTGGAGAAAATTTTATCCAAAAAATAAATTTCATAAATTCTAAATAAATTGGAGTGTTTAAAACCATTGGAAATATATTATTTCGATAAAATTGGGTTATTTTAAATAAAACGAACTTATAACCACTAAAGCAGAGTGAAGAGAATTTTCTCCAAAAATGAATTTGTTATATTCGAAATAAATTGGACTGTTTCAAAGCATTTGTGCATGGATCAATTTGGGTAAATAGGGCTATTTTGAATAATTTAGACCTATACCTATAAAATGGAGTGATTCAAAAGAAGATTTTCTCCAAAAATAAATTTTGTTTATTCCAAATAAATTAGACTATTTCAAACCATTTGAGCATAGATCATTTCAATTAAATTAGGCTATTTTAAATAATTTGAAAATATACCCACTAAAGTGTAGTGGAGAATATTTTCTCCATAAATATAGTTTTTATATTCTAAATAAATTAAATTATTTCAAACTATTTGGTAGCAGATCATTTTGAATAGATTGAACTGTTTCAAAATCATGGCACCCTTCTGGGCCTTCATACTGATCATTGATCCTTTAAAGTAGCTTCCATTGCTAGTACACATGGCACCGTTTGACTGGCCAAATTATGGATGAAAACATATTAATCAATCTAGTTCATCTACATAATAAAATACCCTGACAATTATTTGTTGATCATTGGAAAGATATTCTGAATGAGCAAGTGTCAATATACTAATTCAATAATTGCAAGGAATCTCCAACTATAAATCAAATTGCACTAATAACTAGAGCAAAGTAATTCTAAATTAGAATCAATTATTTTGAAATTAATTAAACTATTTTTGAGATAATTTAGAATTAATTTGTATGAAATTGATGATAATGATAAATACACTTGAAAGAATCAGGCAAAGTTACATCTTTCTAAACATTGGTTCACATCTGTTGGCATGGATTTTTTTCTTTCTCCCAATAATTTGATGATTGACGTCATTTTGATTCTCCAGTCCTTTTCATCTTTCTAACTTTCATTTCTAGTATATCTACTTGACGTAACATAACTCATTTTCAATTTTTGATTTGTAACATAATTCTAAGAATTACAATCAATGAACAATGTGTTGGTAATTGAAAAATCGTCTTCGAATTTCCATTTAAAAATAACTTCATCCAATTTCTTTATGTTTATATTGAATGGCTTAGAATATTTTTCCCCCCAAACAAACATGAAATTTGAACTTGTGTAACCCATGGCTTGAATGAGTATCCCCAAATGATTGTCCTCTATCATTGACCAAATGTCAACGTGAGAAAAACACTGCTTCATTGGAATGATCTCGAATGTAATATGACATAGTTTCAATTTTATAATCTTCTTTTTTCCCCGTATCATGCATTTTCATATCTTTTATTTTGTGCACAATAAATAATAAGTCATCCAACCCCAAAATCAATACTTTTTTAGAAGTCGATTTTAGCTCCTTTGAAATGTCTACAATTTGTTAAAAAAAAATGAATCATTTATTAATAATATTATATTATAATTAGAGATATAACATAAAAAAATTCTAAGAAAATGTTTTACATATTACTAGACTGGTTATTGATGTGATTTTGATTTGCATTTCTTATTGTAATATAAAAACATAATGCATTTCGTATATATATATATATATCCATTTCGTATGAATATTTGTAAGATTTAATTTCTTTAAATCTTATAAATATCCATATAAACACATATAAAAATAAGTACATGCTCAGGCACATTGTAACTACACTACTTATTATACATGGATGTACCATTTTTGTTGCCAGTTTTGTAACACACATGCATAGAAAAGTTCATATTGAATCCTTATAACTTGACCATGAATGTACCATAATCTGAATCGGTTTAGTTTTGCCATAACTCATTTCTCATAGACATTGATAGGAATTTAACATTGATAAACAAATATCTATATTATTACAGTAATGAAAGTATGATCAACCAACATCTATATTTATATGTTTACGCAACCCATCACAACAAACAAAATAGGATTTATAACTCTTCTAAGTCATAGTTCACTATCACTAAATTCAAATGATTGTAATACACCTTAATAGTTGAACACCCTTCATATACTTCCAATAAGACAGACCCAATTAAAAAATGTTTGAATCAATAGCAATATATTGTTTTTGGTACAATATACTTTATTGTATTTTTATTGATAAAGAACACATGGATACTCTGCATCAAAATTTATTGTATTGAAGACATAGTATAGCACATATTGTGTTATTTTTAACTGGGTAAATTAAACATGTAAACAACATTGTAATTGGTAAATTAAACTTGTAAATAATATTTTAATGGGTAAATACAACCACATTCAGTCTACACAACAATAAAATGAACCACACTTCCAAATCCCAAGCTAATGCAAGTTTATATTTTATTGTCTTCTACAATCTCATGTCCATGAAGAAAAATTCAATTGTAATGTGTTTACATAAATAAATATAATTAATATATTCTAGACTTGTATGAAATTATATAATTACGCGTTTATTGAAAGGGGTTTTCACTTGTTTTTTGCCTTTTTGTAGTTTGTATGGATGCACTCTTTCATTGAAGCTTTGGTTCTTTATTCCCTACAAGGTATTATATAATGTATTAACTAAAAATTATCGTTAATAATCAATTGATTTGATATTATTATTTTAAAAATGTGTCTTGTTGTAAGGTTTTAACTTGTGTTGTTTTCATGGAGGCACCAACCCATAGAGCTGTGTCATGGGTTGTGTTGTAGACACAAAGTGCTAGAGCTGAGTTGTGAACTGTTTTAATTGAGACATAAACAGATGAAGAAATATTTTCTTAGTACTATGAATCACTGATAAATAAAAAATTATATAATTGAGAAAATATACATTATCTTAATATGTTACCTTCTTCAACTTGCGATGTGTCATGATCATTTATATGATTTTCCATTATTATTATTTCTTCACTTGCATGCAATGCCATTGGCGCTACACATCGAAATATTTCTAAGCTGTTAGGTTTTAAAAATAAAGCATACACACCGAAAGATTATTAAGATGTTATATTTGGAAAATGAAGCATGATTATAAAATAAATTAAAAATGTTATGTACCTGGTACTGATCGAAGCAATTGTTCTTGTATTGGTTTCTCTGAATTTGTCAAATAAATTTGAAATTGAACATTAAAAATCATTTGTTATTCAATTTATGTAATGCAAGATAAATTTATTTTCAATTTTTTACAAGCATGCACCAATCCAACTCCTGTATATACCCCTAACACAACACATGCATCCAAATTATGGAAAATAGAGATAAGTGTCTCCCAAAAGATGGTATCTAGTTCATTTTGAATGGCCTTCCTATTTTGTGCAAACCAAACATTTTAAATGTTGGTACATCTTTATAGATGTTAAAACCATCCTCTAATCTACTTTATTGTGAATGGCCTGGATCCTGACAAAAATTGATACCTGTAATATGTGTCCAATCGAATCCATAACTATTTGGACCCCATAGTATGACACTCGTATCTTACGTGTAACAAAAATCACAAACATGTAGATTCTTTAGAGAGGTCTGAATGGCAGGATAATGTTCTAGTTGGTGGATGATGAAAACATTGAAGGCCTCGACAATAAATTTTTCAATCAATGCCTAAAGAAATAGGTGAAGATGTTCTTCCTTAAAAACTTTAGTGAGATTCATAAGATCAATAATTATCAAGTCGACGTTCAGACCAAGAATGAACGTTTCACTAAAATCTTTTAAAATGGATGGCCAAAGACAAGAGGTATGTAATGGTAGTTGAATCTTTCTATATCTATCCCAGGAAGCTGACCTCCATCATTATGTAGAGAAATTTTTAATATGCTTAATGAATCTTGAGATAATGCTTCCCAATCTTTTTTATTTTTTGAAATACCTTCATTCAGGACACACAAATCGTCAAACCTTTTCGCAAAAAATTTATAATGCTCTATTACCTATTCAAGTGTGATTGTTTGGTTTGGTGGCAGTGCCATATCATGGTTGCCAAAATAATTTACAATTTTTGATAATATGTTACTTTTCAACTTCACCTTTTTGCACCAATTATCCATGTTGTTGTACCCAAGGGTTTTCAAGAAGGAAATAGACCCTTTTTCTAATAAATCTGCTAGTTCAACTTTTTATTTGTCTAAAAGCCCTTAAATATTTCTAAGTATTGATTTACTAATTAGATTTAAATCTTGTTTATTTGAACCATGTAAAGTACCACTTTCAAACGAATCAAATGCCTTATCAAAATAATTCCAAATGGGTTGTTCTATGAAAAGAAGGCATTTTCTCTCCTATAGTTATTGTGTTAAACAATTCATTTGGGTGAATAAGTGTTTATCTTGTTTATGTATTTCTTCCATCTTTTTCTTTCCTGTTTCAAGATTCTTCCAAGCTCTCAGTTTGATAAGGTCACATGTAGATCGAACTCTTTCTACAAATGAAACCTTATAAATTGTTTTGTTGGCTTCATTATATTGATTACATATTTTGTGCACAATATGGAATGGAGTACAAGTTTTTAGAGATCTTACCCTTCTAACACAAAATTTATTTCTCAATGATTGTGAATTGTATTCCTCCTCCAAAATAATTCTTTGTTGTGCTATGATTGTGTGTTGACTATCTGTAATTTTGAACCTTACTATTTTTTTCTCCATCATATCTTCTAGGACTTCCTTTGATTCAATGAAACAATTAGGTTTGCTTGAATCAAAAGCAATTAACAAAGCATCCTTCATTGGAACCTGATTATGTTTTACAAATGAATGAATTATATCATTCACCCCTCTTTCATTGAGATTCCTTATTTTGATATTTGTGTCCCCCAATTCATAGAGCCCTACAGGAATGTTCAAGGTGTAGTTGCTAGAGGAAATATACCACATAGAGAATTCATGGTGTGTCTTATCAGAATTTTGTGTCAATAAAAGTGTTCCAACCTTTTGTTCAATCTTATTTTTTTCCACTAGTGTGAGTACTTGTATGGCCTCTTTCAAATCTGCATACAAATATGTTGCCCTTGCTTGTCTTGTTTTCTTCGATATTTTTTCCCTTATGTCTATAGGGTATCTTAAATACATGTTTGCATGGTGGAAAGTAGAAGAAGTTGTTTCCCCTTGTTCATGTTTTTCTTTCAATGAGTTTTGTATTTTAATGACCAAATTATATATGTCTATCAACCCAGACATTTAAAGGTTGTCATAGCTATTCAAATGAAACCCAATTGTTTCACAAGAAGGAGAAAAAATAATTTTTGTCAACTTCATTTTACTGGGTGTAAATTTATTGAAATTAGTTATAGCTCGATGGAGAATTCCCTCTTCTCCATTCCATACTTCCAGTTGGAATTGAAGGTCATCTTCAAGTTCATCCTTATCATAGTCTAGGATTATTCCAATCAAATAAGATTCTTTTCCCAATGTAGTGCTAAATAAGTATATATATGGATGCATGTTTGGCGGACTAAGCAATTCAAAATACGAATCAACAAGGGGAATTTTATCACCACCATAAAATGGAGGATGTTTATGTGGATTTAATTTTAGTTTTGGTATTTTATACTGTACTCTATCCAAATTCTCTTGGAGTGAGGCCTTATTCTGCCTTTTATCCAAATTCTCTTCGAGTGAGACTACCTTCTACCTTTTTAGTGTGTAATTCTTTTTCACCTGAAGACGTTTTGAAAGGCAATTGAAATTATTTAAATATTGATGTTTTGTATAATACAAGTTGCATATTGCATCGGTGCATGAATTTTTTTTGTGTTTGAGCAGTGATTAAATACTACAATACAAAATACATATACAACTTCATAATATATACATTAACTCATACTTTAACTAATAAGGTATGAACAAATCAAAAATAAATTATGTGTACCAGTGAATATAATTTGATGGGCAAAGGAATCCACAAAAATTTATTTCAAAGGAGAAAGATGAGGGGAAGTAGGTTTCTAATATATGTCAAAATGCTAATCAATAGGTACATTCAAGGTATCTCCCAGGAAATACCTTTCAATCATTTACAAGAGTGAATTTTTCTTACAAGAGTGAATTTTAGGTCCTCTTGTACACATGCTCTTTTCACCTCAATCTAATTTAACAATTTTTCCCTTGATGGTCCTTTTAATATCTTTAAAGTATCTCTTAGGATATACCTTCAAGCTACTCATGAAATTGTTAGAAGGCCCTCGAAGGAATCTTCTATTGGATACCTTGAGTATGAACTTGTTCAGATTTATTGAGGTTTGTAATTTATTCAAGGTATCTCTTAGGAGATACTTCAAGTTACCCATGAAGGAATCTCCTAGTCGATATTATTGTTGCCTAAAACTCTCACTCTTGGTGAATAGTTTCCTACGGAAAGCTTTACAAATGCAGGATGAAATTACAATTGCTAAGCTTGTAGAATATAAAAATGCTAACTGCTATTATCCTAGTTTATTACAACAGTTATCCATAAAAATGAGAATGTGAAGAAACAAAATGATTGCCAACCACCACTTACAAAAGAAATGAACTCTAAATAAATAGGTGTGGTAACTAAAAGGAGGTCTTGGGCTTATGATTGTAATTGGCCTCTAGATCAACTACATTATTATGGTAAGACCACTATGTTTGGGAGAAGTGAGGTGGTGCAACGTGTCTACTCTTAGAGACATCCCACTTACACTGTCGTCCAATGGCACCTTTTTAAATACTGACAAACCAACACAGCTCCAAGGTAAGCATG